>OY723410.1:37775944-38124676 GCA_963210345.1 Inga oerstediana | reverse complement strand
TATCCAAAAGGATATTTAAACCATATGTATAAGCGTCTGGACTAAAACAAATTTGAATTTTTATATTTTATAAATATTTAATGCTTATTGACACCACATTACATTACAACTAATCTAGAAAATATTATCTATATTGTACAAATGCGAGACCGATGTTAAGTTGTGTCAATATTTACAAAAATGCCACCAGTCATACTTTTTAAATTGTCTCTACCTATAGGGTCTAGATGTGGTGGTCTTATAGGCCTTTTTTTAATAGTGTTAACAAACAAAAAAGTGACTATTGAGTTCCCAAAGTTACTTGGAGTAAACCATAATAATAAGTTATGACACAAATTTTACAAAGGTAATCTAAACAAGAGAACTAATATCTTTGAATATGTTATTAGATTAGCTAGCCCAAGAGACAAAAGTCTCACCTTAATTCGAGGAGGAAAGTGCTATACGTGATTTTCTCCAAAAATCCCCAAACCTTTGACTAGATCCAAAAATCCTAAGAACTCCTAAGAATAGAGAAGGACTTGGTTTAGGAATACTTACTAGAGTATTAGAAATCCATGGGAGGCTCTTTAGAGTTCTTGAGAGAAAGCCCTAGCAGAGCTCTCAGCCTTCTCCTCTCAAAACTTTGAGACTAATAAAGAAAGATGTATGTTTCTTGGGTCATTATATAAAATAATTGTAGGTTCTCTATTAGACTATGGAAACCCTACAGCTAATGGGCATTAGTGAGCAAAAATTAAGCCCAATCCACCAAAAAATGCAGGTCCTGTTTGGGATTGTTTTGGGCCTCTTTGGCATCTTATATGCCTTTAATTACTTTTTATTTAGTTCTCCACGAACTCAAACCCATTCTTCTGTATAGATCACACCTTTCTAATAACTATTTTACCCTTATCTAATGTCTTCAAAATCCAAGATGTTGCAGTGATTCTTCAATCTCCGATGATTGGCACAAAAACCAAGTACCCTTTCATTAACCACTACTGAGCTTGACTGCTCCTCTTCAACTGCAGATGAGTACAATAATGGTTCAAACCTGTCACTTCCAATCTATTTAAACTCCTTATTTCTATATGTTTTTCATATTATTTCTTCATTTTCGTCCATTGTTCTTCAATAGCCAAGATGAAATTCCATGCTAAAGACTTGCTAGAAAATCCTTGGCATCATCTACCTTTCAACCTCTTTCTCTTCTTCTATAACCTCCACCTCCTTCTCCTTCTCCTACTCCCTAACCTCTACTTCAATCTCATCCTTTGCCTCTACATCCTTTACTCCCTCAAGTGGAGGCAATGATGCAACATAAAGAATGCAATGACCATGTTAAGAGGAGGCTAATCAAATATTTGATAAGTATGAACAAGAAGGCCAATATCATTATTGATGAGTATGAGATTAGCCATTATAGTCCTGACATACTCATAGATGATTCAGGCCGATCTACTGGTGATGAATAGCTTGATCATATAAGGTATGCTGCTAAATTTCTGAACTTTGAAGGAAACCAAGTTCCAAAAATTAGTAACAGACCTCAGATCATCTATCAAGCAACTTGTTACCAAAGGGTGCTATTGATTTGAGAAGCTAAATGTCCAAGGGTTATTTTGATAAATTGTTGTAAAGAGGAGTTTTGTTTTAATAATTAGGTTAGGTGGGTTGTGCTTGCTTTCTAATATGGTTTAGCTTGTGACATTATAAGTGATGTCTTATTATTCATGACAACTTTTTAATGATTTTGTTTCAATCTTTTCTACCATGGTTAATTTCAAATTGAATGGGAAAATATTTATAACCATGGTAACTTCTTGAATGTTTAGTTGAACCCTTTCTACCATGGTTAATGTTTGAATAGTAAGTTGGAAAACCTTTCTACCATTGTAGCTTTATATTTAATAGTTTTCCTTTTGTAATATCCCGAATTTTGGGACTAGAGCTTGAGAATAAGTCTGAATGATGTAGATGACTAAGTCCAGTTTCATAAGAATCCCAAAATATTTTCAAGGGCTAAATGACTTAAAAGTAAGTGTAAATAGTGATGCAAACCACACTTGAAATAAAGTATGAATTTTGGTGAGAATTTGTTGAAGGAAAGTACCTGATTCCTTTAGGTTTTGTTAGAATGATATAAAACCTACCTTGATTCCAATAGAAAAGGGAAATGATGTATGGAAGAAGGAAACAAAGTAAAAAAAAAACAATTAATGGAAAATTAATTAATCTTGCCATGATCAAGGGTAAAAGAGACAATTGCCACTTGATAGGTTAAAATTGGAAGAAAAATGAAAGGTCAATATTTGCTCTTTAAAAGTAAGAAGTAATTATGAGAGTGAAAAAAATCTTATCTCTCTTTTAGCCTATAAAAACTATCCAATTAAGGGTAATTTGGGGAGGAAAAAGTGTTGGTCAAATAGTCAAGGAGACAACCAATTTTACAATTTGGAAAATTTGACCAAAATGCAAGAGAATGAGAGACAACTTGGTCAACCAAATTGTCACCTTTTTAGGGCATATATTTAGGTCAAAAAGAATAGGAGAGAAGGGATGAGGATTAAATTATTTAACCAAACCATCAATGGTTAATTAACTAAACACTTTTGCAAGAAGCCACAAAAGGATGACACTTGGATTTTTCTTGCCTTTTAGGAACAATTTTCTGCCAAGTGAATTGCAAGAGGACCAAATGGATATTTATTCAATTAAACACTCCTCACCATTCACAAAAGTCAGCCAATACACCCAAAAATAGAGAAAAGAAGAAGAAAAGAAAAAGGAAAGACACAATAAGAACAAAGAAGAAGGTGAGTTTTCTATATTGGTTTTCACCTTGTAAATCACCTCTTTGGCTCAAATACTCTTCATAAACATTATTTTCATCTCTAAGAGCTTCATTTCTAAGGTTTTTGTTTTTGAAGAGGAAGTGTATGGAGCCCTCTAGCAAGAGCCAAAGTTGGAGAATCAAAGAAAGAGCCTGGGAAAGTAGAAGAGATGAGCAAGAGCTTCCTTTTGACCTATGTATTATTTTGGTTGGTGGAGTTTTGTGGACTTTTCCTTACTGCCCTGATTTTGATCATGTAAGTTTTTGAGGGTTTCATGAAAATTGTTTCATATACATGTGGTTATATGATGTTTGAGAAGCACATAAGATTAGTTTAGTGGATAATTTGTGAACTTGGTGAATTGTTGTCTTGGACCCTATGTTCTAGTTAGAATAGGAGATGAACAAGGAATGTGATTTTGATAAATTTAATGTTACCAATTAGGGTTTCTGCGTGGCAGTCTGTTTGTATTGTATGTTTGGGTAATTGATTGTTGTCTAATGACTATGAGATTTTTTTAGAATAAAATTAGACATGTCAAGCTTTAATTTGATAGGTTATTTATGCCATTTGGACTAGTATACTAAGAGATATGAATTTTTGAAGTTAGACATGTAAAACTGGAATGATTTTGTGACAGTGTGCAATAAATGGTGATAATGGAATTTTGTGCACATAATTGGCTAAAGGAAATATTTTTCCTTTAAAATAGACTCAATAAGGGACACATATCACTTAGAACGACTACAATTTTACAAGTATACATAAGGATATGAATTTTGAAAGTTTGTTTAAAATTCTGGCAGATTTAAGTTAAAGTGTGGAATTGAGAAGGTAATGGCATAATGTAATTTACCTTGAATTCTAAGGGTAGAAATAAGCACTTTAGGCTAGTTTGACCACATTGATCCTTCACCAACCAAAGTGTTTGAATTATGATGAATTGAAATAAGTAATAACTTGCCCCTTGTGAATTCCAAGGATAGGATTCAGTAGTTGCCAACTAAAAGACTAAAAATGCAGTTTGAATATTGGAATGACAGAAGTAGTTAGGTAGTAACTTATCCCTCATATACTATGTATCTTGTAAATGTTTGTTTTACCATCTAGAATTCTACATGAGAAACATGAGATAGACATAATGGTCTATTAAGCATTCTGTAATAGAAGGGTAGAAGCCACAGAATATCCAACACTGTGAGAATGGACCTATGTGTCCAATGAGAATGTGCTTTACTGCATAGAATACCTGAATATTGAATGTGTATTGCTTTATCGAACGGTGGTTTGCCTAACATGTTTTATGAATTTACATTCTTTCTGAGTGATATGTTACTAGTAAGATTTTTTTGAATCTCATCCCTTTACAATAACCCATTTTTTAGCACAGTCTAGTAGCTACCAGGGCAAGAAGGTAACCATGGACGATGAGAGAACAAGATAGATAGAATTTACCTTCTATTAGTTATTTGATTTTGGAAATTGCATATTTTGTATATGAGACTGTAGGATAGGATGACATGGACACATTGAACAATCATCAACATTGATATTGATGAAGTCAAAAAATGAGATGAATCAATAGGATAGGATCTATGAATTTCAAGAATATGAGATGAGGGACTAGGTCCTTTAAGCAACATCCAAAATTCGAATCCTAGGTTATGAATGGAGTAGCTAGCTTGGAAGGGTCGCCTCCTACATGGGACTCTATAATACCTTGATCTAGATTAGTTTAGGATGATGAAGTCATCATGAAATAGGCTAGCTTGGGATACTGTGTGGACATGAAAAAAATTTAATGAGTGTGAATGTTAAATAAAAAACACCTTAACTTACAATGGCTAGTGGATTATGTGATATAGACAAAATATTAGATGGTGCTCTTCTTATGAGGTGGAGTGTGGGGCATTTTGTTGATTGTAGTTGGCAAGGGACATGGGATTTTAAAAAATCCACCTTAAGGTACTGCTTTTTAGGGCATTGAGGGTAAAAGTAGTGGAAGGGAACTAATGGATGCATGTACACGAATGGTATTGTAAATGGTTGACAAATATGGTGGCTTTGGGATCTCACATGTTGGAAGGAATAGTAATCATTGATTGGATGCCTTAACGAAGTAGAGTATGGATCTAGATGGAAGGAATGAGAGTAAGGATCGAAATAGCCCAAGCGGCCTGTTAGAGGCCTATGGCCTAGCCTGGCTTGTTTAAAAACAGGAATAGGCCTAGGCCTTTTATAAGGCCTATTTTGCTTAATGGGCTAAGCTTAGGCTCCTATTAGGCTTATCAGGCTATCCTAGAGTGTTACACATTTATAATATTTAAAAAAAATGTATAAAATTCCCTTGAAACACTATAAACCATACTCTTCTTTTTCAATTTTTAAGCATTGACCCTAACATTTACTCTCTCTCTCTCTCTCTCTCTCTATTAGGCTTATTGCTCTCACTTGTACTCTTCTCTTCGGCCGTACTCTCTCTTCGACCATGGCCATGCCCAGACCTTAATCCCGTCTCTAGCCACACCTAGACCCCAATCCCATCAGTATCTTGCCATTTTTCTCTCAACCTTTCATCTAAGTCTACTTCTTTTCTTCCCTCACATCACATAAACTAATAATCATCCAAGTTTTAGACTTTTCCATATTTGGTTTTAGTTCCACAAATATGGCACTTTTTGGTTCTAGAAATCCGAAGAAATACCAAGGACCTAGGTTGAATTACTCAACCTCTCTTTCTCCTTATTGGGATTAGTCTCGCTTAGAAAAGTTAGGTTGGTCATTTCTCTCTCTCTCTCTCTCTCTCTCTCAACAATGGTGTTTGGATTATGAAATTTATGTTTTGTAGTGTTGAGATTTTTCTTCCTTCTATTAAATGACTAGCTAAAATTGTGTCTACTACTATTTTAAAGAGCTAGTAAGATTGTGCACAGCTTTAATGGTTGATCATGTAGTTTGTTCTATTTGTTATAATATTAGTCTTAGACCTTAGTTTTTATCTCCTTTTATTTGCTATTGCAACCTTACATTTACTATAAGAATGTTTCATTGATTTCTTGCTAAAGATTGGGCATTTACTTATTAATTTTTGTTAGGAAATGAACAGGAATTATTACCTAGAAATCATGGATTGTAAATATAAAGGATAATTAGGGATTGTGTAACGTCAATTATCATTATGATGTAGGATCGGTAAGCACAGCGGAAGAATTTAAAAAAATTTTCACCGATCCTAATTGAGGATCTATCAACGGCGTTTAAACCAAGTTGGAAGGATTCATACCTTTTTGATGATTCAGAGTTTTCACGATCTCTAGGAGCCAACACGTCAGGTCCGCTCCCTCTACCGGTATCCACACGAATGCTCTCCAACCGAGACTGCGTGCTAGCGCCTCTAATGTCTCCAAGGGTTTAACTTGCGGCTCTCAATTCTGATGTACCCTGAGTCTATCAGCTCTATCAAGTTTATAACCCATAAGGGTTATTTTCATATTTCAAAATTAATCATCATTAATTTCAAAATTAATTAACAATTAATTATCTTGATGAGCTAATTAAATAAATTCAGTTTAAATTAAATCTATCCAACAGTTTTAATTTAACCTATTTATTTAATCTAAATAAAGAGCCATTAGATTTAATTTATTTTCATAAATTAAATCTGAGATACTATACCTCTATCATGTTAGTTATTAAATTTAATATATCTTAATAAATTAAATTTAAAACCAACACAATATAATAATATCATATAATATATATACATATATATATATATATAATATTTCGAAAATATATATATCTATATAATATTATTAAATATAATAATATAATATAATATATATATATATATAAGATATATATTTCAAAAATATATATATATCTATATAATATTATTAATGAATTTTATATTATATATATATATATATATATAAATATAAAATTCATCCATCCTAAATCAAACATTATCTCGTGTTGGGCCATTCTTGTGTGCGACCCTGTAGGCCCATATGAAGTTGGCAATGGGCCAATAACTACACTAACCCAAAAGTCGCAAGCGGCCTCTAGCAAGACATTACGACTACCCAATTTATATGAGGATCGTTATCACGATACAACCTGTCATACAACCATGTCACGTCCCTTTTGTCACACGATATATCGATCAAGGATAAGGCATAGAAAATGTCATTCTCTTGTTCCTGACCATAAGTTTCTCGATTCCTAAGTAGCCTGATAACAGAGACAGAAACTCCTTTCATCATAGTATGGCCATACATTTCTCAGACTCACTCATCGAGAGGCCCAGTAATATCTCTACTAATGTGAGGGACAAATTCCATCTTGATCATTCATATTCCTCTACATGAAAAACCATTAAGCCCGATCGTACCCTTTATCATCACCCGGTCAAAAGTGACTTTTGACTAGTTCAAAGCTTAGCTACTCTCATGTAGGAATCCATGATGACCTCAGGTCTAAGGGCATTGTGACGTGGTTATACATGAGAAAAGCTTATGACTTGATCCATGTAGCTTTATCATAGTGGGTCAGTCCAGCACCTTGTACTCTTACAAGTGCCTAAGACTTTGATTCGTATCTTCATATCTTATCAAAGTCATACTGGTTTTGTTTCATCTCTGCTCCCGCATAGATGACCGACCAGGGACATTTTAGGACAATCTTTATGAATTATCCAAGGATACAATTATCACAGTTAACATGTAAATAATATGATAACAGAATGGAGAAATTTTCTTAAAATAATAATGTTTAAAGTACAATGATTGGCCCTTAGGGCACAATTTCCAACATCCTTCCACATGCCCTAGGTGCAATCATTAATTTTCCTAATTCCCATTGCCCTAACATGACGCTCATGCTTTGCCTGTACAAGTGGCTTAGTAAGAGGATCAGCAACATTATCTTCTCCTGCTACTTTGCATATCTTTATATCACCTCTATCATTGATTTATCTAATAAGATGTAATCGCCTGAGTATATGTTTGGTCCTTTGATGTGACCTAGGCTCCTTGGCCTGTGCAATAGCACCACTATTGTCACAGAACAAATCTATTGGATTTGAGATGGTAGGCACCACCCCTAGTTCAGTAATGAACTTTCTGATCCAAACGGCTTCTTTAGCTGCATCTGATGCTGCTATATACTCAGCTTCTGTTGCAGAATCTGCTATAGTGCTTTACTTGGAGCTCTTCCAGCTTACTGCTCCACCATTCAGGAGGAATACATATCCAGATTGCGATTTAAGGTCGTCTTGGTCAGTTTGGAAACTTGCATCTGTGTAACCGGTTACACAGAGCTCATTATCCAATCCACCATAGACCAAAAATAAGTCCTTAGTCCTTCTTAAGTACTTTAGGATATTCTTAACGGCAGTCCAATGACCCTCACCAGGATCTTGTTGGTATCTACTGGTTATACTTAAGGCAAACGAGACATCCGGTCGAGTACATAACATGGCATACATGATGGATCCAATGGCCGAGGCATATGGAACCTTACTCATGCGATCTCGCTGATCAGGTGTACTAGGACACAGATCCTTGCTAAGATGGATGCCATGAGACATAGGCATGTAACCCCTTTTTGAATCATGCATATTGAACCTATGCAGTATCTTATCTATGTATGTGCTCTGACTTAGGCCTATTAGTCTTTTGGATCTATCCCTATAGATCCTAATCCCTAGGATATAGGTGGCTTCACCTAAGTCTTTCATTGAAAATGACTTTCCTAACCAAGACTTGACACTCTGCAAGGTAAGAATATCATTCCCAATGAGTAGGATGTCATCTACATAAAGCACTAGAAATACAACTATGCTCCCACTAACCTTCTTGTAAACACAAGGTTCATCGATATTTTGAATGAATCCAAACTCTTTGACTACTTCATCAAAATGATGATTCCAGCTCCGAGATGCTTGCTTCAATCCATAAATGGATCTTTGAAGCTTGCAAATTTTACCAGAGTCCTCTGGACGCATAAAACCTTCAGGTTGTGTCATGTACACGTCCTCAAGCAGCTTTCCATTAAGAAAGGTTGTTCTGACATCCATCTGTCATATTTCATAGTCATAATATGCTGCAATGGCAAGAAGGATTCTGATTGATTTGGCCATTGCAACTGGGGAAAAGGTTTCATCATAGTCTACACCATGAGTTTGAGTGAATCCTTTTGCAACCAGTCGTGCCTTGAAGACATTTACATTTGCACCCAATGGTTTTTACACCTTCAGGTGGATCGACTAAGGTCCATACCTGATTGTCGTACATGGATTGCATTTCAGACTTCATGGCATTTAGCCATTTCTCAGAGTTTGGTCCCACTGTGGCTTCTCGATAGGTGGTGGGCTCATTTTGCTCAATGAGCAACACATCACGGCCTTCAGTAATCAGAAATTCATATCTCTGAGGCTGATGCCGTGTCCTATCAGATCTTCGTGGACCTTGTGTTACTTGAGGAGGCTCAGCAACTTGTTGTGAGTCTTCTCTAATTTCCATATGTGGTTCTGTACCATCTTGTGGATCTCGAATTTCTTTGAGATGTACGTCGCTCCCACTGGTTGTTTTAGAGACAAACTCTCTTTCTAGAAACTTGCCATTTCGAATAACAAACACTTTGTTATCGGTGGGATTGTAGACATAGTATCCTTTCGTTTCTTTAGGATACCCTACGAAAAGGCACTTTATGGATCTGGGCACTAATTTATCAGAGGCTTGTTGCTTAACATATACCTCACATCCCAAGATCTTAAGAAAAGATAAACTTGGTTTCTTTCCAGTCCATATCTCATATAGTGTCTTTTCAATTGCCTTAGATGGAACACGATTTAGTGTGAACGCAGCTGTCTCTAGGGCATGTCCCCAAAAGGACGGTGGAAGATCTGTTTGACTCATCATAGATCGAACTATATCTAATAGTGTTCGATTCCTCCATTCAGAAACGCCATTCCATTGTGGTGTTCCTGGAGGAGTCAATTGTGAGATTATCCCACAACTCCTAAGATGGTCAGTGAATTCTTGGCTCAAATATTCACCACCTCGATCAGATCAAAGTGCTTTAATTGTTTTACCAAGTTGGTTTTGTACTTCATTTTGGAATATTTTGAACATTTCAAAAGATTCAGATTTATGTTTCATTAGATAGATATAGCCATATCTACTAAAGTCATCTATAAATATAATGAAGTAGACATAACCTCCTCTGGCAGCTATATTTAATGGTCCACATACATCTGTATGTATGAGGCCCAATAATTCAGTAGCCCTCTCACTGTGCCCAGTAAAAGGTGACTTAGTCATCTTTCCTAATAAGCAAGATTTGCATGTATCATATGATTCAAAATCAAATGAGTTTAGAAATCCATCTTGATGGAGTTTAGAAATGCGTTTCTCATTTATGTGGCCTAGACGACAATGCCATAGGTAGGTCGGATTCAAATCATTTGATTTTATCCTCTTAGTAGTTACATTATAGATATTCCTATTATTAGGATATTCCAAATTTAATATATAATGACCAACATGCAAATCACCATCAGCATAGAAAATGTCATTACGATAAATAGAACATTTACCATTCCTAGTAATGGAAGTACAACCTTCCTTATCCAAATAAGAAAGAGAAACAATGTTACTACTCAAAGCAGTAACATAATAGCAATTATTCAAAACTAACAAAAGCCCACTGGGCATAACTAATTCATAAGTGCCTATAACTAAAGCAGCAACTCTTGCTCTGTTTCCAACTCGTAGGTTCACCTCGCCCTTCTTCAACTTTCTACTGTCCTTTAGACCCTGCACATTTGTACAAATGTGAGAACCACATGCAGTATCTAATACCCATGTAGAGGAAGTAGAAAAATGAATGTCTATAACATAAATACCTGAAGCGATAGCCCCGCTATCCTTCTTGTCCTTTTTCAGTTCTTCCAGGTAGAGTTTGCAATTCCTCTTCCAATGACTAGGTTCATTGCAGAAGTAGCAGACTCCTTCCTTTGGAGGCTTTGCCTTCCTGGGTGCAGGCTTGGTTTCGGGCTTGTTTGACTCTTTGGTCTTACCACCTGAGCCATTACCCTTCCATTTGCCCTTCCCTTTCTTTTTCATACCCTTTCCTTTCTGAACCATTAAAACTGTGCTAGGCTTTTTCTTAATGCTTTGCTCAGCAGTTTTGAGCATCCCATGCAGCCAAAAATTGATTTCTCCATGTTGTTCATGTTGTAGTTCATAACAAACTGGTCATAACTCTCCTAGAGTGAGTTGAGGATCAAGTCCGTAGCTAACTCCTGGCTCATGGGAAATCCAAGTCTCTCAAGGTGATCAATATAGCCTTTCATCTTTAACACATAAGTACTAACTGATGCACCTTCAGCCATTTTGCAGGAATGTAAGGCCTTTGTGGTCTCATACCTTTCTTGCCTTGCCTGTTGCTGGAACATTTCCTTGAGATATACTATCATCTCATGAGCCTCTATGAGTTCCAGATCTTTTTGGAGCTTTGGAACCATAGTGGCAAGCATCAGGTAACCTACATCCACAGAGTCATCCTTATGCTTTGTATAAGCATCTCTCTGAGCTCTTGGAGCATTAGCTGCAAGCTCCTCAGGAATGGGTTGATCTAGGACATAAGCCTTTCTTTCCTGCTTGAGAACAATTCTCAAGTTCCTGAACCAGTCAAGAAAGTTTGTCCCATTGAGTTTGTCCTTCTCAAGGACCGATCGCAATGATAGTGTAGCAATATTACTAGTCGACATGATTCTACAATTAAAGTATGCAAAGTTAGTTAGTAATCTCCCACTAAATTAACAACCCTCAATATAATAATTAGTGGGCTAAGATCCATATTTGGCTTAAACTTAAGTCTACTTTGGCAAGACGCTTAAATTCAAGTTATTTAGGTAGGTAACCTATTTACCAATTACATCACATGTAACTCTTAGATCTTTGTGGGATTTAATCATCATATGATCTGGCATGTTTAACCCCATCTAATTCCTTGAGATTCAAAACTGTTTTGTTAATCTCAATTAAGTCAAAACAATAATGAATATTATGAGCAGCACTATTACTCAAGCTTGTCTCATCAAGATAACTCAAGTGCATCCACTTTGGTGGTTTCCACAATTGAGCGATCCAGGTTTTGAAAGTATTCATTAATTGACGGCATTATGACTTAAGATTTAATTTAGAGGGCTTAATTAATTAGTTTTGTTTATATGGATGCAATCGTGGTCATATATCATACAGATAAATACATATAAATGTAAAAGTAATCATGCAATGATCTAATCAAAAGCATAATTTAAACATGACACAACATGGCTCACCTAACCTAAAATCCTCCCAAGCCAATGAGAGGACTTCTCTAAAAAAAAAGAGAAATACATTGAGAGAAACCTCGTTTAAACATTTGAGGGGAGTGAGATGAGAAGAGAATGTACATTGAGAGTATTTAGAGAAAGGCACGGCACGCAGGCCGTATTTAAATATTACAACCTTTGTAAAATTCTAAAGCCATGTTGTTCACCATAACCAAACAAGGATAAATAATAAACCACAACAAGAATTCATACAATATGAAAAGCAATAAATGTCATGATCAGATTATATTGTGCTACGTAGAGGTGGTCACGGTGGTCCCGCTAGCCGGTTAGCGGGTGGGGTCAACGGGGGCCGCCCTTGCGGGGTTGCAAGGGGTAGCGCCCCTGAAGCTTTTGAAAAAGGCACATTCCTTTTAAAAAGGCACATTGCCTCCAACTACAATCTCAGGTACCCTACCCAATTTCATGCTTGTTCAAAACGAAAATCACATACATGTTTCAAGATATACATGTTCAGAATCGATTTCACGCTTGTTCCAAAATGAGAATCACATACATATTCGAGTGTTTCTTATAAACATACGTACACATCCCATATATATCACATGTATAAGAATCATAAACTCAATTTAAACGCACAATTGATTTGGCTCTGATACCACTGTAGGATCGATAAGTGTAACACCCGTGTTTTGAAAGCATATAGATGGCATAAGTGTAGTAATATCTTTAAAAAGGAGACCGGTAATCTTTTGTAAACAGCGGAAGTCCCAACTTCAAGCAGAGTGTGGAGCTGTACTTGAATGGGTTTTCAAAAATCTTTTCAAAAATCATTTTCAGATTGGGTCTCATATTATTTTATGATTTACTTTAAGCCATCCGTTTCATGTTCATTTCTTCATATCAGAGTGTTTACTAATAAGTTCTCTGCTGAAACCCAAGCTACTATGTTTAATTAACGGCCTTAGGTAGACGGCTGTCCACTACTGGTACGAATGCCGATGCGCGTTCGCATATATACAGGCGCTTACATACATGTCAGTACGAGACTGACCACACAATAAATACAAATTACATACAATCTCCAAAATAGATAACTAACAGAAAACTAAATTCTAAGTCCTTTGCTTCATTTGCCCGTGTTTACCTTCTTGCCAGAGGAACTACTTGCCCGAGCTGAAAATTTGTTTTGGAAAAATAGGGTGAGATTCAATGAATCTCAGTAGTAACAGATATCACTCATATAAAATGCACATATATCATGCCATGTCAACCAAAGTTACAGTACAATCAACATATTCAACACTCAGAGATAAATTCACAATATGCAGAAAGCATAACGTTACCAATTCAAGGACAACCGTCCCTTGCCACAGCGCTGGGAAATTCTACTGGGCCTTAGCCCTTCTCATCTGAATGTTTTAAATTCACAATGGTACAAACATGCATATAACATATCACATAGTATGTGAGGGATAAGTTACTACCTGGCAATTTTTCCAAATCTTGATCTTGATTGACGTGCTTTGAACGTCCTGGGCAAATGTCAAGTCCTATAAATTATAATTTACGGGCAATGAGTTATTTCTTAGTCCAACTCTTCATAAATTATTCTCTTATGTTGGTTACCATTAGGGTCACTACATTAGGCCCAATAAGAAGCTAATGAGCTCAAGCTACTCCAAATGCTTAACTTAACTCTTAAATGTCCAATATTATTACAAAAACTCTTTGCTTTGAATTTTCGCACAATTACCAAAAGCTGGCAGATTTTTCACTGAACTTTGAAAAATCATAACTAATTCTATAAAAATCGAATTGAGGTGATCCAAAATTCTATATAACCCTTATTAAGTCTATTTTAAGGGAAAAATACTTTCAGTAGCTTAAAAACCGTGCACACTTCCCAGTTTTTCTTTTACTCCCTGCTGCCAGAAAATCTGACCAGTTTTAATGGTCTACTTCAAAAATTCATAACTCCTAGTATACTTATCGAAATCCTTCATAATACCTATCAAATTAAAGGTCTATAAGTTTACTTTAATTCTGGAAAATATCATAACCAACTGATGAAGTTTGGACGGTGAAAGTTTCGCCACAACAAAACTGCCAGACAAAACGCACACTGGCAACTTTGTTGCACAAGTAGACTTAATTTCCAATTTTTGATTCTTTAAACCAGTCTGTCAAAAATTATAACTAGAGCCTATTCCCACACAATTTTTCGTGTAGAATCCAATGGAAAGCTCAAAAATACCAAAATCAAATTATTCCTACCAGATTTAGCCCCCAACAGAAATCTGCCTCCCAAAACAACAAGAATTCCACTTTGTGATTTTAACAACCAACAAGTCTAATACTTCTCCAAACATCATATATCACCTTATATATATGATTAAAACATCTTCCTTCTTCAAAAACACCCTTTGAATGAAATACATGGGTGGTTGAAGAGCTAAGAAAAACTCAATGAAATCACAAAGTATTCGGTTCAAAAGAAAGCCTATGCTTACCTCTTCGTGTTTCTACAAGTGGTTCGGTATTCTGGCGGCACTCTGGTAGACTAATTGGCACAAAACACCTCAGATGAGAAATCTAAGACCATAGAATTGAAGCTTATAGTGAGTAGAGAAAGTTTCCTGAAGGACTTACCGGACAATAACGGTGATTCAGGGTTGAAATCGGCTCCGGTAGTCAAGAAAACTCACTATTCACTCCTCCTTCTCTCTTCTTGTGTTCTTAAGCTTAAGAAATCTGATTTCTCTTTCTCTTTCCATAGTTGCACGAAATTTTGCCATTTAATTAGGCATGGATGGTTGTGATTGAATCACTTAAAATGATCTCATCTCATCTTGCCACGTGTCACAAGTTTAAGGCTTAAAAATGCCACGTGTCATGCAACCATTGGTCTTCCACATTTCTCTTTCTTTGGTGGGTCATAAATGGTCAGGGGAAGGGGAGGCCTGACAATTTCCTCGGACTCCTGGGCTCGGTGCTCGACTCAAAAAGTAAGCGACCCGGCCAGAGACCGGTGAATTCCCCGGACTCAGACGCTAGGTGGCGTACTTCGGAGATGACAACACGAAAGGCTTAAAGTGGGTGTAATGATGTGTAATGATGAGGGACACATGTCACCCGCTCATTTGGCCAACACAAAAACATGTTTTTACTTTGTAATAATTTCGGGACACTTGTCATTTCCTTATTTGGCCAACACGAAAGATGTGTCATCATGAGTCATAATGAGCTGTCATTACATGCTTTACTGAAGTTCTTTTTAATAAAGTTGCTCCATCGGTGCATTACCCGGAATTCCACGTGGGACCCACGTGGGACCATGGCACGCATATCGAGGCATGTCACGAAATGCCCGAATTCCTCCGATCTCACAACTGACGCCCTTGAACCCTGCAGCCACCGACGAATTTTGCTCTGACTTCTTACACTTGTATTTTTTTTTATTCTACTATTTCCATATTTACACGTTTTTAGTATTGCAAAATTTGGTATATTACAATAAGCACAGCGGAAGAATTTAAAAAACTTTTCACCGATCCTAATCGAGGATCTATCAACGGCGTTTAAACCAAGTTGGAAGGATTCATACCTTTTTTATGATTCAGAGTTTTCACGATCTCTAGGAGCCAACACGTCAGGTCCGCTCCCTCTACCGGTATCCACACGAATGCTCTCCAACCGAGACTGCGTGCTAGCGCCTCTAATGTCTCCAAGGGTTTAACTTGCGGCTCTCAATTCTGATGTACCCTGAGTCTATCAGCTCTATCAAGTTTATAACCCATGAGGGTTATTTTCAAATTTCAAAATTAATCATCATTAATTTTGAAATTAATTAACAATTAATTATCTTGATGAGCTAATTAAATAAATTCAGTTTAAATTAAATCTATCCAACAGTTTTAATTTAACCTATTTATTTAATCTAAATAAAGAGCCATTAGATTTAATTTATCTTCATAAATTAAATCTAAGATACTATATCTCTATCATGTTAGTTATTAAATTTAATATATCTTAATAAATTAAATTTAAAACCAACACAATATAATAATATCATATAATATATATATAATATATTTCGAAAAAAAATATATATATTTATATAATATTATTAATGAATTTTATATTATATATATATATATAAATATAAAATTCATCCACCCTAAATCAAACATTATCTCATGTTGGGCCATTCTTATGTGCCACCCTGTAGGCCCATATGAAGTTTGCAATGGGCCAATAACTACACTAACCCAAAAGTCGCAAGCGGCCTCTAACAAGATATTACGACTACCCAATTCATATGAGGATCGTTATCACGATGCAACCTGTCATACAACCATGTCACGTCCCTTTTGTCACACGATATATCGATCAAGGATAAGGCATGGAAAATGTCATCCTCTTGTTCCTGACCATAACTTTCTCGATTCCTGAGTAGCCTGATAACAGAGACAGAAACTCCTTTCATCATAGTATGGCCATACATTTCTCAGACTCACTCATCGAGGGGCCCAGTAATATCTCTCTACTAATTTGAGGGACAAATTCCATCTTGATCATTCATATTCCTCTACATGAAAAACCACCAAGCCTGATCGTAGCCTTTATCATCACCCGGTCAAAAGTGACTTTTGACTAGTTCAAAGCTTAGCAACTCTCATGTAGGAATCTATGATGACCTCAGGTCTAAGGGCATTGTGACGTGGTTATACATGAGAAAAGCTTATGACTTGATCTATGTAGCTTTCTCATAGTGGGTCGGTCCAGCACCTTGTACTCTTACAAGTGCCTAAGACTTTGATTCGTATCTCCATATCTTATCAAAGTCATACTGGTCTTGTTTCATCTCTGCTCCCGCATAGATGACCGACCAGGGACATTTTAGGACAATCTTTATGAATTATCCAAGGATACAATTATCACAGTTAACATGCAAATAATATGATAACAGAATGGAGAAATTTCATTAAAATAATAATGTTTAAAGTACAATGATTGGCCCTTAGGGCACAATTTCCAACATATGAGCCAATTAATGTAAAGGCCCCTCATTCTTGTATATAAAACACATACTCTAATTATAAATATACATGAATTATTTAGAATACTCTTCTCTCTCTCTTTAATTACATGGTATTAGAGCCTTCCATTTAGAATTGATTTTCAAAGTATCTCTATGCAATTTGATTAACTTTCTCACTGAAGTTTTGGTCTGGGTTCCTCTCTTTCACAATTGTATGTGTATACTTTAGGGTTTATGTTCTTCAATAGAACCGATAACATGTGCCTACTCCCTAAGATCAAAGGGTTCCAATCAGCTCATTCCTAGAGTTATAGCTTCATTCAGCAAGCATGTGTCACATGTGTCGTCTATAGTTTCACTGGAGTTTCACACACTAGCATGTGAGAGACTATGTGGCAATGTCTGGTGAGCTTTTCTATCATAGTTTGTGGTTTCTAGCCTTTTTGTGTTATTTCCAATAGTTCCTCTTCGTGCCCATGGTCTGTATTGGTACTTTACACTTTTGGCTATTTATTTTGGGTAGTTTTTTTTGTGGTTTTTTGTTGTGCCTCTGAGTTTTGGAAATAATTGCTTATGGGTTTCTAAATATTGTCTCTAGGTTAATTTGGTTACTGGCATTGCATTTGTTGATGTGTTTTGATTCAAAATTTGTTCTCATTTTTTTGCTGGCTATTGCATTTGTTGGTCTGGTGGTGGTGTTCTATTTCTCACACTTTTCAACATCTTTGTGCTGTGCTTTTTCCTGTTTAGGTGGTTTATGTTATATGGTTCACCCTCTAGAGTTGCGCTTTTCATTTTTTTAGCATTTTGGTTGACTATTTGGTGGTAATTTTTTGTTGTTTGGTGTCTTTGAGCTTTACATTGTGATCAGCATTTCCTCTTAACATCATACAATACCTTGTGGGATGCTTATACACTTGGTGCTTGGTTTCATTATGCCCCTGGTTTGGCTGTTTGGGGTGGAGCCTTTGGTGTGACTACGATAAATATATTATGGTTTGAATGCTCATTGGCTAGTTGTTCTTGGTTGGAAGCTCAGGGAAGATTTTCTATTTTAGTATCATGTTTGGCTCTCTGAATCTTCTATTGAGATATTTTGAAGATGATCATTGTGGTGATGATATGATTATGATTTATATTGTAGAGTATAATGTATTGTAGAAGTACGCCCCCAATCTATTAGTGGCCTCAAAGCAACAGGTAATACAAACATGTCTTGTCTCTTCTTCCTGCAAATAGATTATAGATCTAGTGCTACTAACTATATGACAGGTAACTATAATTTGTTTTCCTCGTACGCGACTTATGCCAATCCCTCTAGTATAACAATTGCTAATAGTTCTTCTTCTCATGTTATTAGATTTGGCACTATTAACCCACTCCATCTATTTCCTTATCCTCTTTCCTTAATGTCCCTGACCTTGCTTTTAGCCTTTTGTCTCCCAACAAGCTTACTTGACAATTAAACTATTTTATCACACTCTTTCTTGACCATATTTGATTTAGAATCTCATGATGAAGTAAGTTGTTGGTAGGGGCTATGAATCTAGCCGCTATTACGTCCTTGGTGATAAGGTGCCATGTTCAGTTGGATGCGCTGGTGGTTCATATCTTTTTGAAATTCATTGTCATTTGGTCCATGCGACTTTATCTTCTTTGAAGAGGATGTGCCCTCAGTTCCATCATTTTCATCTTTAGAATATGAGTCGTGTCAGTTTGCTAAACATCATCATGTTTATTTGGCACCTTGAGTCAATAAACGGGCTATATCTCCCTTTGATTTACCCCATTCTGATATTTGGGGCCTATGTCATGTCGATTCCAAGCCTGGTTTTAAGTACTTTATTACTTTTGTTGATGATTTCTCGCATACCACCTACTCACTTTTGCAACTTTTGTGCTAAAACTAAAACTTAGATTGGTTTATTTGGGAAAACCTTAAGGAGTGACAATGGTAAAGAATATTTTTCTACCCAATTTCAAAACTATATGCTGCAATATGGCACTCTTTATCAGTCCTCCTATGTAAATACACATGCTCAAAATGGCATTGCAGAACATAAGAACCAGCACTTATTTGAAGTCACTCGTGCTCTAGTGTTTCTAATGAATGTTCTCAAGCCTTTTTAGGCTGATGTTGTGTCTACTGTGTGTTTTCATATCAATTGTATGCCCTCTCCTATCCCCAATGGTGACACTCTTTAGATGACTTTATTCCCTTCCAACCCCTTGTTTCCTATTAATCCAACAATCTTTGGGTGTGTATGTTTCATTCAAATGTTCATAATACTATTACAAAACTTGATCCCAAGTCTCTCAAGTTTGTCTTTCTAAGGTATTCTAGGGTTCAAAAGGGTTATTGGTGTTTCTCTCCTACTCTTTGTCATTATCTTGTGTCTATAGACGTCACCTTTCATGAGTCAACTCTGTTCTGTCTTTCCTCTTCCCTGCCTCAATCCTCTAACAAGGCAAATGATCTTGATGATCTCTTGGTGTATCAAGTTCACTTACCACCAGTGCAAGTGTGTTTTCCAACACTTGGTAAACCACCTCTCCATCATGTTTATCAAAAACATTCTAGGGAAAGTAATGTAATCGATCATGTTCATGGCGCACTAGTGCCACTTTGGCATCTGATCCACAACAAGTCCTCCCCACTTCTGCTACTCACACTGCCCCTAAACCAGAAATAGTGCCTTATACTTTTGATACCCCTAATACTTCTAATGACTTGACCATGGCCCTACTCAAAGGTAAACATACTTGTACTTATCATATTTCTTCTTGTGTCCTATAAGCTCCTATCTCCTCAATCATATTCCTTCATAGCATCCTTAGACTCAATCATTGTTCTAACTACTCTCTACTAAACTTTGGCCTATCCAAGTTGGCGTGTTGCGATGAAAGAATAAATGATAGCCCTTGATAAGGCAAGTACCTATACTCTTATTGATTTTGAAAGAAGTTTATTAGGTGTAAGTGAGTGTTCACAGTTAAAACAAAAGCTGATGGCACCTTGGAATGTTTGAAAGCTCAACTAGCTATGGGACATGCTCAAACCTATGTTGTTGACTATTCGGAAATCTTCTCCCCATTGGAAAAATTGTCCTCTATTCACTTCTACATTTCTATAATGGCTACTTATGGTTGGGATCTTCATCAGTTGGATGTTAAAAATTCTTTCTTGAATGGTGATCTTCTTAAGGAAGTTTACATAGAGAAACCACCAGTTTTGTTGCTCAGGGGGAGCATGGGAATGTATGCTACCTTCAAAAGTTTTTATACTATTTAAAGTAGAGCCCTCATGCTTGTTTGACAGGCTTAACTTTGCGGTTAAGAAATTTGGTCTGAATTAGAGTAAGTGTAACCATTATGTGATTTATCAGCAGACGGATGCTGGCATTATTCTCTTAGTGGTATATGTTGATAACATTGTTATTATGGGTAGCAATACCTTGGGAATCTTACCATTCAAGGAATTTCTTAATTCTCATTTCTAAATAAAGGATTTAGGTACATGAAGGTACTTTCTTGGAATCAAGGTTATGAGAAGTGTCCTCTGTTTGCTTCTTCATTCCTATGGCGGCTACTTATGGTTGGGATCTTTATTAGTTGGATGTTAAAAATTCTTTCTTGAATGATTATCTTCTGGAAGAAGTTTACATGGAGCAACAACCTGGTTTTATTGCTCAGGGGGAGCATGGGAAGGTATGCTACCTTCAAAAGTATTTATATGATTTAAAGCAGAGCCTTCATGCTTGTTTGACAAGTTTAGCTCTATCACTAAGAAATTTGGTCTGACTTTGAGTAGGTGCAACCATTCTTTATTTTATCAGCAAACAGATATAGGCATGATTCTCTTAGTGGTAAATGTTGATGGCTTTGTTATTACGGGTAGCAATACCTTGGGAATTTCATCAATCAAGGCCTTTCTTAATTCTCATATCCAAACAAAGGATTTGGGTAGTTAAAGTGCTATCTTGGAATCAAGGTTTTGAGAAGCAAGAAAGGTATCCTCTTTACATAGGGGAAAAATGTTCTTGATTTACTAAAAGAAACTGGGATACTTGGAGTAGCACTAAGTAGCTTTTCCATGATTCCTAATCTTTTTCTGGACATTCATGACAAAGTACTATTTGATGAGCTACCTAAGGATGTAAGGGAAAAGGTTGGCCCTAAGTGGATCAAATCATTTGTATATCTTGAGAGATATTGTTGACTGATTGGGAAATTGAACTATCTCACTATGACTCACCCTGATGTGACCTTCCCAGTTAGTGTGCTTAGCCAATTCATGGTGTAACACCCTTATCTTATTTCCACACGTTTCAGAGTTTTTGAACACAGTTTTATGGGCACCTAAGAATAGCATAAATATACTAATAAAAATTGCTCGATTGCATAAATTCCCTATTGAGATTGTACATAATAATTACAAATAATGTAGCCGCATAGGGCTACTAAGGTGTCTAAACCTGTTTAATGAAACCCAGGTATCTTTCCATCTTCGTTCTGCCACTACATTCGTCGCATGCAATTCTCTTCTTTGTTCTTAGCACAGTTACCATAATGCATGCAAGTGTATGCTAAGTACATGACATGTTAGCCTTAACTAGATGCATGCTCAATGCTTCATGTATCATACTCATGGACATAGCATAAATAGAAATAGAGCTTCATTATTCAAATATGCTGTACAAAATCAAGTAAAACAATCACATATATCACTGCACAAGCATAAGTATCAAATACATGCAAATAAGGTAAGTTTACTACCTCTTGTCTTGAGTCCTCCTCTTGTACGTTTTCTCCAACCATTGAGGATGCTTCTTCTTTGTCAACTAACGACCATAGATATATAATCATATCATTAGAGCCATGATAAATGAGTATCCAATGGGACGACATGGGCCTTTAGCATATGTCTCTTATATTTGGCCAAATACTTATGACAATTTAACGCAATTGCCATAAATTCATTGGTTAACTCAATCTGCCAGTTTTATTGAACAAATTTTGAAAATTCATAATTAATTCTACAAAAATCCTAATGGGTTGGTTATAGGTACTATAAAAAGCTCTTTAAGTTCTCGTTCAATGAAAAATATCACAAAGGCCCAATTACAGCCACACATTTCCCAGAAATTCATCAAACTCATACTGTTACAAATTTCGTTCTAGAATCGATATCAAATTTTGAAAAATCATAACTTTCAATCAATAGGTCCCAATGGCTTATATTACTTATCAACTTAAAGCCCAAGATGTATATTTTAACCATATAAAATTTCATAGCATTTGAACCAATTTTGGCCGATCAAAAACACGTTGCAAGTTCTCTACCTCAATAAAACGAATTCAGGCATATTTAAACACAATCTTCTAAAATCATCATAGATCATCATAAAGCCTCTTTTAAAATATCATAATCATCATCATATCAACATCAAACCCTAAAAGACTCCCTCTGGCTGAAATTGAAGGATTGAGTATCTCAAGAATTACTTAACGAAGTCCTAGAATATTCAGTTCAAATCGAACTATACAGGTACCAGAACTCTAATCTGTGATCTGTTCTTGATTTTGGTAGCACCTCCTCTGAGTAGATGAAATCAAACACGTCTAATCAAAAATCCAAAACCATAGAAATGTTGCTCTCTATGAGAGGAACAACATTAGAGACGACTCCGGAAGGTGGAAAAGCCGAATCGAAGGTAAAATCGGCTCCAGAGCTTAAGAGCTTTCATTATTCATCCTTTTTCTTTCCTCTAACTTTTTCTCATTTTTTCATGATTTTTCCATTATTTATATGGAGGCTGCATGAATTAATAAAGGGAGGAGAGTTAATTGGTCAATTTCCCAATTTACCCTTAGTTTGTGTAAAAATTACCAAGATGTTATTCGGTTGGATTTCAACCACCAGCTTCTTTTCCCTTTCTTGCACTCTTAATAATTGACCAAGATATGCCTTGGGAAAGGAATAATGATCATTAAAAATATCATCATCCATTTCCTTGAAATATTATATTTAATTTGCCATTTCAACATATGTTAAACTTTTGACTTTTCCAACTTTATTTACTTGGCCAGTATTTCTTCTTCCTTGATTAATTTGGACCAAGTGTTTAATTCCCCTACTCCCTTCCTTGTTTGGAAGTCCCACACACAAGAAAAAGGAAAAATATGGGCTATGGATTTAATTTAGCCAAATGACTATTTTGCCCATATATTTTTGCCATTGCCTTGTTAATTTCGCCCTTTGCTTATAAGTTGACAAAATTTTCATCAAACTTTGAAACTTCATAGTTTTATTTCCTGTACCCCCTGCCTTATAAATTGTAATTATGATTCGAAATATGTAATTAAGATAGATTATAGACCAATAGTTAAACAAAACTTATTCCAATCCCATCCTCATGATAGGGTTTTTCACAAATTTCTTTTAAAATCTCTTTCAAACCTCGTCTCAAATATCACAATTCAAATATAATTACCTTGCACAGATAAATCACATTTATATATCAGAGTGTAAAACAAAATTCTGACAATCCCCGAGTTTCATATATCAACTAAGGGTTTACAAATTTCCAATTAGGGGATTACACAACTGTATCCAAAATAATATTTACTAAATAAGTAGTGATCCCCAATCAAAATATGACAACCAACCATAACCTAAATTTGAACTATCAGCCCTTGGGTGTCTACTTATCCTTTGAGCCACTTACCCTATCTGTAGGTTAGTCAATGGAAAGAATGAGATTCAAGAGAATCCCAGTAGTAACAAATCACTCATACAATATATAAGCACATAGCATGTAAACAAATCAACAGCAGTAGCACAATAATTAATGGCTTTTACCACAAACAAAAACAGTAACTGCTGTATACACAATACGACAACTTTCGCAGTAACCACAATAACGACAACCTACACTGTATTCACAATAACGACAGCTTCCATTGTATAATGATAGTTTTTACTGTATAACGACAGCTTCCACTATATAACGACAATACATCACTAGATACAATACATCACATATAGTATAAGAAAAAGCGTCACTACCTTGTTCTTTCCAAGTGTTCTCCGGCACAGGTTGCTCACATTCTGGGCAAATATCAAATCCTTCAATTCCAAATGCACCATTTAGACACTTCCATAGTGTTTTTGGGGGTTATATCAGTCTATAATGAAAATTTATAAAAATGCCCTTGAGACCTAGCCCGGGCCAGCTATACCCGGTCCAGTTGAACTTTTCCTGAAATTCTAACCTGGGCTATCCTAACATATTTCCACCCAAAAAATCCATTTTCGGACTCATAATTATCAAATTCAATGTCAAATTACAAAATTACCCTTGGCAGCCCCACTTTAAGGGTTTCATATGCGTTTTCATAATTATGTTTTTTTGGGCTTTTCTGAAAAAGTGACCAACTGTAACCCCACCTAATTTTCATTCCTGAGCTCAATGGAACCATCAAATAAATGAAAATCCAAATCTAAGGCCCATTTCTAGAGCTGGTTGAGAATTATCACATTTCTGAGGAAAATTTGGGTTTTTGAAATCCGACTCCGCAGACGTGTTCCTTTCTATTCCTAACCACTTTATTAACTATTACATTAAGTTATAACTACAATTTGGATCCAATTTTGGTAGCATAACCCCTAAGGCAATTCAATTTCCAAATTTTAAATCAAAGATAATCCGGTGAAATTTCACCGATTAAATTGTCCACAGGAGTTAGAGCAATCAAAATAATATATAAGAAAAAATACATATACAAAAATGGGAATAGACAGCCCATTGGTGTTCTCTGGCACGCATGTTATGGGCTTTTTTTGTGGGGCCTAAATGAGCAAATTTTCTAATGGGTCTGGGCAAGTCCATCGGGGCTGATAGCCATTTGCTCAATCATAAATTCTTCTTCGTTCATTATGGCATTTTGTTGAATGTGCTTGATTTGGTTTGTAACTGTAAAAAAAATCTATATTGTTTTATTGTTGTATTATATTGAGATTTTGTTTATAATTTTTTTTAAAAAACTGTAGGCTTCTTATGCTTTAGACTAGGCTAGTTTACGCTAAAAAATGGCAAACTTGTTATGGTGGAAAGCATCGGTCATGCAAGGCCTAAGTCCAAGTGATTAGGTAGATTTTATTTTAATTAATGTAGTTTATTATTTGAATTATTGTTTCCAAGATATTAAGATAACATAATATTATTTGAATTATTGTTTCCATAACAGATCAAGTTTTAGGGATTTTAGATCATATTCAAATTTCTGATGTGATAAGGTACTCAAATAAACCCTAGTTCTTGTCCTATATGTATCACAATGGCTCTCACATACTGAATAAGAGAAAAAACCTATTCTCTACTAAATTATTTCATAGTACTAGAGCCATGGCCATTGAAAATATCAAGTTCAACAATTTCTAGGCCTTAAATATTGAGATTGAGGCCAACATTCCCCCTGGTAAAAATAACACACGATCCCAATTGCATGAGTTGACCAACCTAATCACTACACACAAACTGGATGGTGAAAGTTACCTTCAATGGTCTCTCTCCTTTCTTATGTTCATTCGAGGACATGGAAAGGAAGCCTATCTTGATAGAAGTTTATTGTGTCTTGTTGCAACAGATGCGAAGTACACTACTTGAAGAGCAGAGAATAGCTATGTCATGGCTAATCAATTCAATGACGCTTGAGATTGAGAAAAACTTTATGCTATATGTGGCCAGGGAAATCTAACCGAGAATTGATAATAGTTGAGAATATTTTAACTTTACCTTAAACAAATTTTTGACTTCTCATGGCATCCACAATCAAAGTTCTCGTCCTCACTCACCTCAACAAAATGGGTCTCCAAAAGAAAGAATAGATAGATCCTAAACATGTCGATTACTATTAATAGCTTTTAATACACCAAACCATCTTTAGGGAGATGCCATATTAACATCAATTTACCTTATCAATCAGTCACCTTCCAAAACCCTTAAATACCAAACACCACACCAAGTTTTTTGTGGCACTTATCCTTCTAATCACATCTCGCACTACCAAAAAAATCCCTGGATGGAGAAAAGTAGTTAATGAAGAAATAGATGCTTCGAAGAAGAATGGGACTTAAGAACTAACCAAGCTACCAAGAGGGAACACTACTATTAGATGTAAATGGGTACTAACAAATAAATACTATCCATATGGGAGCCTAAATAAGCATAAGGGAAGGTTGGCAGCAAAAGGGTTCACCGAAACATATAGGATTGATTATTAGGAGACACATGCACTATTTGCCAAATTCGACACCATTGAGGTACTTGTCTCTTTGGCTGCTAACCTTAATTAGCCACTCCATCAATTAAATGCAAAAAATGCCTTCTTAAATGGCAACCTTGATAAAAAAGTATATATGGAGATTCCTCCTGGCTTTAGGAATGAACACAATAAAGGAAAGTGCGCAGACTTACGAAATCCTTATATAGATTGAAGCAATCACCAAGAGCCTTGTAAATGGAAGTTTTGGGAATTATGAGCTTTTATTTAGTTAAAGGCTATATTTTTCCCTAAAAATAGACTTAACAAGGGTCACATAGGCTTTGGAACCATACCAACTAGACATTTGTGCAATTAGATATGAATTTTCAAAATTTGATGAACATTCTACCAGATTTTCCAGCAAGTGCAAAAATAGGAAAAAATGTATGAGAAAAATGTTTATTTGATCAACGAAGCAAGAAACCATCCATATTTCCATCTAATTGGGAAGAATTTTGGCTAAATTAGGGAGCAAGAAAGGAAAGCAAAATACTTGACTCATATTAACTTAAGAAGAGAAAAGTTGTTCCAAGTAAAATTAAAGTTGAAAAGTCAAAAAAAGTAATATAAGAATTTAAGGTCATTATGTGTAACAGTCAAGAGGTAATTGAAGAAGTATATTTGACCACCTTGAAGCCGCCATTTTCGTCACTTTTGACAAAAGGCAACAAGGAATTAATGAATAAATTCCGATTGCCAAGTTGAAGCAATTAAATCAAGCAAAAAGCCAAAGTTTGAAAAGTCAAAAGTTGATTTTATAATAAATGGTCATCTTGCCATTTATTGTAAGGAAATGGATGAAGTAATTGAAGAAGCTCTTTCGTGCAATTGGAAGGCTCCTCTACATCATTTTAGTTAAGAGGAGAGTGAAACAATTATGTTGTGTTAACAATAGATAAAGCTTAAGCAAAACACATGTGGAAATTCCAATTAAACATTAATTCTTTAAGGAGGTGGAGTTGGATATGTTAAATAGCTAATATCCTCTTCCCAAGCCTTCATATTCAACCAACATAAGAAAGAAAGAGAGAGAAAGCGCTTGAAGCACAAAGAAAGCCAAGAGAACTTAAGAAGGGAATATCAAGGTATGTAAGTGTGAAATTCAAGTGTTTAAGCTCTCTAGTTCATGTATAACTTCCTCTAATCTCCTCTGCTCCATAAATATCATGGTTAGCAAGCAAAATCTCAAGGGAAGAGAAAGAGAAGGTGACATCTAAGAGAGAAAAAGTCAAGAAATCAAGAGGTAATCTCAAAAGCCTTAACCCTCTTGGTTAGTAGGTTGTTGTGGTGGTGGTTGTTTTTGATATTTTCTTGGTTATATTTATTTTGTAAAATTGGGAAGATGAAACCCTAAGATGATATGCTGCCAACATTTCCATGAATCTAATGAACCTAAGTTTGAATCATTTTCCTCTTGAAACTCTCTTTAGGATCTTCTCCTTCTAGGTTATGTTTCAAGGCTCAACTTTAAATGAGCAAATCCCTCTTTCATCTATCACTTAGAGGCTCACATTACTCTAAGTAATTTATACTTGAATCATTGTTTAGAGATAGCAACAAATAATTATCACCATCTCAAATCCGCTACAAAAGGAGGTTCATACTTAGAGTAGGGAAGTATTTTTCAATATAGTAATCATCCAAAAGAATAAAATTCTTTTGGTTTAATTCTTTTTGAACTTCGAAAATTCATAATTATCTCAAATAAAGTTAATATGAATTATTAAAAATATTTTAGGATTTTTAAACTCATAAAAAATCATTCAAGATAGCACCAAATGTCTCTAAAATAGATTCAAATATATTCAAAAATTTTTTGAATATACATCAACATGTAGATCTTGAATTTAGGGATTTTTAGAAACAAACCACGTTTGAATCGGATCTCAAACGCTCCTTCACGCGCCCCTAGAAGGAGGAGAAAGGGAAAATTATGGAAATATCGAAAAATCCGTCGAGACCTATTCAAAGATGGGTAATAAGGCCTAAGTGTCTTTTAGATAAGGAAGAAGGTGCATGAGACAAAACAGGAAAATAATGTTTGTTTAGTGTAATACCTTACATTTCTACCCCTTTCTTACGTAGATGGAAGTGTTTACTTAACTCTCTTAAGGGGTTATTACTCATTTCCGGCTGTTGAGCCGTTATTCTTACCGAATTTCAAAGATAATTCTTTTTCTTAGTTCTCTTGATCCCAATTACGGCTTCATTCAAATTCACGTATTCTTTCTATTATTCATACTACTTATACAAATATCCAAGTCATGCAATTAATTTACATATACTAAATTAATACACATTCTTCTTCAATTATTCGTCATTCTTCCTTCTGTTCATCTTTAAGCATTCTTCTCTTTCCTATTCATGTACCTATATGGTTGGTGGGGGACGGTGATATTCGGGAGAATCTTAGTAAGAAATATTACAGATAATGCATGTAAGATGAATGCTAGTGCATGGTATGCTTGCCTTACATAGTGTAATACCTTATATTTTTGTCCCTTTATTACATACACAGAAGAGTTTACTTATATTCTCCCAGGATTATTACTTATTTCCGGCTGTTGAGCCGTTAATCTTACCAAGTATCAAAGTTCTTTTTTATTCTGGTTCTTATGCTTAGTTACAGTAATCTCGAAGACTGATTAAGAACGTATTCATCCTATTATTCATACAAATATCCAAGTTATACAATTAATTTACATATAA
This sequence comes from Inga oerstediana, assembly GCA_963210345.1. Lineage (NCBI taxonomy): Eukaryota > Viridiplantae > Streptophyta > Magnoliopsida > Fabales > Fabaceae > Inga > Inga oerstediana. The sequence goes on along the minus strand of OY723410.1, from coordinate 38,095,437 downwards.
TAAATTAATACACATTCTTCTTCAATTCTTTGTCATTCTTCCTTCTGGTTCATCTTCACGCATTCTTCTCTTCCTGTTTACATACCCATATGGTTAGTGGGAGAGGATGAGATTCAAGAGAATCTTAGTAATAAACATTACAGATAATGCATGTAAGATGAATGCTAGTGCATGGCATGCTTGCCTTATATAGGCTCATGTTCACATAATGTATTATGGGTGCTCAATGTTTCATGCAACATACATATGGTCACAGTAAAAACAAAAACAAAGCTTCATTCATTCATACATGCTTCACGTAATCAAGCAAAGCAATACAGTAAATCAATACATAGTATAAACATCACATACATACAAGTAAGTAAGTTTACTACCTTAATTACCCTTCCCTGATCCTCTGCTTGTTCTACTGTCTGTTCAATCCTATATCTGGCTCGGGCTACTGCCAACTCCTAAAATTCCAAATGTACAAGAATTGAGTCAAGACCCATTTATGTACTAGTCTAAACTTTTTCAAACTCATTCTATTAGTTATCTATCACAGTTTCAACAATTTCTACATAGTACAATTCTGCACAGTGCAGTTTTACTGTTTTCCAAAAAACTGGCAGATTTTTAGTTAACTTTGGAAATTTATAATTAATTCTAGAAAAATCCAATTTAAATTATTCAAAAGCAAAAATAAGGCTCTTCAAATTTATTTTCATGTAAAAATACCATATATAATTACTAGACTCATATTAATCCCAAAAATTTGCCAAACATACGCTGTTCCAAATTTCTCTCCAGAAATAGCGCATAGTTTTAAAAATGCATATATTTTAATGTGCTTGTCCAAAAATTACAAACTACCTATCAAATTAAAGATCTATATGTCTACTATAATATTGTTAAATTTCATAATTTTTGGATCAGGTTTGGCCCATGAAATCTATTGTACAACAACACTACCTCACTGGAGGAAAATCAAACAGCATGCACTTGCAACTTCAAAAATTTCCATATTTGTATACAAATTTTCAAAAATCATAAGCACATGTTTTCCCACACAAATTTTCATATAGAACACAATGGAATCATCAAAATGATCAAATTCCCATTGATTCATGATGCCCTGTTCAAGTCAGAATTTTAACATAAATTCCAACAATTACCAAACTTCCATTTTAAGCATCAAACTAGTGTCACATGCCTTCTGATCATCATAAAACACCCTAAACACAATTAAATCACCATGAACCCTCCAAACCCTTATTTGGTGAAAATTAGATAGAATTACACATGCCAAATTACTCATTCAACTAACACAACCATTAACTCAAAATGAAGCTAATACTCACCTCTTACTACTCCTTGGCTCCATTCTTTGATTCTATAACTTTGACTCATGCTAGAGGACTCAAAACACCTCTTATTGAAATTCTAAAACCTTATAAATGAATTTTTCACAAAGAGGAACAATGTTTATGAAGGATGTTTTGGCCATTGAAGAGGTTAAGAAGGAGAAAATCAAGCTAGAAGTGCCTACCTTGTTCTTGTCTTCTTCACACTCCACTTTCTCTTTGCTTGCTTGGTGTGGCCGACTTTTGTGTGTGAGAGGGAATGGAATATGATCTAATTAATCCACTTCAGCCCCTTTAAGTCCTCTTGGCCAAAAAATGAGCCCAAGAAAGTGGTAAGAGAATAGCTCTTTAAAAATATCACTCTTCACCTCCTTGAAATATTATATTTTAATGGCTTCTACATGTGTCAAGTTAATTGATCTCATCATATTTTTCTCTTACCTTCTTCATTCCATACGAATAGGGCCCTCTAAATGAAAGTCTTCATCTTTTTGTTTAGCCAACAATTGTTGACCAAAAATGACTCCTAAAGGTGATGAAAGAGCTTTATGACATATCATAATGTTAGCTCCTTGAATATCAATGTTAAATAGCCAATTAGCATTATATATTTAACCAAGGCTTCATCTTTCTCTTTTCTCCTTTATGCCATACAAAATAGAGCTCTTGATGAAGCTAAGATATGCTTTTTATATCATCAATATTTACCTCTTTAAATATTAGCTTTAGTTGCAATTGTTGACTCTTTCCTTCTTCCTTTCCTTTTTGACTTATTGAATGGATAGAAGATGGTTTCAAATTGGAACTCATTCATTCTCTCTCTTTTCTTATCTTGGATGAAAATCTCATTCAAAAGGAGGAAGTATGTTGGCTAATTCTCCCTTCTTGCTTTGTTGATGTCTTAGCGACAATTGTTGACTTATCAAATGGAAAAGTGATGAAGTGTATTAATCAAATGCTCTTCCTTCTTTCTCTTCATCTTGGTTTAAATGGTCAAGGGAAAGGAAGGGAAATTAATTTAATTTTCTTCATTATCACCTTTGATTTTCAAGAGCAAATCCTAGCCCTTCATTTTTGTTTCCAATTTTAACCTCAAGATCAAGTGGCAAGTATCTCTTTTGCCCTTGATTATAACAACATTATTTCTTGTTCCATTAGTTATTTTAATTCTCTTTCTTAATTGTTTCTTGACATTTCTCCCTTTTCCTTTGGATCTAGATTATGTTTCATGCCATTCTGGCACATCCTAAAGAAATTGGATATTTTCTTTCGGCTAATTCTTACTGAAATTCATATTCTATTCCGAGTGCGATTTCTAGAGTCATACTGTTTTTATGCATTTCTAGGACACTTGCTAAACTGGGGTTTAGTAGTCTACTTGATTCAAGCTTATTCTCAAGCCTCTATTCCTAAAATTGAGATATTACACATAGGCTTATGTTCACATGATGTTATTCTGCATGCTCAATGTTTAGTGCAACATAATTATGGCCACAATAAAAACAGAAACAGAGCTTCACTCATTCATACATGCTTCACATAAACAAGGAAAGTAATACAACAAATCAATACATAACAAAAACATTACTTACATACAAGAAGTAAGTTTACTACCTCTTGTCTTCATATCCTCCTTATTTTCCAAGAACTTAGGCTTCCTGAAAATTCTTCCATTCTTTTCTTTATTGACTTCTCATAGCTGTAGATATATAATCATATCATTAGGGACATTATGGTCACTTTACCAAATCAACCAATGAGTTAAAGTGGTCAAATTATCCTTAAGGACTAATTTCTAACTTTAGAGTTCAAGGTAATTACATTGTGCCATTACCTTTTTCCATTTTCACACATTTATCCAAATTTTCCAGAATTTTCATAAATCTTTGAAAAATAATAACTAATTGTATAGATGTCTAATTGTGATGATTATAAAGGCTATGTGACCCCTAATTAATCTAATTTCAGGAAAAAAATATAGCCATTATGCTTTTGGATGCACATCAATACAGTATTTCACTTAATTGATCATTGCCATAGAATTCGCCAATTTTCCAGACCAAACTTTAAAAATTCATAATTAATTCCACAAAAATCCAAATTAAGTAATTCCAATGAAAAATATCACAAAGTATCAATTACAGCTACACATTTCCCAGAAATTTGTCAATCACAGACTACCACAGATATCAATCTAGAATCAAGGTCAAAGTTTGAAAAATCATAACCTTTAATCGACTGGTCCAAATGGCTCATATTAACTATCAAATTAAAGCCCAGGATGTGTACATTAATCTTGTAAAATTTCATACCATTTGGACAAAGTTTGACTGATAAAAAACACATTGCAAGTTCTCTGCCTCCAGAAAATGAATTCAAGCAGACTTGAACATAACTTCCAAAAACATCATAAATTATCATTTAACCATAAACACATGATTAAACCATGATTAAACCTCAAAAATAGCCCTTAAACAAAAAATGAATAGTACCCCACCCCCATGAAAACTAATCCAAACAATAAACCAATCGGTTCAAAATTAAGGCTACGCTTACCTTTACGCGTTTCCCCAAACAGATTGAAAATCTGGCAGTACTCTAACTAGTGAGATGGCACCAAATATAGCCCCCTCCATAATTATTATTCAAAATGCACGATTAAAATGAATTAGAGACCATTGGATCAACTAAACTCATTTAAATTCCCATCCTCCCGATAGGGATTTCACAAATATCTTTCGAAATCCAATTAATCTGGTCTCATATCCACATTTCAAATACAATTACTTAGTGAGAATAAATCACATTTGAATACATCAGAGTGGACAACATAATTCCCGACAATCCTAGGTTCATATCTTCACTACTGAGTATACATGCCTTTTTCGCCTATTACAATTTTCCAAATAGGGGATTACACAATATCGAATTGAATACAAATCCCAAACATACATTCACAACATATACAGATATCCCAATCCACAATGATAACCAACTACCAAACTCAAATGCTCTGAGGAGCCCTAGCCACCCTTGGTTTCTTGCTCCTTCCTTGTTCCACTTGCCCTGTCTAAAATATTGGTAGGGGAGGGTGAGATTCGAGAGAATATCAGTAGGAAAACAATACCAATATGCATGCAAGATATGTGTTTAATGTATGACATGCTTGCATCACATTAACTTATGCTCACATAATGACATATCTGCCTGCTCAATGTTTCAAACAACATACTTATGGTCATAGCATAAATAGAAATAGAGCTTCAATCATTCATATATGTTACACATAATCAATCAAAGAAATAACATGCATCAATACACCAATACAAATATCAAATACATGCAAGAGATATAAGTTCCCTACACTTGTTCTTTCCACGTATGCTCTAGCACCGGCTACTCACGATCATAATGAATATTGAACCCTATAACCAATGACATGGCATAGGGTTAATCTCTAATCCAAATCCTTACTTTCATATTACTTAGAGTTGGTTGTCATTTGAGTCCTTTATGTCTAATAATAAGCTCAACAAAAGCTTGAAAGGATTGGGACGTACTAGATTGGAAATCGCTTTTCAAAATCACCAAGTTTTGAAAATAGGGGTTGTCTGTAGGCAAGAATTCTCTAGCTACAACCAAAAATAGCACAGAAGGTTTTTGGCTGCAGCCAAGATTTTTTTGTTATGGCCAAAACGGGCACATAATGTTTTGTGCTGTAGCCAAGATTTCTAGCTGCAGCTAAGGAAACTTCAAAACATCATAATTAATTCTAGAAAAATCAAAATAAGGTGATCTCAAAGCTTATTGAAGCTCTTTAAGTCCTCTTCATAGGAAAAATATAGATCATTACTAGAAATCACCACACAATTACAGAATCACACAAAATCCTACACTACTCCAGAATTAAGTCCAGTTTTGACATCAAAATTTGGACAACCATAACTCTCAGCCCACAAAATGAAATGACACAAATTATACGTCCATTTTGAAGCTTAAGATGTGAACTTTACGGCAGGAAAGTTTTAGAATTTTTTAGACACCATTTGACTGGTCAAAACTTCCGTACAAACAGACTGCCCAACAAAGAGTTTCAATGGATAGAATTTCAGTTGTTGCACTTTGGCTTCCAATGGTACCATTTCCACACCAAACATCATTCTCACACAAAATTTCACAACGAATCTATTGGAAACACCAAATCAACAAAATCCACATCTCATTTACACATATTCTATTCTTGAACCCCATTGCCACACAAAACCACGAAATAGCCAAACTTTCTATTCAAGGTTTCAAACCAACCCAAACCAATTCCAATGGTCATATAACACAACAAAACACCAATTACAACTCAAAACATATGACAATTTATGCATTTTGAAATTACCACAAAATCAAGACAAAATTCAACAATTCTCAAAACTTAACCAAAAGCCACAAAACTTAGATTAAAAGGGATCAAATACTCACCTCTTCCTCTTTCCCAAACCAATTCCTTGATTTTTCATCTTTCCACTTTTCCTCAAGCTATCAAACACTCATTTCACAAATCTAAAACCATAGAGATGAAGCTCTCATCACTATGAACAAGATTTATAAAGAGGATTTAAGCATTAGAAGCCATTTACAAAACCAAAACTCACCTTGTTTCTTTCTCTTTCCTCCCCCAAGCTTATGAAAATGGAGAATAGAGAGATAGAATGGAGATGAAGAAGATGAAGGTGGGCAGATTTTGGCCCCCAAAAGCACATCCAAATAAGGAAGAGAAAAAAGAGGGAACAGTTTGAACATTTGACCCAAATCCAAGGGTCCATATTATGCCAAGTGTCACACTCTTGATCCATCTCTCATGAGCTCACCTAGGCACACATACATGGGATTCTACCCTTTGATCTATTACACAAATCAATCTCAACTACCGGTCTTCAAGTTATCAATGAGTTTACTCTTCAATAACTAACTAATTGGTCGGTAACTTTACCGTTTTGCCCCTAATTATGGAAATACCTCCTGAATCACCACTAAACACATCATACTTTTCCATTTAGCAACAATATGCGCCCTCCCTATATATTAAGTTAATTTCAATGTTGATCAATAATTGATCTTAAATGCAGGGCTTCGGCACTACTCACAACGCATACAAATCACAGTTCACATCGTAATCTCCAAAAGGGTCCATTTATCACTAATCACATCCACTTTTAGAGTTATTTATCCTTAATTGAAACTTGAGATCCTGCTAAACTGGGGCTTAGTAGTTCACTTATTTCAGGTTTATTCTCTAGCCTCAAATCTAAACATTCGAGGTATTATATTTCTGCCCTTGTTTAATAAGTTTTGTCCTCAAAATTTGTCACACCACTTAAACTATAAACTTGGATGCCTCTTCATGTCAGCTTCCATTTCACAAATTGCTTCTCATTGGGATGGTCCCTTCTAGACTACCCATACAAACGGTGCACCACAAATCTAATTCTTGCAAGAATCTTAAATGAACTGATGTGTCATGCTCAGTTTCACACATAAATACTCAGAATTCTCTTATCACCGTACAATTTTGCTATCACCCCATACAGGTAATAGCACCATATCTTTGGCAAGAACACAGATGCAACACAGTTGCCATGAACCCGTAATCAGCCCATTACAAGATTGCCGCACGAACACATTCACCACACATCTACTAAACAAATGCAATCGTCCCCACATACGATTGCCACAACACATCATCATCACATAACATACTTACTGGAGGCTCTAGATCATGAGTCATATCATCTCGGAAGTTGTGTGGCATGGCCACCACCATGCTAAACTCAATTTAATCAACCCTTCTGGGCATAACTCGTAACACATAGATTCATTCCACATAAAAAACAGCTTCCGCTGTATTTGCATGTTCCTTAGCTTTCGCTGTATCCATTTTCACAGTATTACCCTCAACTGTGCACCCACCAGTGACTCTTCTAGTGGTAACTGGGACTTTTGGGTATCCACAACAATATCACATTGTCGTATTAAATTTCATGTTGTTACCCTTACCCGTACACCCACTAGTGATTCCTCTAGTAGTAACCAGGACTTTTGGGTACTAACACAACAATATCATATTGCCGTATCAAATTTCACGGCGTCACAACAATATCCACGACTGGTTCTCAATGATGTATGACTTACAAGTCACAAGACGACAGTACTCCCAGCTGTATACACTATGATGCGTGACGATTGTCATAAGATTCACAATCACACCCCACCCTCATCTCCATTTACCACCGGGAAGACACACAGTCTTTACCCAAACCATTGCTAGCGACTCAGGGACTATTGGCGTGGCGGTGCTTACACACATATACACATATACCGCAACTCGTGTTGTTTGCAAGAATACCTCAGCTTTCACCGCTTGCACATATATCTCATTGGAAGAATACCTCGGCTTCTGCCACTTGTACACATATCACATTGCAAGAATACCTTGGCTTTCGTCGCTTGTACAAATACACATTGCCCTTTCAGCATTCACTTCATCACAATTACACAGTGCCTTCACAATAACACACATAACAGATTCTAATTTTATGCACCACCTTTCAGCTTGAGATCAATACTGGTGCAACTAGCATGGTGGCTAGCCAGGCTGGTTATGCCGGGGTAGGTGTAATATCCCAAAAAGCTATTAAGGGCTAATGACTTCAAAAGTGACTGTAATTATTGTTGAATAAACACTTTTGGAGAATGAGTGATGGGAATTTGGATGTTTTAATGATTCCAATGGCTTCCTTGTGAAAATTCGTGTGGGGAGAGTGTTTATTGTGAAATTGGAACCATTGGTAACAATTGTGCAAAAGTTGGAAACTTGTCCATTGAAACTCTGTACAGGGCAGTCGATTTGTATGGAAGTTTTAAATAGGAAAATGTTGTCTAAAAATTATGAAATTTTCCAGTATTAAATTTCACATGCCAAGCTACAAAATGGACACATAATTTGTGTCATTTCAATTTGTGCGCTAATAGTTATGATTTTCCAAAGAGTGGGATGGAAACTGGAATCTGTTTTAGAGTAGTATGGTCTTTTGTGCAATTCTGTATTTTTGATGTTATTAAATGCAGTGATCCATATTTTTCCAATAAAGAGGACTTAAATAGCTTTCCATTGGCTTTGGGATCACCTCATTTTGATTTTTCTAGAATTAGTTATGATTTTTCAAAGTTTGGGCAGAAATCTGCCAGAATTTTGTAAAAATCCGAAATTGATGGAAATTTAGTAAATAATTAGAAAATAATATTATATTATATTAAATCATCATCCACCTCCTCCATCAGCCCAAAAACGTGATATTCAGCTGCAACAAGAGAGAGAAGGTGTGAGAAATTCTAGAGAGAGAAGGAGAAGAGAACTTGTACGGTAAGTCGATTTCTTCGGTAAATCCTTACCTAATGCGTATAACTCCACTACTAAGCTATTCTTCTATATTCTTCAAGGTTTGTGGAGCACAAATTTCGGTGTTCTAAGGCTAGGGTTTTCAACTACCTTGAGGAAAAGCTAGTGGGAGCTTGAGGTAACTTCCAAACTTTCGTATATTGCTTATTTTGGCTGCTATGGGCAATTTAATCGGTGAAATTTCGCCGGATTGCCATTGGTTTTAAAGTTTGGAAATGATATGGCCTAGAGGTTATGCTGCCCAAATTGGGTCTTAATGTTAGTTGTAACCTAATGTAATGATTAATAAAGTGGTTAGGAGTAGAAAGGAACACGTTTACGGAGCCGAAACCGAAAAACACCGATTCTTCCCAAAGTATGCCAAGATTTCGGCCAGGGCTAGATCTGAGGGTTAGAGTTGGATTTTCAATGATTTGATGGTTCCATTGAGTTCATGATTGAAAATTAGGTGGGGTTACAGTTGGTCACTTTTTCGGAAAAGGTCGAAAAAACATAATTACGAAAACGCCCCTAAAACCCTTAAAGTGAGGCTGCCAAGGGTAATGTTGTAATTTGACATTGAATTTGATAATTTCAAGTTTGGAAATGGATTCCTTGGGCGAAAATATGTCAGAATAGCCCATGTCAAAATTTAAGGAAAAGTACAGCCGGACCGGGTACGGCCGGGCCGGGTCCCCGGGGGCATTTTTGTAAATTTTCATAATATGCTCATATAACCCCCCAGAAACACTATGGAAGTGTCTAAATTGTATTTTGGAATTCTAGGACTAAGTTGTGAGCCCAGTGGTTATCACGTTTTACGATGCACATTAAAAGGTGGTCTTTGAGATAGTACTCCCCAACCCTTTAGGCATGTGTCTAGGCTTCTAGTAGCCACCTAAAGAGTCCAAGTGATAACTAACTTTAAGTGTTCTGAAGGTGAGAATTTGGAATAGGGAATAACCTGTCGTCCTTGACTTTGGTTTATAGGGTTCGACATTTGTCCTAATCGCAAGTAACCTGTGCCGGCGCACGTCAGGAAAGAACAAGGTAGTGACTCTTTTCCCTTATACTATAAGTGATACATGGTATGTTTGTTTGATCATTGTTTGTGAGTCTATCACCTGCGGCCCATCGGTGTTTAAGGTGGAAAGATCGTACCTTCGGGGCTGTGGAATCTGGGGGATGAGACTATGTGAAAGCCGTAAGGCTATATGTGAAAGCCAAAATGCTATTTGTGAAACCTTCACCAGTAGCCCATTGGTGTTGACGGTGGGAGGATCGTGCCTTCGGGGCGGTGGAATACAGGGGATGAGATTATGTGATTATGTGCATATGTGGTAGCCTGCGTGCTGTGCTTTATGTTGTGATGCTGCTTGATGATTTTCTTGCATGCTTTGTGATTACATGTGGTATGAGTGATTTGTTACTACTGGGATTCTTTTGAATCTCATTCTTTCCATTGACAAACCTTCAGACAGGGCAAGTGGCTCCATGGGAAAGGAGACGACCAAGGGCAAATAAGGCTCCTTAGGGAGATTTATATTTTGGTGTTGGATATCATGTTTTGTTGGGAGATCACCGTATATCTTATAAATGTTGTTTTGGAGACAGTGGTGTAATTCCCTAATGTGAATTTATAAACCTTTAGTTTATGTATGAAACCCAAGGGTTGCCGGGATTTTGTTGTATACTCTGATATGTAAATGTGATGAAATGCACAGGGTAATTATATTCGAGTTGTGGAATTTGAGACCAGGGTAAGGTAGAATCTTTGAAAATATTTGTGAAAACTCTTCCGTAAGGAAGGGATTGTAAATGAGTTTGATTATTATTGGTCTCTATTTCATTTTAAAATATGTATTTTGAATCATAATTACGAAGGGGGTTACAGTAGGGCCCTCATAATAGAGAACCCCGATCATGTAGTCGAATTAGCCATCAGAAGCATGCAGATATGTCATTGTGTAGCATGAGTTAATGTGATACAAGCATGTCATGCATTAAACACTTATCTTGCATGCATATTGGTATTGTTTTCCTATTGAGATTCTCTCGAATCTCACCCTCCCCTACCAACATTTTAGACAGGGCAAATGGAACAAAGAAGGAGCAAGCAACCAAGGGTGGCTAGGGCTCCTCAGGGCATTTGAGTTTTGTAGTTGGTTATCATTGTGGGTTGGAATATATGTATATGGTATGAATGTATGTTTCAGATTTGTATTTGATTTGATATTGTGTAATCCCCTATTTGGAAAATTGTAATGGGCGAAAATGCCTTGTATACCCAGTGTAAAGATATGAACCCAAGATTGCTAGAAATTATGTTGTGTACTCTGATGTATTCGAATGTGATTTATTCTCACTAATTAATTGTATTCAAAATGTGGATATGAGACCAGGTTAATTGGATTTTGAAAGATATTTGTGAAAACCCTATCGAGAGGATAGGAATTTAAATGAGTTTTGTTGATCCAATGGTTTCTAATTCATTTTAATCGTGTATTTTGAATAATAATTACGGAGGGTCTTACATTTTGGTATTAGAGCTACAGTTCCTGGCAAAGATAGGATTTACTAGGATAATAGCAGTAGTTGCTGCCTTAAGTCATAGATGATGACTTGGTTTGTTTGTGGTATACACATTAGTGTCCCCCCTATTTGTGGATATATGAGTTTAAGGGATGTGTGTATTCATTATCTGTGATGTGGATGTGGTGAATCAATGTGGTTAGCCTAAGAATTAAAAGAGTAGAACCAGTGTTGAAGGCATGACTAGCTGTGTTCAAGCTAGAGGAGTGCTGATCGTTAGTAGTAGAGTATCGCCCTGACGTTATGAAATTGGGATGTGCCATTGACCTAAGGAAGGTTTTGATAGAACGAAGAGTAATTATGGGATATGGTCTCAAAATTGAGAAAGAAGATTGAATGTGTGAGTGGTTTCTTAGTTCTCGTTACAATGATACCTTCATCTTGAGATGACCAACTGGACAGAGCTATCTATAGAGGATTCAGATTGGAAAGGGCTACCTACAGAGAGTTCTGATTAGGGAGGGCTACCTATAGGGAAATCTGATCACAAAGGGCTACCTATGGAGAGTTTTGGTACCATAGTGTGGAGCCACCATGTTGACAAACCCTAGGTGGAGCCACCGAGACAACAACCCTTGAGTGCAGCCGCCTTTAACGAAGAACCATGGAGTGTAACCACTATGATATTGAATCATAGATTAGAGCTATGGAAACGTTGGCTCTCAATGATGGTGTACTATAATGAATCCGAAAGTGCATGGGTTTTCTTGAGATAAGAAGTCATATGGCTCTGAATGATTTAAGTTGAATCAGGCCAAGGTCTGGCACAAATGAATATAGATTGTGAGTGTTATCAATTATAGTGGGGGAGTCCTATGGGACTGTTATTAAATAAGCCTGACATTGTTAAAGCATAGATGAGATAGACCTCAGAGTGTGCAATGGAAAAGTGGTGTATGTGATGCCTTTACGAACTGCGCTAGTAGGAGCTTGAGCAAGTATGAATGATGTGTTGGTATGGCTCCAAAGTCCAAATTATAATATGAGAAGGGGTCTTGGAGGATCCCAGTTTGGTGAAAAGAATTCATAGTATTGAAGGTGAAGTTATTAAGATGCTAGTTCCAGCTTGTTGTGATTGTGTATTACGAGTCCATCTCCCCGGTGGCCTGCGCCTGGTTGGTATAGGCTCAGGATGTGATGAACATTTGTGATGTCTCTCACCTGTGGCCGCATGAGGTAGTTCCTAGGTCGGAGGACTATTCCGTTGAGGAGATATTTTATAGGGGTATGACTATTTGTGAGCCAGAATGGCTATTTGTGATGTCTTTCACCTACGGCTCATCAGGTGATTCTGGTGGGAAGACTGTTTTGCTGGGGCGGTAGTTTAAAGGGCATTGACTATTTGTGAGCCGTATGTTGTGTATACACCGCCACGCCAATAGTCCCTAAGTTGCTAACAACGGTTTGGGTGGGGCTACGTACCTTCCTGATGGTAAAAGGGTATGAGGGTCGGGTGTGATTGTTGATCAGATGGGTATGCACTGCCACACCAATAGTCCTTGAGTCACTAACAATGGTTCGGGTAAGGTTTACATGCCTTCCCGGTGGTAAAAGGGGATGAGGGTATGGTGTGACAATTGTGAACAAGCTGGGATCGAGGTCTGGTTGTGTAGCAGAGTAGAGCTAGTTCAGCTGATGGCTAAATCAACGACATGATCGGGGGTTCTCTATTATGAGGGCACTACCCTGGCATGGCCAGCCTGGCTAGCCACCACACTGGTTCTACCAATGTTGATCCCAGGTTGAAAGTCGGTACACAAAATTAGAATTTGTGATGTGTGTTGTTGTGAAGGCAATGTGTAATTGTGACAAAGTGAATGCTAGAAGGGCAATGTGTATTTGAGCAAGCGGCGAAAGCCAGGTTATTCTTGCAATGTGATGTGTGTGCAATCGGTAGAAGCCAAGTTATTCTTGCAATGAGATATATGTGCAAGTGGTGAAAGCCAAGGTATTCTTGCAAACAGCATGAGTTGTGGTATATGTGTATATGTGTGTAAGCACTGCCACGCCAATAGTCCCTGAGTCGTTAGTAACGGTTTGGGTAAAGACTGTGCATCTTCCCAACGGTAAAAGGGAATGAGGGTGGGGTATGATTGTGAATCTTGTCACAATTGTCACACATCATTGTGTATACAGCCGGGAGCGCTATCGTCTTGTGACTTACGAGTCACGTATCATTGTGAACCTGTCATGGATATTGTTGTGACGTCACGAAATTTGATATGGCAATGTGATATTGTTGTGTTAGTACCCAAAAGTCCCGATTACCACTAGTGGAGTCACTAGTGGATGTATGGATGAGGGTAACACCATGAAATTTGATACAACAATATGATATTGTTGTGGATACCCAAAAGTCCCGGTTACCACTAGCAGAGTCACTGGTAGGTGCACGGTAAGGGTAATACTGTGAAAATGGATACGGCGAAATCTGAGGAACATGTGAATGTAGTGGAAGCTATTTGTTATGTGGAATGAATCTGTGTGTTACGAGTTATGCCCGATGGTGATTAAACTGAGTTGAGCAAGGTGGTGGCCATGCCACCCAACTTCCAAGATGGTATGGCTCATGATCTAGAGCCTTCAGCAAGTATGTTATGTGATGATGATGTGTTGTGATAATTGTACATGGGGGCGATTGCATTTGTTTAGTAGATGTGTGGTGAATGTGTTCGTGCCGCAATCGTGTAATGGGCTGATTACTGGCTCATGGCATCTGTGTTGCATCTTTGTTCATGCTAAAGATATGGCGCTATTACCTACATGGGGTGATAGCAAAATTATACGGTAATATGAGAATTTTGAGTATTTGTGTGTGAAACCGAGCACGACACATTAGTTCATTTAACATTCTTGTGAGAATCAGATTTGCGGCGCACTGTTTATGAGGGTGGTCTAGTAGGGACCATCCCAATGAGAAGCAATTTGTGAAACGGAGGCTGTCATGAAGAGGTATTCGAGTTTATGGTTTAAGTAGTGCGAAAAATTTTGAGGACGAAATGTTGGTAGGGGAGGGTGAGTTGCGAGAGAATCTCAGTAGGAAAACAAAATACCAATATGCATATAAGATAAGTTTTTAATGCATGACATGCTTGCATCACATTAACTCATGCTCATATAATGACATATCTACGTGCTCAATGTTTCAAACAACATACCTATGGCCATAGCATATATAGAAACAGAGCTTCAATAATTCATATATGTTACACATAATTGCAAAGCAGTAACATGCATCAATACACCAACACAAATATCAAATACATGCAAGAGAGATAAGTTCCCTACACTTGTTCTTTCCATGTATGCTCCAACACCAGCTACTCAGGATCAGAATGAATATTGAACCATATAACCAAAGCAAGGACATAGGATTAATCTCTAATCTAAATCCTTACTTTCATATCACTTAGAGTTGGTTGTCATTTGAGTCTATTAAATGTCTAATAATAAGCTCAACAAAAGCTTGAAAGGATTGGGACGTACTAGGTTGGGAATCACTTTTCAAAATCACCAAGTGCTAAAAATAGGGTTAGTTGCAGGCAAGAATTCTCTGGCTGCAGCCAAAAATAGCATAGAAGGTTTTTGGTTGGAGCCAAGATTTTCTGGCTGCGGCAAAAATGCGCACAAAAAGTTTTACGCTGCAACCAAGATTTCTGGCTGTAGCCAAGGAAACTTTGAAAAATCATAATTAATTATAGAAAAATCAAAATGAGGTGATCCTAAAGCCTATTGAAATCTATTTAATTCTTCTTTATAGGAAAAATATGGATCATTACCAAAAATCACCACACAATTACAGAATCACACAAAATCCCACACTGCTCTAGAATTAAGTCCAGTTTCGACATCAAACTTTGGACAACCATAACTCCCAGCTCACAGAATGAAATGATAAATTATATGTCTATTTTGAAGCTTAAGATGTGAAATTTAAGACTAAAACGTTTCATAATTTTTAAAAACCATTTGCCCAATCAAAATGTCCACATAAACAGACTGCCTAGCAAAGAGTTTCAATGGACAGAATTTTAATTTTTTCACTTTGGCTTCCAACTATCCCATTTCCACATCAAACATCATTCTCACAACAAATTTCACAAGGAATCCATTAGAAACAACAAATCAACCAAATTCACATCACATTTACACATTTTATTCTTGAACCCCATTGCCACACAAAACAACTAAATGGCCAAACTTTCTATTCACGGTTACAAACCAATTCCAATGGTCATATAACACAACAAAACACCAATTGCAACTCAAAACACATGAAAATTCATGCATTTCGAAATTACCACAAAATTAGGGCAAAATTCAACAATTCTCAAAACTCAACCAAAAGCCATTAAACTTAGATCAAAAGGCATCAAATACTCACCTTTT
The DNA here is from genome assembly GCA_963210345.1 of Inga oerstediana. Classification (NCBI taxonomy): domain Eukaryota; kingdom Viridiplantae; phylum Streptophyta; class Magnoliopsida; order Fabales; family Fabaceae; genus Inga; species Inga oerstediana. The sequence goes on along the minus strand of OY723410.1, from coordinate 38,079,684 downwards.
CCTCTTCCCCAAACCAATTCCTTGATTCTTCATCTTTCCAATTTTCCTCAAGCTATCAAACATATCATTTCACAAATCTGAAACCATAAAGATGAAGCTCTCAACACTATGAACAAAGTTAATGAAGAGGATTTAAGCATTATAGGCCATTTACGAAACCAAAACTCACCTCGTTTCTTTCTCTTTCCTCCCCCAGGCTTGAGAAAATGGAGAAATAGAGGGAGAGAATGGAGATGAAGAAGATGAAGGTGGGCAGATTTTGGCCCCCAAAAAAACATCCAAATAAGGGAGAGAGAAAAGAGGGAAGAGTTTGAACATTTGACCCAAATCCAAGGGTCCATATTGTGCTAAGTGTCACACTCTCTATCCATCTCCCATGATCTCACCTAGGCACACATACATGGGATTCCACCCTTTGATCTATTACACAAATAAATCTCAACCATTGGTCTTCAAGTTATCAATGAGATTCCTCTTTGGTAACTGACCAATTGGTTGGTAACTTTACCGTTTTGCTCCAGATTATGGAAATTCCTCTTGAATCACCAATAAACATATCATACTTTTCCATTTAACCACAATATGCGCCCTCCCTATATTTTAAGGCAATTTATATGTTAATCCATTATTGAGCTTAAATACAGGGTTTCAGTACTGCTCACAACACATACGAATCATAATTCACATCATAATCTGCAAAAGGGTCCATTTATTACTAATCACATCTATTTTTGGAGTCATTTACCCTTAATTGAAACTTTGGATCCTGCTAAATTAAGGCTTAGAAGTTCACTTATTTCAGGCTTATTCTCTAGCCTCAAATCTCAAAATTCATAGTATTACACCAAACCCCTCTAAATAAAATCTAAAACCATATAAATGAAGCTTTGGATGAGTAGAAGAAGGTTTGTGAAGGATATTTTGAGAGAAAATGTCGATTCAATAGTGTTTCAGCCAATTGAAGTCAAAAACATTAACTATTCATGCTCTTTCTTTCTTCTAACTTTTTTTCCAATTTTCCTTGATTTAATCAGATTTTTCTCCTGATATTTGTGAGAGCTGAATGAAAGTAATGGTCCAGCAGGAGTCTTGAAAAAATTATGCCACATGTCAGATTCCTAAGGTGCCATTTGCCCTATCATCCAATGGTTTGGTGACACGTGTCAATTGTTTTAATAAAGTGGGTCCCACCTCTTTTCTCGAGCCTTTATCTGTCCAACTTGCTCGGGAAAGTATGGGTCTGATGATTTTTTGGTATCTGAATCTAAGACCAGTGGATTCCCCGGGTTCAGCACTAGGTGGCTCCTCCTAAGAATGCCAACACAAAAGTCACTTTATGACTCCCATGATAAAGGACATGTGTCCTCCTCTCATTTCTCTAACATAAAAGTGGAATGTACTTCGTCATGATGAGATGACGCTTCTCACTCTCTTATTCATCCAACACAAAAGTTGTGTTATCATTACTTACTTTATTAAAGCTACTTTAATAAAGCCACTTTATCGGTGTCTACTTGGCTTTTACTAGGGACTTCCTCAGGGCTGCTTCATGTATACCGAGTCCCGCCAAATGATGTTAGGTCAAAATATGTGTGTCGACCCCACATGGCGCCATACACCAATATCTATTCCCAAAAACACAGGGTACACATGTTCGCCCTAGAAATGCCTCGTGCACTCATATACTTGTACACTTTACTTGATTAACTTGTGTCATACCTTATGACATAATTGGGTGGCATCTTTCAACCAACCTAAAGGCGCAATACATGTTTCATGTGCACGTTTGCACCAACACTTACTACCTATGCATACTGGGCTCTTTGCTTAGTAGGGCTGGATCATATAGTCCTCTAGAGTCTTTCTATCTCTAGACATTCTTAGGACTCTTCCTGAACTGGGCTTAGTCATCTGCTTGATATAGGCTTATCTTAAAGTCTCTAGGCCTAAAATTCAAGATATTACAATTCTTCCTCCGTTCAATAAATTTTATCCTTAAAATTTGCTACTGGTCCGATTCTTAATATTACTTTAAAAGGATCGCTGTAACAAGGGTTTTATTTTTTTTCTTCATTCTATCGATACCTTAAATTCTAGAGATCACTCTAAATTCCCAATACTTTAAATTCTATATATACCTTAAATTCTAGAGGTTTTATCAGTCAATTCTATTTCTATTTTATTCTAACAAACCTTGCCCATCTTGTAGAAATGAAGCTTGGGATGAGTAGAAGAAGGTTTGTGAAGGGTATTGTAAGAGAAAACGGTGATTTGCTTGTGTTTTGGCAAATTGAAGTCAATAACATTCACTATTCATGCTCTCTCTCTTCTAACTTTTTTTCAATTTTCAATGATATAATCTAATTTTTCTCCCTACTTTGTGAGTGCTGGACAAAATTAATTGTGAAGAGGGAGTCTTGAAAAAATTATGCCATGTGTTAGATTCCTACAATGAAATTTGTCCTGTGATCCAATGGTTCGGTGACACTTGTCACTTATTTTAATAAAGTGGGTCCTGCCTCTTTTCTTTGACCTTAATCCATCAAATTTGTTAGGGAAAGTAGGAGTTTGATTATTTTTCCCATCTCCTAGGCTTGATGTTCAAGAAAGTCAATTTGGTGTTCTGACCGAAGACTAGTGGATTTCCCAAGTTCAGCGCTAGGTGGCATCTCCTAAGAATGCCAATACAAAAGTCACTTTAAAACTCTCATGATGAAGGGACATGTGTCATCCTCTCATATGTTCAACACAAAAGTGGAACGTACTTTATCATGATGAGATAACACTTCTCACTATCTTATTCATCCAACATAAAAGTTGTGTCATCATTACTTACTTTATTAAAGCTACTTTAATAAAGTTACTTTATCGGTGTGTACTCGGGTTTCACTCGGAGATTACTCAGGATTGCTTCACATATACCGAGGCTTGCTAAATGATGTCGGTTAAAATAAATGTGTGTAAGCTCCACAGGTGCCACAAATCGGTATCTATTCCAAAAAACGCAGGGGTGCACATGTCTGCCCTAGAGATGCCTTGTTCACTCACACACCAGCATACTTTACTATATTAACGTGTCCCATACTTTATGATATACCTGAGTGGCATCTTTCCACCAACCCAATGGCACTGTAAATTTGTCTTGTGTATATCTACACCGACACTTTGATCCTACTACCTATGCATACTAGGCCCTTTGCTCGGTAAGGCCAGATCACATAGCCCCTAGTGTCTTTCTATCTCTCGACATTCTTGGGACTCTTCCTGAACTGAGCTTAGTCATCTTCCTGATACAGGCTTATGCTCAAGTCTCTAGGCCCAAATTTTGGGATATTACATTTAGTGTTTAAGTAGTTAATTTTGTGATTATAAGTAAAAAGGGAGTGATTAATCAAGAGAGATCATGAAAACACAATTTCTCTCCTAAGGGTGCATGGTTTGGCTAGAGGTAGAATAGGGGCAAGGAGTTAGAATTTTTAAATTCTAATGGTTTTATTGGATTTAAAATGGAAAATTGTGTAGGAATACATGTGTTCATGATTTTTGGGAATTTGTATGTAAATATGGAATTTATTGAAGTTCAAAGTAAATGATGTTTGATTGTTTCACTAGAGGCAGTATTAATGTGCAGTGAATTTTGTTGGCCAAACGTAGTTCAATTGTTATGAAAATTTCAAGGATTAAAGTAGATATCTAGAGATTTAATTTGACAAGTGGATCATAATTTTTGGACTTGTATGCTAAAAGATATAGATTTTTGAAGTTGTGCCCTATTTCTATAATGTAATCTAGAACAGGGGAAGTTTTGAATATTTCTTGGAAAAATGTTATAATCGTGACTAGCTTTGGGTATTTTTCATGAAAATACACTTAAAGAGCTTCATATAGGTTTTGGAATAAGTCAATTTAGAAATTCCTAGCATTCATTATGATTTATCAAAGTTGACTAAAAATCTTCCAATTTCTGGAAACAGTGAAACTGCACTGTGTAGAATTGTACTATGCAGAAACTGTTATAATTGCATTAGATAACTAGTTGAATTTGACTTAAAGGCAGTAATAGTACAAGTAATAATCAATTACTTGTAACTTTGATTTTTATAGGAACTAAAAGTTTCTCGAGCCAAAAGAAAAGTTTAGGACAGACCAAGGAACTGAAAAAGGAATAAGGTGGTAACACTTTCTTTTCACACACTTTGTGATTATTGTATGTTTGTGTATGTCATCTTCTAAACATGAGTAGAGTGTCTGAGACACACGTATTATCTTAGTTGTGGTCTAAGACCCAATGGAGGAGTAGAGTACATATTAGCTTAGTTGTAGTCTGGGACCCAATGTGGGCGCAAAGTTCATATTAGCTTTGTTGTTGTCTAGGACCCAATGGAGTCGCAAGGTTAAGCCAAGGTTGCAAACAGTCATTTAGTCTTGGACAATATTCTTTCATCTTACATGACATGGTGAATTGCATATTTATTTTCACATTTTATATGCCTGAAAAGCATGTTGCTACTGAGATTCACTCGAATCTTTTTCAACAATACAAGCATTACAGCTGAAGCTAGCGGCTCGAAGGGCAAGGCAGCGGCTATAGGTGAATCAAGTCCCGGTGCATACTAAAGCTACTTTAGTTACTTATGTTTGTACTTTTGTTTCTTTTGAACCACTCTGTACATTTATGTATATTTGTTAAACCCTACTGGGAAGTTCCTATATTGTAAACAAGTACTTAATGTCAATATATTTCCGCTATTTCTATATGCCTTACACAACTACACGCTTAATTCTTTTCGAATATTGAAATGTTAAGGGGTTTAACAAGCTTGGCTTGAGCATTTCACTCAAGTAGTCAAGAACAAGGGGTATTCTCAATGTCAATTAGACCACACACTCTTCATCAAGCACAGGAATGAGAAAATGTCTATTTTAATTGTTTATGTTGATGATATCATGCTAACTGATAGTGATACACTTGAAATTGATAAGCTAAGGGGACTCTTAGCAACTGAATTTGATTTAAAGGACTTATAAGACCTAAGGTACTTTCTTGGGATGGAAGTGGTAGTCTAAAGTAGGGATTGTTGTGTCACAAAGGACGTATGCTCTTGATTTATTACATGAGATAGGGATGTTAGGATGTAGGTCATGAGCAACCCCAATGAAAATAAATGATGAATTGGGCTTAAATAAGAAAAATTGATTATCTAATAGAGAGAGATATCAGTGTCTAGTTGGCAAGTTAATCTATCTTTCTCACACTTGACTAGACATTTCTCATGCATTTATTATGGTAATCCAATTCTCTAGCCAACCTAATCAAGAACACATGACAGCAGTCTTTAAAATTCTCAGGTATCTCAAGTTTTCACCTAGGAAGGGAATCTTCTTTAACAAGGGGGCTCATAGAGGGATTGAAGTATACACTAATACAAATTGGGCAAGCTCAATTGTTGATAGGAGATCTATTATAGACTATCGTACCTATGTATGGGGTAATCTTATGACTTAAAGAAGCAAAAAGTAACATGTAGTCTCTTGAAGCAATGTAGAGGCTAAGTTGAGAGTCCTAGCTCTAGGTTTGTGTGAAGGTCTTTGGCTGGAAATTAAAGACTATTCAAAGTGCTAAGATTGAGCTCAGAGGGATTGATGAAGGTCTTATGTGACAAAATGGCTACTATCAGGATTGTTAAAAATCTTGTTTATCATGATAGAATAAAACATGTTGAGATTGACTGCACTTCATAAATAAGAAGATTGAGGATAAAAGTGTTAAAGTAATTTATGTACCTAAATAGCAGTAGGTGGCAAAATTTGGAGTATTAACAAGCAAGCTGGGAATAATAGTATCTATTCCCCAACTTGAAGCGGAGTGTAATATACTAAAATTTAGTAACTAATGTTGCTTTATGTGTGTAATTAGTCGAATAAAATATACTAGTGCTTATGTACACTTGGCATCATTTTATAACACACAAAAGTACACATGGCGCCATTTTGAGTATACACTACATAACGTAGCTTTATTAAAGTAGCATTTTGCCTAACTTTAACTTTTGGGTTGGAGCTATGCTTGGATGCCACCTAAGACCTATACTTTTTACCTAACTTTTGCCTTTTTGGTTGGCTCAATCTTTGGACACCACCAAGCCCATTAAAATCACATATAGGATTAGCTGGGACAACTCATATGTCTCTAAAAAGGCCACATGTCTGTCCTCCCTGGACACCACACATGCAAGTCAGATGGAATCATCAAACTTCCTTCCCTTGACTAATAAAGTCAGCTAAGGGCCTAAAGGAAAGATTTGGCTGATTCAAATATGGGGACACATGGCATCTTGCTAGGCCTAACACTTAAACTCATGTGACACTTAATCCTAAAACTTCCTAACACCATAAATTTTGGCCAAGAGGGAAGAAAATAAGAGAAAAATACTGAGAAAAGGAAAAAGGAGAGAAGGTGCAAAATCTTGAAGAACCAAAGTGAGAGAAAGTGCTCTTGAGCAAATTTCACCCCTTAATTCGTGCTTCTAGCTTATAGAGCCTTCACCAATTTTGTTCCTCTCATTGAGAATAACATTTCTACAATTTCAGATTCTTGAAAAGAGGAGTTTTATTTTGTTTCTAAGGTATAGGAGTTGGGAGAATCAAGAACAGGTTGTAGCACCAAATAGAGGTAAGCATAAGCTCTGATTTGAGTATAGTATCTTAATATTTGGTTGAGTTTTTATGAAGTGGATATGCTTCCCTAGTTTTTGGTTAGGAAATCTTTGGGTTTTATTGATCTTATGGACATGAACATGATGTTAAATAAGGCTTAAGCATGATAGGAAGAAAGTTTAGCAAGTTTTTGTAGTTAAAATCACTTTGTTTGAACTTATAGTGAATTTTGGCCAGCAGTAGGGCATTAGGAAATATTATTATTTTGTTGATTTTGAGGTTTACAATAGGTTTAGAATGAAAAATTGTGTAGGAAAAAAAGGTGAGAGACTGATTTTGGAGGCATTAGAAATGAGAGTGGAATTTTTGACCTAAAAACCCTAAGTTTTGGACATGACATGCCATATGGAAGAAATTAGATTTTTCCAAATTTGAAGTTAGAAATGGATTCTACATGCAAAATTGTTTGGGAATTTCTTGAGAAAATGATTTTAGAAGGGTTAGATTGAAAAACCCTAAAATTGAATTAAAAGTTGTCTGAGGATAGTGCTACCAGATTGAATTTCCAGGAAGTGAGTTTGCTTTGGGTTCGATTTTGATTAACCAAACCTTCTCCAATTATTGTGAAATTTTACAGGTTAATAGTAGACATCTCAAGCTTTAAAATGAGTCATAGAATGTGTGAATTGGGTATGTAGTTTGTAACCTAGGAATTTTTAAAATCTAAGGTATCAAAACTGGACAGAATTTTGAGGCAGTCATGTTAGTCGTGAATCCTAGAATTTTACACCTATAATTGGCAGTGGTTAATATTTTTTTTATACAGAGGACTTAAGGAGCTTCACATAGGAACTTGAACCACCTCATTTGAATTCTATATTAAGATAGGAATTTTCAAATTTGTCAAATGAAATCTGGCAAATTAAGATTGAAACTATAACTTTCAGTTTTTGAAGGGAATTGTGGTTAGTAAGAGCATGAGGATTAGAACTATGATTTAGAGTCTAATGTGACCACATTAGACACCCAAGTCATATGATATGTCTTAGATTAAGTATGTCTTAGACATAGCACAAAAGAGAAGTATCAAAGATAACTAGCAAAAGGCAAGTAAAGGACAAGAACAGAGATGGGTAAAAGAATAACATAATCTTTATTTTGTCAATAGCATTGGAACAAATAATGACCCGATCTATTTGTGAATTCTAAACTATAGGATTTGACATTTGCCTGAGCTTAGAAAAGAAGTTTACTGATAAAGGTAAAAGTGTGGGAAAGGCAATCGGGTAGTAACTCTTTCTCTCATATATTATGTAATGTTATACAGGTATGTTTTTACCATTGAATATATTCATTTCATGAATATATGGCTATGATGTTTGACCAGTATGTCTTGACATATGCATTCAGAGTTATGTCGGGTAATGACCCAAGGCAATAACACCCAATATACATGTTTGCATGAGGCAGTGACCCTAGGCCGTAAGACCTAATTTACCAAGTGATGTGGTAATGGACCAGTGTGTCCTGTGATTATTGTTTATGCTTCATTGATTGCTGAATGTTGTTCGTGATTATTGCTGTTGCATAATGGTTTGTATACCCTGCTTTATAAACATGCATATGTTATGATTGAATGTTGTTATTACTAATATTCTCACGAATCTTACCCTTTCCTATATTGAACATACAACGAAGGCAAACGGCTCAAAGGGCAAAGAGGTAAGCACTAATAAGTAAAAGGTAGAGATGAAGGAATTAGGTTTTTGTTAGTTACATATGTATTGATTTCATTAAGAGTTAAGATGTTTTGGTAGCCTTAGTACTCTGTGTATTGTATATAGATGTAAAGACACAATCATAAAACCAGTAGTAGTACAGAGTAAATCGATATTTTCCCTTAGTGCGATAACTGAGCTAGGATTGGGCAATTGTATGACAAGGGCCCATTAGCTAACAAACAATCCGCAGGTTTACAAGTAGATAAGAAACTCTGATACTAATTATAAATGAAGTTAAGGACTGATGAGTCTAAATAAGGTTGTGAACCACTATAAGAATGTTTTAAAAGTTCAAAATTTTTTAGAAAAACCCAATCAATCAAAGGTGCAATTGTCCCAAGAATAAAACCAGGCTTAGTGGTCCAAATACATTATGCAAAGACTCATAAGCTCAGGTTAAGAATAGGCGAATGATAGGGAGTATTGGAAAGCACCAATCATGCAAGGCCCAAACCCATATCATTAGTTAGATTTTATTATAATTATTGTAGTTTATTATTTGAATTGTTGTTTTCATAATATTAGGATACAAAATATTATTTGAATTATTGTTTCCATAACATAATCAGATCTTAAGGATTTTAGATCATATTCAAATTTTCGAATCTTGCACCCAATAAAACGCCTCCATATCATCCTAGGATGCAACGTACTGGGTTATAGGTGTGTCATAGCCTTGAAAAGCCCACAAATATCTGTGCCAGGCATGCACTGTGCTATGTCTCCCACTGATGAACTAGTGGATGGCTTTAGTGTTGGTTGAGGCTCTAGCCTAAGCATTGGCCTATTTCAAACTCTCTTTCAAGATATATGTAACTCTCTGGTACTTTCTGGTGTCCTATACTATATGTTCCGTGGTTCGTCAGTATTCGCTATTCTGGGGGTACCTGCTGACCCTCTGGAAGTTTATTCACCAATGGTGGCGACTTCTCTCACTGTATCTACAAATCTCATTGTTTCTATAAATCTTGTTGTCTCTGCAACTCTAGATGTCTATGCCTCCCCGAGTATTGCTTGTTGCCATGTAACCAAGACCATATCAGTATACTATTTTGTTAATGCCAAAACTACTTTTAGCTCTGATACCAAAACTGTCAAACCCCTTTATATTTTGATATTTGCAAATTGACATTTTGATATTCTCTGCGCAGTTTCGTAAGGCATACAGAGATAGTAGAAATATACTGACATTAAGTACTTGTTTACAATAAAGGAAATTCCCCATAGGGTTTGAAAAATATAGACAAATGTACATAGTGGTTCAAAAGAAACAAAAGTACAAACATAAATGACTATAGCAGCTTTGGTATCTACTAGGACTCTATTCACCTTGGCCACTGCCTTGCCCTTTTAGTCGCTAGCTTCAGTTGTAATGTTTGTATTGTTGAAAAAGGGTAAGATTTGAGCGAATCTCAGTAGCAACATGCATTTTAGACATATAAAAGGTGAAAATAAATATGCAATACACCATGTCATGTAAGATGATAGAATGATGTGTGCACATTGTCCAAGGCCAAACAACTGTTTACAATCCTAGCTTAATCCTATGCCTCTGTTGGGTCCCAGACCATAACTAAGCTAATATGAACTATGTGCCTCCGTTGGGTCCTAGACCACTAAGCTAATATTAACTCTACGCCTCCGTTGGGTCCCAGACCACAACTAAGCTAAAATGCGTGTCTCAAACACTATGCTCATGTTACAGAAGATGGTATAAACAAATATACAATAATCATAAAGTGTGTGAAAGAAAGTGTTACTACTTGACTCGTTTTTCGATTCCTTGGGCTATCCTAAGCTTTGATTCTGGCTCGAGAAATTTACAGTTCCTATAATAATTAGAGTTGCAAGTAAATGATTATTACTTGTACTATTACTGCCTTTAAGTCAAATTCTGTTGGTTGTTTAATACAGTTATAATAGTTTTTGCACAATACAATTTTGCACAGTGCAATTTCACTGTTTCCAGAAACTAGAAAATTCCAAATTGACTGATTCTAAAACCTATATGAAGCTCTTTAAGTGTATGTTCATTGAAAAATCCCCAAAGGTAATCACTATTATCGCATTTTTCCCAGAAATTCGCAAAACTTCCCCTGTTCCAAATTGCATTCCAAAAATAGGGCACAACTTCAAAAATCTTTATCTTACAGTATATTAGTCCACAAATTATGATCCACCAATCAATTTAAAGCTCTTCATCTCTACTTTAATCTTGTAAAGTTTCAAAATATTTTACCTAGGTTTGGCTAACGAAATTCTTTTAACAATAACACTACATCCAGGAATCAAATCAAACATCATTTCCCCTATTCTTCTAAAAATTCTAGATTTGCATAAAATCATCCCTTCTAAATCCAAAAATTATGATCACATGTATTCCTACACAATTTTCCCTTCTAAATCCAATGGAAGCATTAAAATTACAATATTCTAGCTTCTTCATATGGTTCTACGCTTGACAAAAATCAGGACCCAAGAAGAGAAGTTGGGTTTTCTTAATTTCTCTTGATTAACCACTTTCTTTTCACTTATAATCACAAGATTAACTACTTAAACACTTAATAAACATGTTTCATGCAAGATTGGGTAGCATAACATGTTATGATTAGTAGGCATAGCAGATGAATTTAAAATTTTTTACCAATCCTAATTGAGGATCTATAAAAAATGTTTAAACCAAGTTAGAAAGAATCGTACCTTTCTTCCATTCTAAGTTTTCAATCTTCAAGAGTTAACACATCAATCAACTCCTTTTACCGGTATTTGTAACCCCTTCCGTAATTATATTTGAAATACACGATTAAAATGAAATAGAGACCAATAAGAAACAAAACTTATTTAAAATCCCATCTTCACGATAGGGTTTTCACAAATAACTTTCGAAATCTAATTTACCTGGTCTCATATTCAATTTTGAATACAATTAGATCATGCGGAATATCACATTTATACAAATATCAAAGTGTACAACAATATCATCTCGGCAACTCCTGGGTTCATACCTTTACATAGAATTCATAGGGCACATTTGCCCTTTACAATTCCTCAAATGAAGATTACACAAATCTCAGCTCCATACATATTCAAATATACATCCATATCGAATACAAATATTCCAACTACAATGATAACCAACTTCCAAAACTCAAATAACCCAAAAGTGAGTCCTTGTTGCCCCTGGCTGCTTGCTCCAACATTGATCCACCTATCTTGTCTAAAATGTTGGTAGGGGAGGGTGAGATTCGAGAGAATTTCAGTAGGAAACAAATACCAATATGCATGTAAGATAAGTTTTTAATGCATGAAATGCTTGCAATACATAACTCATGCTCACACAATGACATATCAGCGTGCTCAATGTTTCAACAACATACTCATGGCCATAGCATAACTAGAAATAGAGCTACAATCATTTATACATGTTTCATATAATCAAGCAAAGCAATACATGAATCAATACACAAACACAAATACAAAGCATGCAAGAGAGGTAAGTCCCCTACCCTTATCTTCCACGTATGCTCTAGTACCGCTTACTCACGATCAAATAAATATCAGTTAAAGTTGGTTATCATTCATGACCTTTAGGTAGCTAATCAAAGCCTAAACACATGCCTAAAGGGTTAGGAAACACTTGACCAAAGATCACCTTTTAAAAGTCCAAAATGTTGATTTTTGGCGATTGGTCGTGGCCCACAAATCCACTGGCAGAGGCCAAAAACATGTTAGAAATATTTGGGCCGTGGCCCAGAACCTCTGGCCGCGGCCAAAAAAATCCTGTTTCTTGATTAAACTTCCAAAAATCATAACTAATTCCACAAAAATCAAAATGAGGTGATTCTAAAGCCAAATGAAAGGTATTTAAGTCTTCTTCATAGAAACAAATATGGACCTTTACTAGAAATCACCACAAAATTATAGAATTACACAAAACTCAACACTGCTCCAAAATAGAGTCCAGTTTGATACCAAACACTGGACAATCATAACGCTTAGCACACAAAATGAAATGACATAGATTATGTGTCCATTATGAAGCTTGGGATGTGAATTTCAAGACTAGAAAGTTTCATAACTTTTAGACATCATTTGCCTAGTCAAAATGTCTACTCAAACAGACTAATCAAAATAGAACTTCAATAGACAGCATTTTAGTTTTCACACTTTGGCTTCCAATGGTCCTATTTTCGTACCAAACATCGTTCCCACACAAATTTTCACAAGGAATCCATTTGAAACACCAAAGCAACCAAATTCACATTATATTGACACATTTTCTCAATGGCACAACATGTCACTCAATGTCACAATCCAATATACCATATTGCAATCCTCTCCAACCAAAGTTCCAAACAAATACCAATAGTCATAAAACACAACAAAAGACCATTTGTAACACACTACACAATACAATTCCTCCATTTCAAAGTCACATAAATTTAGGGCAAAAATTGAAATTCACAAAGCTCATCCATAAATCACAAAACTTAGATCAAAAGGCTTCAAATACTCACCCCTTCCTCTTTCTCAAACCAATTCCTTGATTCTCCTTCTTTCCACTTTTCCTCAAGGTATCAAACACCTCCTTTCAAAAATCTAAAACCATAGAGATGAAGCTCTCATCAATATGACCAAGATTAATGAAGATGATTTAAGCATTAGAAGACATTACACAAGCTAAAACTCACCTTGTTTCTTTCTCTTTCCTCCTTGCCATGGACGAACATGGAGTTCTTGGAGAGAGAAAGATAAAAATAAGGAAGAGAGATCAGATTTTGGGCAGCAAAAGGCTCTCTTGGACGTCCAAATAGAGAAGAGAGGAGAGAGAGGGAATGTGTTGACAATTTGACCAAGATCCAAGGGTCCAAAACTTGCCAAGTGTCAACATCTTTTTCCATCTTCCATGAGCTCACATACACACATATACAATAATTCCACCCCTTTTGATCTATCACAAATCAATCTCAACCATTGATCTTGAAGTTACCAATGAGTTTCGTTTTCGATAACTGACCAATTGGTCGGTAACTTTACCGTTTTTCCCCTGATTACGGTAATTCCCACTGAATCACCACAAAACACATTATACATTCATTTAGAGGTTAATCCATAATTGAGCTTAAATAAAGGGTTTCAGTGTTGCTTACAACACATACAAATCACATTCAAGTGCCAACTCACATCATAGTCTCTAAAAGGGTTTATTTATCATCAATAATCACTTCCACTTTTGGAGTCATTAACCCTTAATCACCATTTGAGATCTTGCTAAATCAGGGCTTAACAGTCCACTTATTTCAAGCTTATTCTCTAGCCTTGAGTCTCAAAATTTGGGATATTACAGTATCCACATGAATGTTACTCTAATATGAACATGTGATAGTGCCACAAATGTATCCTAAGGTTTCCTTGCAGCTCTAAACTCTCATTTATCCATAACGTTTTCTGCTCTATCATTTTTATAAACCATGAGGGCTATATTGGAATTTCAAAATTAATCTTGATTAATTTCAAAATTAATTAATCCTTAATATCTTGATGAGCTAATTAAATAAATTCGGTTTAATTAAATCCGTCCAACAGTTTTAATTTAACCTATTTACTTAATCTAAATAAAGAACCAATAGAATTAATTTATACTTAAAAATTAAATCTGAGATGTTATATCTCTATCATGTAAGTTATTAAATTTAATTTATCTATTAAAACTAAATTTTAAAATAACACAATATACTAATATTATTATATGTATATATATGTATTTCGAAAATACTTATATATAATATTATTAATTTTCTTTTCCAAGAATTTTATATTATATATATATATATAAATTTTGTCCACCCTAGATTAAACATTGTCTTATATTGGGCCATTCATGTATGTGACCTTGTAGGCCCATACGAAGTTGGCAGTAGGCCAATAACTGTACTAACCCACAAGTCACAAGCAGCCTCTAGCAAGATTTACGACTACCCAATTCATAAGAGGATTGTTAACACGACTCAACCTGTCATGTATACAATCATGTCACATCCCTTTTGTCACACGATATTTCGTCAAGGATGAGGCATGGATGATGTCACCTCCTATTCCTAACCATTACTTTCCTGATTCCTGAGTAGTTTGATAATAAAAATGGATACTCCTTTCCATCATATTATGGCCATACATTTCTCAAACTCACTCATCGAGGGCCCAGTAATATCTCTCTACTAGTGTCAGGGACAAATTCCATCTTGATCATTCATATTCCTCTGCATGAAAAACCACCAAGCCTGATCGTAGCCTTTATCATCACCCAGGCAAAGGTGAATTTTGAATAGTTCAAAACTTAGCAATTCTCATGTAGGAATCCATGATGACCCCAGGTCGAAAGGCATTGTGATGTGGTTATACATGAGCTAAGCTTATGACTTGATCTATGCAGCTTTATCATAGCGGGTCACTCCATCACGTTGTACTCTTACAAGTACCGAAGGCTTTGATTCGTATTTCCATATTTTATCAAAGTCTTACTGGTTTTATTTCATCTCTACTCCTGCATAGATGACCTACCAGGGACATTTAGTGAAATCTTTATGATTTACCCAAGGATACAGTCATCACAGAAAACATGTGAATAATATGATAACATAATGGAGAAAATTCATTAAATTAATAATGTTCAAAGTATAATGATTGGCTCCTAGAAAACTGTTTCCAACATCCTCCCACTTCACTAGGTACAATCATCAAGTTTCCTAATTCCCATTGTCCTAACATAACGCTCATGCTTTCCCTATCCAAGCGACTTGGTAAGAGGATTAGCAACATCGTGTTCTCCTGCTACTTTGCATACTTTTATATCACCCTATCATTGATTTCTCTAATAAGATGAAATTGTATGAGTATATGCTTGGTCCTTTGATGTGACCTAGGCTCCTTGGCCTGTGCAATAGCGCTTCTATTATCACAGAACAAACCTATTGAATTTGAGATGGTAGGCACTACCCCTAGTTTAGTAATGAACTTTCTAATCTAAATAGCTTTCTTAGACTCATCCGAGTTGCTTTATACTTAGCTTCTATTGCAGAATCTGCTACAGAGCTCTACTTGGAGCTCTTCCTGCTTTTTACTCCACCATTTAGGAGGAATACGTAACCAGATTGCGATTTAAGGTCATGTTGGTCAATTTGGAAACTTGCATATATATAACTAGTATCACAAAGG
The DNA here is from genome assembly GCA_963210345.1 of Inga oerstediana. Taxonomy (NCBI): domain Eukaryota; kingdom Viridiplantae; phylum Streptophyta; class Magnoliopsida; order Fabales; family Fabaceae; genus Inga; species Inga oerstediana. The sequence goes on along the minus strand of OY723410.1, from coordinate 38,064,031 downwards.
TCATCATCCAATCTACCATCTACCAAAAGTAAGTCTTTAGTCCTTCTTAAGTACTTTAGGATATTTTTAATAGCAGTCCAATGACCCTCACTAAGATCTTGTTGATAACTGCTAGACATACTTAAGGCAAATGAGACTTCTGATTGAGTACATAACATGCATACATGATGATCCAATGGCCGAGGCATATGGAACCTTGCTTATGTGATCTCTCTAATCAGGTGTACTAGGACACAGATATTTATTAAGATGGATGCCATGAGACATGTGCATGTAACCCCTTTTTGAATCCTGTATACTGAACCTATTAAATATCTTGTCTATGTTTGTGCTCAAACTAAGCCAATTAGTTTCTTGGATCTATCTCTATAGATCCTAATTCCTAGGATGTAGGTGGCTTCACTTAAGTCTTTCATCTAGAAAGACTTTCCTAACCAAGTCTTGACACTCTGCACGGTAGGAATGTCATTCCCAATGAGTAGGAAGTCATCTACATAAAGCACTAGAAATACAACTGCTCTCCTATTAGCCTTCTTGTAAACACAAGGTTCATCAATGTATTGAATGAATCCAAAATCTTTGACTACTTCATCAAAACAACGATTCCAGCTCTAGGATTCTTGCTTTAATCCATAAATGGATCTTTAAAGCTTGTAAACTTTACCAGAGTCCTCTGGACACACAAACCTTTAGGTTTTGTCATGTACACATCCTCAAGCAGCTTTCCATTAAGGAAGGTTGTTTTGACATCCATCTGTCAAATTTCATAGTCATAACATGCTGCTATGGTAAGAAGGATTCTAATTGATTTGGCTATTACAACTGGGGAAAAGGTTTCATCATAGTTTACTCTATGAGTTTTAGTGAATCCTTTTGCAACCAGTTATGCCTTGAAGACATTTACATTTCCATCCAAGTCAGTTTTCTCCTTGAAACCGTATTTGCACCTGATGATTTTTACACCTTCAGGTGGATCGTCTAAGGTCCATACTTGATTGTCGTACTTGGATTGCATTTCAGACTTTATGGAATTTGGCCATTTCTTAGAGTTTGGTCCTATTATGGCTTCTCGATAGGTAGTTGGCTCATTTTGCCCAATGAGCAACATATCATGGATTTCAGTAATCAGAAACCTATATCTCTGAGGCTGATTCTGTGTCCTTTCAGATCTTCATGGACCTTGTGTTACTTAAGGAGGCTCAACAACTTATTGTAAGTCTTCTCTGTTTTCCATATATTGTCTATACTATCTTGTGAGTCTTGAACTACTCTGAGATACACCTTGCTCCCACTGGTTCTTTTAGAGATAAACTCTCTTTCTAGAAACTTACCATTTCAAATAACAAATACTTTGTTTTTGGTGGGATTGTAGACATAGTATTCTTTCGCTTCTTTAAGATACCCCACGAAAAGGCACTTTGAGGATCTGGGTGCTAATTTATTTGAGGCTTGTTGCTTAACATATACCTCTCATGCCCATATCTGGAGAAAAGATAAACTTGGTTTCTTTCCAGTCCATAACTTATATGGTATCTTTTCAATTGCCTTAGCTGAAACACGATTTAGTGTGAACACAGCTGTCTCAAGGGCATGTCCCCAAAAGGATAGTGGAAGATTTGTTTGACTTATCATAGATCAAACCATATCTAATAGTGTTTGATTCCTCCATTTAGAAATGCCATTCCATTACAGTGTTCCTAGAGGAGTCAATTGTGAGATTATGCAAAGAAAGATTTGTGTAACCAATGGCTATGCATGTTAATGCAATTGGCCAAGTTACACTTCTTTACTTTTGTCCTTAAAAAGTCAAAAATTGCAACTAGAAAATTTGTGTAACCAATGGCTATGCAAGTTCATGCAATTGGTCAATCCTTCTTCCTCCTTTTGAAGAACATGTTGGTCAATAATACTTCTCCATTTGGGTAGCCCATATCACGTCCAAAAGCAAGAAGAGAAAAGGCAAGAGAAAACTTAATCAAATGAACAAAGTCAACATGGCATAAGCTTGTGTAAAGAGAATTATTTTCCACCACAACTTTTCTTTCTCTTTGGGCCATATTTTCGGTCAGATATTAAGAGGATAAGGGAAGAGAAAAACTGATCATAATTCACTCTCTCACCTCTTCTCAAGGTCGTGCAAGTTCAGCAAGATAAGAGAAAGTGAAGAACAAAGTTGAGGTAAGATCTTCTACATGGATTTTCACCTCCTTAACCTCATCTATGGCTCAAGTAACCTTCATGAAACTTGTTCCTCTCTTCCTTAGCTTCATTTCTATGGTTTTTTTTAAAGAAGAGGAGTTTTCAGCCACCTTGCAAGAACAAAAGTTGAGGAATCAAGAAAAGAACACAAGAAGAACCAAGAGGTGAGTAAGAGCATTATGTTGATGTATATGATGTTTTAATTGGCTGAGTTGTGGTGGGCTATTGTGAGAGCCCTAATTTTGGTTTTTAGGGTATATTAGGGATCATGAAGCTTTCATCCTATGTATGTGCTTATATGTTGGTTTGGAGGCAAATGAGCTAAGTTTAGTGATTAGATAGTGAAGTGGTTGTTTGTTGTGAAAAACCCTAAAATTCTGCCAAAACAGGACATGGGGAATGAGTGGAAATTTTTTCATTTTGATGTTAACATTGTCTTCTACATGAAAAATTATGTGGGAATAGGTTTGGTTATTGATTTTGAAGCCATTGGACACATTGGTTGAAAATGGGAAAAACTGTCAAGTGTAACTCTGTACAGGGCAGTCAGTTTGTAGGGATATTTTGAGTCAGAAATTGGTGTCTAAAAATTATGAAACTTTCCAGTCTTAAATATCACATTCCAAGCTTCAAAATGGATATATAATTTGTGTCATTTCGTTTTTTGAGCTGGGATTTCTTGTTGTCCAAAATTTGATGTTGAAACTGGACTTAATTCTGGAGCAGTGTGGAATTTTGTGTAATTCTGGAATTGTGTGGTGATTTCTGGTAATGATTCATATTTTTACTATGAAAAGGACTTCAAGAGCTTTCAATAGACTTTTGGATCACCTCATTTTGATTTTTCTAGAATTAGTTATGATTTTTCAAAGATGTTGAAAAATTCTGGCAGATTGGTCACCTATGCGAAAATTGAAGATTTTATGGAATAATGTAATATTGTGGAACTTTGAGGTTAGAAATTGGCCTTTTACGTTGATTGACCACTTTAGATCCTTAGTTGACTTGATTAAATGACCATAGTGATAATCAACCCAAGTATTATGAGTTATTAAAGAATTGGAATACGTCGTCCTTAATTTTGGTTTATAGGATTTGATATTTGCCCTGCTCGTGATCCACCTGTGCCAAAGCACAATCGGAAAGAACAAGGTAGTGAATTTTTATTTTATACCATTTGTGATGCATTGTATGTGTGTTATATCATTGATTTGTGATGAATTCGTATGCTGCGACATTTGTGGATATATGTAAGCACCGCCATGCCAATAGTCCCTGAGTCGCTAATAACGATTCGGGTAAGGACTACAAGCCTTCCCAGAGGTAAAAGGGGATGAGGATGGGGTCTGATATGTGTGATTATGTGAAAAGTCGAATGGCTATTTGTGAAGGCCGATGGGCCAATTGTGAAAGCCGGATGGCTATATGAACTATAAGGCTATGTGTATGCACTGCCACGCCAACAGTCCCTAAGTCGCTAACAACAGTTCAGGTTAGGACGGTGTGCCTTCTAGGCGGTAAAAGGGAATGAGGGTGGAGAGTGATTCGTGCTGCTGTTGTATGATGATTTGCTTACATGCTATGTGTTTAGGTGTGGTATGAATGATTTGTTACTATTGGGATTCTTTTGAATCTAACTCTTTCCTATGACTAATCTTTCAGACAGGGCAAGTGGCTCCAGGGAAAAGTAGATAACCCAGAGCGGATAGGACTTCTTAGAGATATTTGACTTGGAACTATTGGTCATCTATTTTAAGAATAGGATTACTGTATATATTTGGGGTTGTAAATACTGCTTTGGTTATATAATCCCCATTTTTGGGAAAAAGATACACCCAATATATATATGTAACCCGGGGACTTGTCGGGATTTTAGTTGTGCGCTCTGATATTTCTAAATGCGATTAACCTGTGCAGGTAATTATATTCAAAGTTGAATGTGAGATCAAGTTACTAGTATTTTGAACTGTTTTGTAAATACCCTATCTAGAAGATAGGAAATTATAAATGTGTTTTTTGCAATTATTGGTCTCTATTTCACTTTAATTTCATAATACGGATGTAATTACGGTGAGGGGGTTACATATGAGGCCCAATAAATCAATGGTCCTCTTACTATGCCCAGTAAAAGGTGCCTTTGTCATATTTCCTAATAAGCATGCTTAACATGTATCATATGATTCTAAACCAAATGAGTTAAGAAATCCATCTTGATAAAGTTTAGAAATGCGTTTCTCATTTATATGGCCTAGACGACAAGGTTGGATTCAAATCGTTTGATTTTATCCTTTTGGTAGTTATGTAATAGATATTTCCATTATTAAGATGTTCCAAATTTAATATATAATGGCCGACATGCAAATCGCTACAAGTATAGAAAACGTCATTACGATAAATAGAACATTTACCATTTCTAGTAATGGAAGTATAACCTTCCTTATCCAAATAAGAAAGAGAAACAACATTACTACTCAAAGCAAGAATATAATAGCAATTATTCTAAACTAACAAAAGCCCACTTGGTAGAACTAATTCATAAGTACCTACAACTAAAGTAGCAACTCTTACTCTATTTCTAACTAGGTCCACCTTGCCTTTCTTCAGCCTTCTTCTATCCTTGAGACCCTACACATTTGTACAAATGTGAGAAGTACATGCAATATTTAATACCTATGTATAGGAAGTAGAAAGATCAATGTCTATAACATAAATACCTGAAGCGATAGCCCCACTATCCTTTTTGTTCTTTTCCAAATCTTCAAGGCAGAGTCTACAATTCCTCTTCCAATGATTATGTTCATTATAGAAGTAACCGACTTCTTCCTTTGGAGGCTTTGCCTTCTTGGGTGTAGGCTTAGTTTTGGGCTTGTTTGACCCTTTGGTCTTACCACTTGAGCCATTACCCTTTCATTTGCCCTTCCTTTCTTTTTTATACCCTTTCCATTCTGAAACATCAAAACAGTGCTAGGCTTTCTCTTAATGCTCTGCTCAAAAAATTTGAGCATCCCATACAGTTCAGAAAATGATTTCTTCATGTTATTCATGTTGTAGTTCATGAGAAATAGGTCATAACTTTCCAGGAGTAAGTTCAAGATCAAATCCATAGCTAACTCCTGGCTCATGGGAAATCCAAACCTCTCAAGGTGATCAATATAGCCTTTCATCCTTAACACATGAGCACACCTGATGCACCTTCAGCCATCTTGCAGGAATGTAAGGCCTTGTGGTCTCATACCTTTCTTGCCTAGCCTATTGCTGGAACATTTCCTTGAGATGCACAATCATCCCACAAGCCTCCATAAGTTCTAGATCTCTTTGGAGCTCTGGAACCATAATGGCAAGCATTAGGCAACCTAATCCATAGAGTTATCCTTATGCTTCATGTAAGCATCTTTCTGAGCTCATGGAGCATTGGTCGTAGGCTCCTCAAGAATGGGTTGATCTAGGATATAAGCCTTTTTTTCCTACTTGAGAACAATTCTCAAGTTCCTGAACCAATCAAGAAAGTTTGTCCCATTGAGTAACTGATCGCAAAGATAGTGTAGCTGTATTACTAGGCGACATGATTTTACAATAAAATATGCAAGGTTAGTTAGTAATCTTCTACTAAATTAACAACCCTCAATACAATAATTAGTTGGCTAAAATCTATATTTCACCTAAATTTAAGTTTGCTTTGGCTAGACACTTAAATTCAAGTTATTTGGGTAGGTAACCTCTTTACCAATTACATCACATGTAACTCTTGGATGTTTATGAGATTCGATCATCATATGATCCGGCATGTTTAATCTCATCTAATGCCTTGAGATCCAAAACCATTTTGTTAATCTCAATTAAGTCAAAACAATAATGAATTTTGTGAGTAGCACCATTAGTTACGCTTGTCTCACCAAGATGACTCAAATGTATCCACTTTGGTAGTTCCTATAATTGAGCAATCTAGGTTTTGAAAAGTATTCATTAATTAACGGCATCATGACTTAAGATTTGATTTTGAGGGCTCAATCAATTATTTTTTGTTTATATGAATGTAATCGTGGTCGTTCCTCATACAAATACATATAAAGGCAAAACTATATATGCAATGATCTAATTAAAAGCATAATTTAAACGTGGCACAATATGGCTTACCTAACCTAAAATCCTCCCAAGCCAATGAGAGCACTTCTCTAAATAAGAAAAGAAATATATTGAGAAAAACCTCGTTTAAACATACGAGTGGAGTGAGATAAGAAGTGAATGTATATTGAGAGTATTTAGAGAAAGGCATGGCACGTAGGCTATATCTAAATATTACAACCCTGTGTAAACACTAAAGCCATGTCGTTCACCATACCTAAACAAGTATGAAGAATAAACCACAATAAGTAATAGTTCATACAATATAAAAAGCAATAAATGTCATGATTAGGTTATATCACGCTACGAACAGTTAGTCATGGAAGTCTCGCTAGCAGGTTAGTGGGCGGGGTCAAGGGATAGCTCCCTTGTGTGGGTGCAGGGGGCAGCACCCCTAGAGCTTTTGATAAAGGGCATACTCTCCTTTTAAAAAAATGTCTTAGCCCAGTTTTTTAAAATTTTGGCCCAGCTTCAAAAAGCAGCCCAGAACACTTTTGGACTTAATGAAATTGTATGTCTTGGGTAGAGGGAGAAATGGCGTCTTTTTGCGTTGTGGTCTAAACACTTCAAAAACACACATAAAGCAACATCGTCTTGGCCTTCTTCTCCAACCTTTTAGGTCCCTAAATCTAATTAGAGACCCAAATATGACCTATATGTTGTGAGCTTCATATAATGATTTCAGGCGATCCAGCGACCTCAACGACTGACTGTTTCAGCCTCCTTCTCAAAATCATGAACATAGCATGATCTGGATCTTGATTTTGCACATAATTGAAATCCTAAACCAAAATGAAATCATATTTCGCATATAATCTGGCATAATCCAAAAAGAAAAAAAACAAATGCATGTCGTATATCATGTTTCGAATACATTCATTATTTATTTCAAAAGGAAAATTATACAAATTTAACGAAAAGCATATATATCACATATATATCATATGATTAAGAGAATAAACTCAATTTAAACACACAATTGACCTCGCTCTGATGCCACTATTAGGATTAGTAGGCACAGAGGAAGAATTTAAAATTTTTTTCCAATCCCAATCGAGGATCTATCAAAGGTGTTTAAACCAAATTAGAAAGAATCGTACCTTTCTTTTTGTTCTGAGTTTTTGATCTTCATAAGCCAACAAGTCAATCAACTCCTTCTACTGGTATCCACACAAATGTTACTCCAATATGAAGCACGTGCTAGCACCACCAATGTCTCTTAAGGTTTCCTTGTGGCTCTAAACTCTCATTTATCCATAACTTTTTCTGCTCCGTCATTTTTATAACCTATGAGGACTATATTGGAATTTCAAAATTAATCTAGATTAATTTTGAAATTAATTAACCCTTAATTATCTTGATGAGCTAATTAAATAAATTCGGTTTAATTAAATCTGTCCAACACTTTTAATTTAACTTATTTATTTAATCCAAATAAATTTAAATTTTTTATTTAATCCAAATAAAGAGCCAATAGATTTAATTTATCCTTATAAATTAAATCTAAGATATTATATCTCTATCATATTAGTTATTAAATTTGATTTATCTAATAAAACTAAATTTAAAAATAACACACTATAATAATATTATCATACATATATATAAATATGTATTTCAAAAATACATATATATAATATTATTACTTTTATTTTCAAAAAAATTTATATTATATGCAAATATAAATTTCTTCCACACTAGATTAAATATTATCTCGTGTTGGGCTATTCTTGTATGTGACCCTATAGGCTCACACATTGTTGGCAGTGGGCCAAAAACTGTACTAACCCACAAGTCGCAAGTAGCCTCTAGCAAGACATTATGACTACCCAATTCATACGAGGATCGTTAGCACGATTCAACCTATAATGCAACCATGTCACGTCCCTTTTGTCACATGATATTGAAGTAAAGGATGAGGCAAGAATGATATCATCCTCTTGTTCCTGACCATTGTTTTCTTAATTCCTGAGTAGTATGATAATAGAAATGGAAACTCCTTTCCATAGTAGTATGGCCATACATTTCTCAGGCTTACTCATCGAGCAGCCCAGTAATATCTTTCTACTACTGTGAGGGACAAATTCCATCTTGACCGTTCATATTCCTCTGCATGAAAAACCACCAAGCTCGATCATAGCCTTTATCATCACCCGATCAAAGGTGAATTTTCACTAGTTCAAGGCTTAACAACTATCATGTAGGAATCCATGATGACCTCAGGTTGAAAGGCATTGTGATGTGGTTGTACATGAAATAAGCTTATGACTTGATCCATGCAGCTTTCTCATAGCGGGTCAGTCTAGTACCTTATACTCTTATAAGTGCCTAAGACTTTGATTCGTATCTCCATATCTTATCAAAGTCATACTATTCTTATTTCATCTCTATTCTCGAATAGATGACTGACCAGGGGCATTTAGGACAATCGTTATGATTTATCCAAGGATACATTCATTACAGTGAACATGTGAATCATATGAGAACATAATGAAGAAAATTCATTAAATTAATAATGTTCAAAATATAATGTTTATCCCTTAGGGCACTATGTCTAACATAATACTCTAGGGTTTCATCATCCAAAATTCCAAAACAAAGAAAAATCAACGAACCAAATCACCAAACAACCAACAACTACTAAAAATCATCAAGATAAGCTAAGTTTTTGTGCTCAACTTGAATTTCCTTTCTTTCTCCCTCCTTAATCGTGCAGCTCTCTATCTCTCTCTCTCCCTTCTTGATTGTGTTAGATATTAATAGTTTTGATGATGTCAAATATATATGTCAAATATTAAGAGCAAAAAGTTTTCATATATGCTTATCTTCTTTATTCACTAACTACTATATTTAATATTGTATATCATGTAGATTAATCATATACCTGATGGTGGGTTGATGTTATTGTTTTGGTATTCCCATTATATCTTACAATTTCTTCTTTCTTCAATCCCTTGCCTCTTGATTTTCTTCAATCCCTTGCCTCATGAATCAGCATCTCTTACCAAAACAAGGTTCGGTATTTTGGACATAACTCTCAAAATACATATCGGATTGAGATGAACCTGGTTCGATATAAATGTAGACTTAAAGAGCTTTCCATGGACATATAATTTGATATATTTCAAGTTATATACTAAGAGCTATGCCTTCTGAAAGTTGATGCTCGTGATTTCAGACTTTGTCTAAATGCAGAAGATTTTCTTGTGATCATAACTTTCTATACAAAATGAGTTTAGAGGTGGTTCTTGTTGCATTGGAATGTAGATGATGAGGGCTTTATGATGATATATAATTTATCATGTTTCGAATCAAAATCAAGAATTCACTTGAAGGGCTTACTCGAGTAATATGCAGAATTATTTGAAACCTCACTCGAGGGACCACTCGAGTAATGCAATTGGAAATGCTGTCGACCAAGATTTGAGTGACATTACTTAAGGGACCACTTAAGTAATCTGCAAAGTTATTTAAGAGCTTACTCGAGGGATCACTCGAGTAACCAGAGAAGAAATTATCCAGTAGCTCTCGGCCAAGAAATGACAGACTTTACTTGAGGGACTACTCAAGCAATCAGATATGGAAGAGTACATTACTCGAGGGATCACTCGAGTAATCTGCAGAGTTATTTGATCCATTACTCGAGGGATCACTTGAGTAATCAGGTAAGTAAAGAAGCAGTTCCTCTCAGCCAGATTTTGAACAGGATTACTCGAGGGCTCACTCGAGTAATGACCCAGGCTTACTCGAGTAACCACTCGAGTAATGCTTCTCAGGAGAAAAAAACAATGTACTGAAGCTTTCAAAAATCATAGAATTAATTATGAAACTCACTCTTCTTGCTTTCAATTATTCATACACTTCATTGTATTAGTGTTTAATGTATATCTCCAGGAATACAATGAAGATATGATGTGAAGAGTCAAAAGTTCAATTTACAGAAGTAGAGTGTAATACCCTGAATTTTGAGACTTGAGGCTAGAGAATAAGCCTGAGATTAGTGGACTGCTAAGCCCTGGTTTAGCAGGATCCCAAATTGAGATTAAGAGATAATGACTCCAAAAGTGGGTGTGGTTAGTGATAAATAACCCTTTTGGAGAATTCGATGTGGTTTGAGTTCGAATGTGATTCGTATGTGCTGTGATCAGCACCGAAACCCTGTATTTAAGCTCAATTATGGATTAACATCTAAATTGACTTAAAATAGAGGGAAGGCGCATATTGTGGCTAAATGAAAAGATGTGAAGTGTTGGTGGTGATTCAATGAGAATTACCGTAATCAGGGGCAAAACGGTAAAGTTACCGACCGATTGATTGGTTACCGAAGAGAAAACTCATTGGTAACTTTAAGATCAATGGTTAGGATTGATTTGTGTAATAGATCAAAGGGTGGAATCACATGTGTGTGAGCTTATGTGAGCTCATGTGAGGTTTGTCAAGAAATTGACAAGTGTCAAGACATAAGCCATGGATTTTGGGTCAAAAATTCAAACTCACATCTCTCTCCTCTCTTTGTGAAAGTCGGCCAACTTGGGGAGGGAATTAAAGATCTCATTTCCCTTCATCATTTTCACCATCTCATCTTCTCTCTCACACACTCCATGGATGCCAAGCACAAGGAGAGGAAAGAGAAAACTAGAGGTGAGATTTTGGTTGGTTTATGGTCCTCTAATGCTCTAATGTCCTTCTATAAAGTTGTTCATAGTGATGAGAGCTTCATCTCTATGGTTTTAGATTCTTGATTGGAGGTGTTTGATTGCTTGAGGAAAAGTGAAAAGATGAAGAATCAAGGAATTGGTTTGGGAAAGAGGAAGAGGTGAGCATTTGATTCCTTTTGATCTAAGTTTTGTGATTTGTGGTTGAGTATTGTGAATTTTGGTTTTTGCCCTGATTTTGGTGGAATTGTGAAATGCATGAATTGTCATGTGTTTTATGTTGAAAATGGCGTCATGTTGTGGTATTTGGTCATTGGAATTGATTTGGGAACTTGAGATGGAAAGTTGTGCAATGTTGAGTTGAAATGTGGTTTTGTGATGACATGTTGTGATTATTTGTAAAACATGTCAATGTGATATGAATTTGGTTGATTTAGTATTTCCAATGGATTCCTTGTGAAATTTTGTGTGAGAATGATGTTTGATATGAAAATTGGACCATTGGAAGCCAATTGTGCAAATTTGGAATTCTGTCTTTTGAAGTTCTGTTCTGGGCAGTCTGGTGTTGTGGACGTTTTGAATGACAAATGGTCTCTACAAATTATGAAACTTTCCAGTCTTGAAGTTCACATCTTAAGCTTCAAAATGGACATAAATTTTGTGTCATTTCGCTTTTTGAGCTGGGAGTTTGAACTGTCCAAAGTTTGGCATCAAAACTGGACTCTGTTATGGTACAATGTTAGGTTTTTGGTAAATCTGGACTTTTGTGGTGATTTCTAGTTATGGTCAAAATTTTTCCTTGAAAGAGGACTTAAATAGCTTTCATTTGACTTTGGAATCACCTTATTTCAATTTTTCCTGAATTAGTTATGATTTTTGGAAGTTCAGCCAAGAAACTGGATTTCCTGGGCCGCGGCCAGCAGATTCTGGGCCGCAGCCCAAACGTTTCTGAGCATTTCTGGGCAGTTTTGGGCCGCAGCCCGTGGATTCTGGGCCACATCCCAAATGTTTCTGAGCGTTTTTTAGCATTTTCGGGCTGCGACCAGTGGATTGTAGGCCGCAGCCCACCCCCAAAAATCAGTATTTTGGACTTTTAAAAGGTGATCTTTGGTCAAGTGTTTCCCAAGCCTTTAGGCATATGTTTGGGCTTTGATTAGCCACCTAAATGTCATGAATGGTAACCAAATTTAAGTGATATGAAAGTAAGGTTTTGGAATAGAGAATAACCCTATGTCCTTGCTTTGATTATAGGGTTGATGTTTGCCCTGGACGTGGTTCGGTATTCGTTCTGATCGCGAGTAAGCGGAGCTGGAGCTTACGTGGAAAGAGTGTAGGGAACATATCTCTTCTGCTTGTATTTGATATATGTGTTAGTATGTTGGTGCATGTCTTAGCTTTGCATAATTGTGTGTAATTTGAAGCTATTTTTCAATTTATGCTATGGCCATAGGTATATTGTTCGAAGCATTGAGCTTGCAAATTGACATTGTGTTATCATGTATTGTGTGATGCAAGCATGTCATGCATTAAACATTTATCATACTTGCATATTGATATTGTTTACCTACTGAGATTCTCTAGAATCTCACCCTCCCCTACTAACCTTTCAGACAGGGTAGTGGATCGAGGACGGAGTAAGTGATCATGGGCGGCAAGGACTTCCTTCAGGTTGAAGATTCGGTAGTTGGTTATCATAGTTGGGAGTATATAGATTTGGATGTGTATATAAGTATGTGGATGAGGATTTGCTATGTATTTGAGAAGACTTTGTGTAATCCCCATATGAGGGCTTGTAGGGGCGACTATGCCCTATAAGGCTTTGAGTTAATGTATGGAACCTGGGATTTCCAGGATTACATTGTGTACTCTGATTTGTTATGAATGTGATATTCCGCGTAGTAATTATATTCGAAAAGTGATTATGAGACCAAGTTTATAAATGATTTTGAAAGGTAATTGTGAAAACCCCGTTATGTGATGGGTTAGTAAAATGTAGTTTTGTTTCTTATTGGTCTCTATTTCACTTTAATTGTGTAATCTGAATATTAATTACGACAGGGGGTTACATAGAGCGTTCACCAACCACAACGGCTAGTTTTCAAAATCGAAGAACAGTCAAACGAAGCTACACCACTCTAACGGACAGGTTGAAATGCTTCCAACGGCTATCTCAACTCATCTATAAATATGGGAACATTTAATGAAGAACAACACCAATGAGAACACTACAATGCAAACATGCTTATATCATTTATCATCTACTTTGACCCAACTACTCTATGTTCTTATCTATTTTCTATATCGTGTATATTTGAGAGAGAGTTATTTGTATTGTACTTCAGTGAGCATTTTATCCACTCGATAAGAGAGTTTGTAAACACCTTCAACTGTATTTTTGAATTGATCTTAAGGTAGAGGGACCTTGAGTGGGTTGATTTCCTTACGAGGAAGTGTAGAGAGAATTGCTAGTAAGACTTTCCTCTTGTAAGACTTATAAAGTGAAGCAGTAGAGAATGTTACTGCTCGTAAGGCTTACAGGGGTGTAAGCAGGAGAGGACATTGCTACTCATAAGACTTGCATGGGTAAGTAGGAAGAAAAGATCTTTGGGATTCCTTTGGTCGTAAGATTTGCTGTAAGGGGAAGTATCTTGGTGAGAACTTTGTAAAGGCTTTTCTTGTGCCTGGATTAACAAGAAAATAGTGGATTTGAAAATCTTAGGAGGAGCATGGGGACTAGACGTAGGCCATCACAGATTGGACCAAACCAAGTTAAATTAGAGTTTGCATGTTCTCTTCCCTAAACTATTATATTTTCAACATATATTAACTGTTGATTTATGATTCATTACTTTCATATTTATTTCTTCCTTTAAGATGCAAAAAGATTTTCAAAGTTCTTAAGATTGTTATCTTACACCCAATTCACCCATCTCTTGGTGTCAGCTGGTTCTAATAGATTATGCTTGCTACACATGATTTCCAAGGTGATAAAGAGATTAGAAGAGGTTTTAAGTGAATTATAAGGCAAGAACACTTGAGATCAAGCTTACATACCTTGGATTTTGCTTGAACCCTAGCACTTCTTGTTCTTGAGCTCTCAACTTTGTCCAACTCTCTCTCTCTCCCCTCTATTTTAGCTCCAGCTGACTGAAATATGAAGACTCAAAGGAAAGAGAAAGCCTTTTATAAATATCATCTTCATCTATTTACTTTTATTGTATTTTATTACATTTCAACACATGCAAAATTTCTATTTAATCATCATCTTTTCTCCTCCCTTATACTTGGCCAAAATTGCATCTTCAAATGGCCAAAAATAAGCTCTTAAATTATCATTATATTTCTCCCCACATATTTAGTATGGGTTGCAAACTTTGACCTATTGTCATCATTTCTTTTTGTTTTGACCATTGCCAAAAATTGCTGCAAATACTAATAAATTCCCAATCAATTATTTTTTGCACAAGCTGGTAGAATTTTCATCAAACTTTGAAAATTGGTATCTTTATATATAGATGTTCAATTGATATGGTTCTAAAAGCTATTTGACCCTTATTAAGTCTAGTTTTAAGAAAAAATATTTTCTTTAGCCAACTGGACTCACAAAATTCCAGAATTTCCATTTATTGGTCACTGTTACAGAATCCTGCCAGTTTCACAGGCTAACTTCAAAAATACATAAATATTAGTGTACAGGTCTAAATAACTGATATGACTTATCAAATTAGAGTTTGGAATGTATACTTTCATTCTAGAAAATTTCACATTTATTAGACATCATTTGATCATCTAAAACCACATGACAATCCTATTATCTCGCAAGAAATCACACTGGCAGCACATTCCAGTTCTTCAAAATTCACCATTTTATTTCATTGAATGCCATAAATTTTTACAAGGCATATTGGTAAATAAAAATGGGGTGTTGCACCCATGATTATAGTAATGCTCATATATAAGCTTAAAATCATGGCAGGTCAACCTTATGAACTCATTGGGGATATTAATGACTACAAGGATACCTGGGCTATCATTGCTTAGGTTATATGGAAATGTATGATGTCTAAAAAGACATAATCTTTTGATGAAAAATTAGCAACTTTACTTACCTCAATCCTTTCTTTTCCTTCTTTTGTTTGATCGATTGTGCCTTGTAGTATATTAATTTTTAAATTAAATTTCTTTTCTCAATATTCCTTTATACTTCACTTTCTTAAGATTCATCTTAAACTATAGAAAGAAGAGCTTGGAACTTTCCTAAAACAATCAGAGTATTGTATTGGAGGAGAAATTATTGTTAAGCTTAGAGTCAATCAAAGCATCATCAAATGCCCATCTAGTAGTTTGGACATTTTGCAAATTTTAGATGAGGGATATATTTTACAATGGTTTTCATACTCATAATTAAAGGTAAGAAAATGATTGAGTTGATAGTAGCATATATTGTGATTGAGTACTTGATTATATATTCATCTATTTTTTGTTCCATTTATCCATTGGGCCTTTTATTCCAGCCCTTTGAAGTAGAAACACATGGCTCAAGCTCTTTGACCACATTGATGTCAGAAGAAAAAGTTCAAAATGATGATGACCTTCTAATAGTTTAGTTGTTGGGATCTTCAATCTCTCCTTCAAAGAGAAAGAAGAGAGGAAACACTTCATTGGCTAATCATGGGGATGTGGGATTGTCTGATCTGTCCACTACCTTCAGGGCCAATAAAGGAATCATCAAGAACACAGAAATAGGAAAATGAGTTCTAATGTGTTGTTTTGAGTTTTTGAATGCATCATTTTAGCCATATAGGTTTTGAGTCTACTTTACTTTTAATTGTGTTCTATGTTTTCAGATTATATTAGGCTATACTCCTATAGTCGTGATATTTGCCTATTGGGCCTTCATACTTAAGTTTGATTTTATAATGTTTTGTCACTTATGAATATCCTTTGGTCAGAATATATACACTAAGCTACCATTAGTAATATTATATTGATGAACAATTCTTTTTTTTTGTTTCGGGTTATATTGGTTAATAATTCTAAGTGTATACAAACCTGATAAAGTAATGCTTTATAACCATAAACTATTCTTCTATGCTTACAGAATCTTTGGAAGCTTAAAATGCTATATATGAACTTCCTCATACAACGTATAGGTAGCAATACTTGTTAATTAAATTAAGAGTGAATTAATCAAAGGACATATGTGTCACAAATAGTTACTAATCATAACTATTAGTATTATTTATAATGAATTAATAAAAAATATTATGAATAATACTTTTATTTTTGTATGGCAAAATTAAAATCATACTATAGGCAAATAGAAAAGCAGACTTATTTTCAAAAGGGAAAATGACACCAAGGTTCCAATCAAGAAAAATAATATAAAAAAATTCTCATAGATTGTCATTGACAAGTGAAAGAGCTACCAGTAATAAATTTTGAGCCTTTTCTGATATTATTTTTCTTGGTTCGGACCTTGTTGTCATTTTTCCTTTTTTAAATTGATAGATTGATAGATAAACAACAAAAATAGTGTTTTTTGTTTTTTGTTTAATATAAAATGCAAAAGAAACCCTTTGTTGATGATTTTTTTTATTCAAAATTTTTAATTCCTTGATAAGTGTCTATCTTCATTTGCTTGATTCTTCCATAATACACTAGTACAAATTTACCCTTTTAGACCGCCACATTTAGACCGGTTATAGCAAATAATGTCTAAATGGTTTGACCAGTGGCAGTTTTGAAATTATACAGAACTTCTAAGACCAGTTCTCAAAATACCCAATCTATAATAAATTATTTAGATCGGTAATCCAAAAAACTAGTCTAAAAACATAAAATAATTAAAAAATTTTGAAACTTTTTAGACAGGTTAAAAGAAATAACTGGTCTTAAATATCAAACCTTTTAGATTGATTGTTTTTAAAACCAATCTAAAAGATGAAGAATTTAAAAATGAATTTTCCCCTTTTAAGACCTGTTGTTAGTGACAACTGGTCTAAAAGGTGAGTTTTTTATACCTAATTTTTATTTAACCGGTCTAAAAGACACCCCTCCTACTCCTAAATCCCGTGCTCTCTGAAATCTTTCTTCTCTTGTCGCTATTTCTCTGTGAGCTTTGTCCCTGCTTGTTCTAAGCTTCTCCATCGCACTCTACTCTTGTTTTGCTCAACCCTCCTTCATCATTATCACTATCGTTGTTGTGTGCCCTCGTCGTTGTTCTTTGATCATCATCACGCTCCTCCGCTGCCACCTCTATTCTTCACCGTGACCATTCTCCTCTGCCATAATTTCCCTTTGTCAGTGTCTCGAATTTGAGGACTTCATTTTAACCTCTATCGATGCTACTATGACTTTGACTAGAAGCTCACTCCTTAGTCTTCAATCGGGTTAGTGTTTTGTTCTTGAGTTGTTGTTCAATAATCAATAATGTCCCATGAAAATGTCCCTTGATGTTGTTTTGAGTACTTAATTCCCACAAGTTGCTATTATAGGTTGTTGGAAATCTAACTATTTTGTGATAATGTATTCTAGAAAAACAATCTGCACATCTAGGTTAGATGCTCTGACTTGTACATCCCTGTGATATTTGGCTTGGAGTAATACCTTTTTAAGTTTTATTTTAGTGTGATTGTTTGATTATCAATTATTGGTTTACTAAAACAATACTAGTTTCAAATGGTGCATGTTAGAATTAACTGAAACCTAATGCATAAACTGGTTTTGACTATTGAAACTGTAGTTGGTTGAATTTTGTTGCATGCATTGCACTGGGACCGCGTTTTGAACTGCATACTACTCTTGGTCTATTGAAATTATAATTTCTTATCACTTTTCATTGTGAAATAACTTTGCATTGTCTTTGTTTTATTTTGAAATTATGATGAACATTTTTAGGTTAAACATGAACTATTTGATTATGGAATTTTGAATTTATATGTTGCACACACTGATGTTAGTGCTCAATTAAGTAGTTGGTTAATTGATACTAAACCAACCATGGTGGTCGTTAAAAGCATCATTATACATTTCTAGTATATGGGAAATAACTCAAGCCTAAGATGCAATTTATCATAGAGTCATGTCTCTGTTAAGTGTTCTATAGTTAAACTACTAAAGAAAAAGTAGCTGCAACTTGGAGGACTAACTTTTACCAAATTAACCTCATTTTATTAGAGCCATTCATGATTCAACTGCCTCATTTTTTAATATTTGTAAAGTTTATAAAGTTACTTTTCATATTCTTCTAATCCATGCAAGACAAGTACATAAGATTATCTATAACTTATATATATACATATTACCCTGCATGCATCGCCACTAGTGTTAGAATCCATGTTTTGATGATAACAAAGAGGTAGTACATTTAAAGAAAATGATATTTTTAAGATGTAAACATAACCCATATCAATTATCAAATGCATTTCACAAGTTCACAGAAAGTTGTAGTGCAAAATGACTGATGCACTCGAGTGAGGAGAGTGCACTCAAGTTTTGAGACAATCAACACTCGAGTGTGATCTTACATTCTTGCAATGTCATACAGAAGCTGATGAAGAAACCTGAAAATTTGTTGATGCACTCGAGTTATGTATGCCTTTGCACTTAAGTTTAGGAAGTGTGATCATGCAAGTGTTTTACCGAGAGTCAAGCAGTAGCAAAAACTGTTTAATGCACTTGAGTCCTACTTCAACACTCAAGTTCTAAGGTCATCTACACTTGAGTCCTGCAAGTGTAAGCATGAAAATGTTTTGCAAAGAGTGAAGCAGAAATAAGAAATTACATATGTACTCGATTTCTATCTCAACACTCAAGTATTGGATACATGCTTACTCGAGTCTAGAAAGTAAAGTCCTGAAAGTGTTTACCCTGGAGGAAATAAGATCCTGAAGCAATAAAGTGCACTTGAGTCTGTGTATATACACTTGAGTGAGGAACTAACACTCGAGTCCTGAACAATACTTTTAAATGAACCATTACATATTTGAATACTTTTTCTTGTAGTCCTTGCGAGGATAGTTGCTGTCCTACGGCATTCCAGAGCCCAATGAATCTTGGAAAATTAGTGAAAATCTTAGAGGTGTTGATCTCTAAGAACTGGATATAGGCCTGGGGTTGAGCCTAACCAGTATAACTTTCTATGCGCAAATTCTCTTATCTCTACTCTCTCTTCATTTATCTCTATAACACCGTAATATGCAAAAAAATTATCACATCACCCAATTCAGCCCCCTCTTAGGTGAAGCTTGCCTCTTTCAACTAGCTATCATTATGCTCTCTCACAGTTCTGCAATTAAGAGATGCTCTTAAGTCCTAAAAATAGGACATATTTGTTTCTTGGCAATCTTCCTCAGCTTATTGCCCCCTAAATAGTTTTCATTACACATGAAAAAAGTTTGACCTTCTAAGTAGCTTTCTTTCCAAGTAAAGTTTTATTTTTATAATAATCATGACCACAAGCAACAAAAAAAAAAAGAAGTCAAGCCAATGAGCCACCCGTTTAATACATAGACTTTTTCTTTGGATCGTTTCTAGCATACCTACCACATCATTTGGTAAACTCTTTATACATAATAATCTAAATATTTTTCTTAAACTGGATAGCACTAGTTTTAATATTCTAAAAATTTTCCAGCTTCAAAAGTATTGTCCTAACCATCATAATTTGTTTAGATAACTTCTTTTTTTCATTTAGTTGTTTCAATAGATTAAAAATAAAAGAAAAGAAAAAAAGATAGAATGTGTTGCCATATTCTGAATATGTTGTTGAAAGGTTGTATAGCCCTTTTGGATTATTTGCTGACACCTAGGATTCACTTGAATTCTAGCTGCTAGTGTCATACTGAGGTTATACTGCTCAATTTGTTCAATGCTTTCCATTGAGACCATCAAAATTATATTTGTTGCATTACTGATCTAATGTGTTTTAAATGAAAATTAGAGGCTAAAATTTAAAGTGTCATGACCACAGAGGAATATAAATTAGCTCATTTCAGCATGTGGGCATTAGTCACGGTACAAGAGCCCATTTGCATTCACTTTGTGTAGCCGCTCAAAACTTTGATTTTCTTTGCTTCTATTAGGATATTACTAGTTCAGCTTGATGTGTGAATTTGGGTTTTATTATTGCTAAAGTTTAGCTTTTCTATTGTTGATCATGAGGCTTATTTTGCATTTGGTTATTGCTGTGTAGTTTTCGGTCTTCAAAGCCTTTCTTCCAGTATGCAATACACCCCATGATACCAAACTGATCTTTATTGTGTAGTTTCTGGTCTTGAAAGCCGTTCTTCGAGTGATTGATAGGTAATTTAGTTAGTTTTTTCCATTAATTAATTGAAGTGATTGATCAACTATACAAATGCATTCTAATATAAAATTTGCTATGTACTTGTTCATTATGTAGTAGTTAAACTAGGTACTTGATGAGTGTAATGATTCCGTGCTGTCATCATACTCCTACCTTTTCCAGGGGAAAAAAAGAAAAGAGAGAAAAAAAGGTGTTGAAATATATAGATTGTAGTTGGATAAACACTATATGATAAGTGTTAAATATGATAATAGGGTGAGGGACTTTTTAGACTTCGCTAGAAGAAATGCCGATATGACAGTGGGATGTTCTATTGCCTTTATGTAGAATGTTTGAATGAGAAACGATTAAGTGCTGCAGATATATATACACATTTAATTTGTGAAGGATTTTGTAAAAGTTATATAGTATAGGTATGGCATGGTGAAGAATTGAAATGCCAAATATGTCTCAATAGGGGGGAGTGGCTTTTGACGATAATGACAGGGATCTAGATGATCGAATAGAAGATATTATTCATGATATAGGAGAAAAGGCTTTTAAGCAATCACATGCATATGGTAATATGTGTAATGATATTGAGAAGCCATTCTACCCAGGGTGTAAACAATACCAATTGTTAAAAGCAATATGGAAATTGGTAAGCTTGAAGCATGGCATGGATGGAGCAACAAGAGTTTCTTAAAAATGCTTAGGACCTTTAAGGACATGCTTCCAAATGATAATGTGTTGCCTTGTCAATACTATGATGCTAAGAAAATACTATATCTACTAGGAATGAAGTATAAAAAGATCCATGCATGCCCTAATGATTGCAAATTGTACAGAAAAGAGCATGAAGAGAATCAACAATGTCTGATATGTGAAACTATGAGGTACAAATCAAAAAAGGCCCCTACAAAAGTGTTGTGGTACCTTCCAATCATACTGAGGTTCAAGCGATTGTTTGCTAATGAAAATGATACCAAAAATTTGAGATGGTGTGCTAATGAGAGGATTTCCAATGGAAAGCTCTGACATCCAGCTGATTCTTCTCAATAGAATAAAATTGATCAATTATTTCCTAGCATTGGCAAAGAACCTAGGAACCTTAGGCTTGGGCTTGGCACGGATGGCATGAATTATTATGGTATCCTAAGCAATATATAGAGTTCATGTCCTGTTCTGTGCTTATATCCTTTGTTATATATGAAATGACTGTACATTATGTTGTCTATGTTGATTTCGAGACCAAAACAACCGGAAAATGACAGATGTTTACCTAGAACACTTGATCGAAGACTTGAAAGAGACATGTGATGAAAGTGTTGATGTTTTTTATGCAAACAAGAAGGAGATTTTTAAAATATGAGCCATGACCTTTTGTACTATAAAAGATTTCCTTGTATATGGAAACTTGTCAGAATATAGTGTTAAAGGCCATAAAGCCTATCCAATTTGTGAAGAAGGAACATGCCACCATAAACTTCAATATGGAAGAAAGACGGTTTATCTTGGCCATAGGAGATTTCTTAGACAGGTCCACCCATATGATAGATTACAAAAAGCTTATTTTGGTGGCCAAGAGTTCAAAGCTGCTCTAGAGGCATTGACTGGGAAGCAAGTTTATGAAAAGGTGAAAATTTTCAATGTTATCTTTATTAAGACGACAAAGAGTAGAAATGAAAAAAATATATATGGAAAAAGAGGTCTTTCTTGTTCGATCTTCCATATTGGTGCAATCTTGATGTGAGACACTGTATTGATTTCATGCATGTGAAAAAAAACGTATGTGATAGTATTGTTGGGACACTGCTCAACATACAGGGTAGTTCTAAGGATGATTAAAGGCAAGATTAAATTTGCAAGAAATAGGAATACGAGAGGACTTACACTTAAGGCCATATGGTAAGAACTTTTTGTCCTCTAGCTTCTTATACTTTCTCTAAGGATGAGAGAAATTTTTGTGAGTGTTTACATGGCATCAAAGTGTCCTCAGGGTATTCTTCAAATTTTAAAAATCTTTTGTCGATGAAAAACTTGAAATTAGTAAGGCTAAAGCCTCATGATTGTCATGTCTTAAATGCAACAACTACTCCTAGTAGCTATTCGAGACATTGTTGAATATGATCTTCAACACATTTTGACTAGATTTTGTTTCTTCTTCAATGCTATTTGTAGTAAAGTTATTGAGATGAAAAGATTGGATGAGTTGGAAAATTAAGGATATTTGATCTTTTGCCATCTTGAGAAGCATTTTCTTCCTACTTTTTTTGACATCATGGTACATCTAATTGTTCATCTAGTGAGGGAGATCAAGTTGTGTGCCCTTATCTATTTACGATAGATGTACCTAATTGAAAGAACTATGAAAATCCTAAAAGGGTATGTGAAGAACCCTAATCGACCTGAAGCATCTATTGTTCAGAAATATGTTTCTAAAGAAGTCATGGAATTTTGTCAACATTATTTATCAAATGTAAGACACATTGAGCTTCCTAAATCTCCTAGTGAAGAAAGGGTAGATGCGAGGCTTCAGTAAAGAGTGTGGATCCTGATGAATTACAATAAGTCTACTTATACATCTTGAATAATGTTGATGAAGTTCAGGATTACATTAATGCTGATAAGGAAATTCTACATAAAGAAAATAGTCGAATGATTAAGCAAAGGTTAATTAGGGAGCATAACAGAACTTTTGCACATTAGTTTAGACAAAAGGTTGCTAGAGAAGAATGTGTTTCTGATGTAATTAAATGGTTAGCATGTGGTCCTGAGGTTGATGTCATAAGTTGGACTTCATTTGTGACCAATGGTTATACCTTTTACACAAAGTCCCTAGAAGACAGGAGTACTATCCAGAACAGTGGTGTAATGTTAGTGGCTAAATCTATGCACTTCTCTAGTTCAAAAGATAAGAACCCTAAATTGGTAGTCATACCTTATTATGGGGTATTAAAGAGATTTTGGTAGTTGACTATGTTAAAATTAAAATTTCCATTTTCAAATGTAAGTAGGTTGATGTCAATAATGATGTGAAGATTGATCAGTTATGATTTACATTAGTAGATCTGAATAGTAGAAGTTTTAGAGATGAACAATTTATTATGGATGATCAAGCAAAACAAGTGTCCTATATTATCGATCAGGCAAATAAAATGTTGTCTACAACTCTCCAAGGAAAAGGGTCGTTGATATTAATAAGGACAGTTGCTCAATGAATGATCATCTTGACACTCTTTCTTTTTTTAGGGGTTTACCAAAATTGAATGGAGAAGATGAAGCAGATAATGAACAAGGCACAAGAAACAATCATCATGAAGGAATATGGGAGGATATCCCTTTTATTAAACTACTTTGAAAGTTAGCTAGCTAAAGTAATTATCATTATAAATTATATTTGAATTATGTATATAATTAGTTTATATATAAAACCACAATTTTTTTGTCATAATAGGAAAATAAAGGATCTTCGGCATCATAGTGTAGATGCTCCAGAGCCACCTAATGTTCAGCAAAGTGATCTAGCTAGTATTGATTAGAATGAACCTAGCAATGCTCCGAGCTAGTCAAGACAGAGGGGTAGAAGAGGCACACACTTGAGAGACATTTCCCTCAGTTGGAGTATTGGGGAAATGATTCTGATTGAGTTTGATAGATATTGGAAACCAATCGTACCTAATGCAAGCCAATATAGGAGTTATGTCAGCCTACTAGCACACAACAAGCCTAGCATTTTGATAAAGGAGTGGAAAAATTTTGATGAACTATGAAGAAACATATTTTGGACACTATCCAAGTATAAAATAGTCATTTGTATGGTTGAATTATCAAATTTGTCACTAATGACTTCAATGCATGCATTATAGTTCACGACATTCCTCAGAGTGACATGTTGTATAACAAGACAATGACGCATTGTGATGAACACTGGAGGATGTTTAAGGCAAATCTTGCCAACAATTACGTGCATATCAAGGTAAAAGATGGTGAGCCTCATCCTAATCCTTGTAACAAGTATCCTTATATTGACGAACACACTTAGCAAGACTTTAGACAGCTTTTGACTACTCCAGAACCTTTAGTGAGTTAACTTATTTTACATTTTATTTACTTATGAATTGTCTTTATTTATTGTAACCCTTTCTTTGATTTCTTATTAGCAGGCAAAAAGCATAAAAGAGTGGTAGAAAGAATGATTACCCTCATACAATGTCTCATGGGGGTTATGTAAAGGCTAAAAAGACTTGTTGATGGCCAAATAGAAGAGATTAGAATAAACAGCTCAATCTGATCCTTCTGTTCTTCTTTTTCTACCATCTCCAATACATCACGAACAAAAATGGTTGTTCGCTCACCAAAAGAGGAGCAGGGATTATCTGAGTGAACAATCTCATATAGTTAGTAAAAAAATTGTAAGTATCATTTTTGTTATTAATTATTTAGTAAACAAATTTTACTACTTATGTTTGTCATCTATGTCTTACAGGAGGAACTTCAAAAAACAAGCCAAGGGATCGTTTCGGTCGAATTGGAGGAATGATATCTTGATCGTTGCTATAGGAAAACAAGAGCATCTTGGTCATATCAGGGGAGTTGGAGAAGGGGTAGGCATAAGGGATTACTTTGGAACACCACTACACCATTCCTCAAGTGTGTTGACTAGGGAGGAGATGGAGCAAATGCTGGCTATTGTGAGGGTGGAAGCAAGGGATGAGGTAGAAGCATTATTTGATGCACAATTAGAAGTCCAGTTGAGCAAGATGGGGAAGGAGATTATGATCATAATGAGCACGAGACAAGATACCGGTACTCCCCAGGCAACTTCGGTTGCACCTAAGTAGAGTACTAAAGGGAGGTGTTGCCATATTGGTTAGTTATAAGAGGATCCTGGAAAAGAAATTACTGAGCCTTATGACCTTTTTATGGAGGATCCTCTGAGATGGTTAGTTGTGTAACGACCTCACCCGTACATTTCCTGGGACTTTTGGTCAGCCTACCTTCACCCGTACATTCTACTGGGACTTTGTCATAGGCTAGAATTGTTCCCCCTCTTGGGAATTTAATTGCCTCCCCAAGCCCTCAAATAGACAACCTGAGAATAAGTTGAGGCTTAAGAGAGACTTGATAACCATTAGGCCATTTAGCAGCAATGGTTAACAAGTGAGTCATAGCACACTACTTATCCTCAGGTAGTGTGTTAGATTAAATTCCCAAGAGGGGGAACAATTCCTGCCTATGCCAAAAGTCCTGGTAGAATGTATGGGTAAGGGTAGGCCGACCAAAAGTCCCAGTAGAATGTGTGGGTGTAGTTGTTACAACTTATACGAGGAGAGCTGCACAACTTTGAGATCAACTATACACCACCAACAAATAAAAATGATCAAGTCAGAGTGGCATTGAAGAGGTGATCATTACAGATGCACCTCTCCCTATCCCCACCGATGACTTCAAGATTGTGTGCGATATCCTCAATTCTTTCATCTTGTGGCCAAAGAATCTTGTTTCTGATTGAGCTGAGGAAACCCCGAACATAGCCCCACCTGCACCTCCCTCCATTCAAGAAGTTTCGCAGCCTCAATTAAATGTCATGCTACAAGTAATTTTGATGGCATATGACACATCATTTAAAACAAGCGATTGGCCTACTGATTCAGCTACTGGCAAGTTAAGGGTACAATGCTATCTTGAGAGGGATGATTTAATGTCCCTAGTAGCTTATGGATAAAAACTTATAGTTGCGATTGTGCAACTATTTTTAGTATAAGTATCTTCTTCAATTGGAAGTAAATATTTTAAAATTTACACCATTAAACTTTAGTTTGTGTGCTTGCATTATTGTAGGTACATGAATTGTAGGTTGGTTTCCTCTGCCAAAAGCAATAAATTTGGATTCGTATGCTCAGTTCAAATCCACGACAAAGGAACCACTCCTGCTATCAAACATATATACTTATCGGAGAGGCTTAATGAAACAACAACTGAGTGTTTCTTGGCTATATATGTGTATGGGTAAGAAACAAATATATATTTCATAATATATATAATGCTTTATATTTTCTTAATATCCATTTTTCTTTTTTCATGGATCATTAGCAATTGGTTCTTCTATGCAATAAGAGTTATACAGTCATCCTCTTGGCTCCCTCCACTGTAAACTAGGGTATGAATTGAAGAAGACCATGTACTAGTAAGTTTTCATGCATTATTACCTTTTGTGTGCAAAGTTTATGGAATTTTTGTAAAATAAATAACCTTTGTGTGTTGATGATAGGGCTATGTGATATTGGAAATGGTGCCCAAAGGGCCAATCATTATACTTTGAACATTATTAATTTAATGAAATTTCTCTATTCTGTTGTAATATTATTCGCATGTTAACTATGCTAACTGTATCCTTGGATAAATCATAAAGATTATCCTAAAATGTCCCTGGTCGGTCATCAATGCAGGAGCAAAGATGAAATAAGACCAATATGACTTTAATAAGATATGGAGATACGAATCAAAGTCTTAGGCACTTGTAAGAGTACAAGGTGCATGACCGACCCACTATGAGAAAGCTACATTGATCAAATCATAAGCTTTCCTCATGTATAACCGCGTCATAATGCCCTTAGACCTGAGGTCATTATGGATTCCTACATGAGAGCTGCTAAGCTCTGAACTAGTCAAAAGTCACTTTTGACCGGGTGATGATAAAGGCTATGATTGGGCTTGGTGGTTTTTCATGCAAATGAATATGAATGATCAAGATGGAATTTGTCCCTCACATTAGTAGAGAGATATTATTGGGCCCCTCAATGAGTGACTCTGAGAAATGTATGGCCATACTATGATGGAAAGAAGTTTCCATTTCTATTTTCTGGAATTGAGAAAGTAATGGTCTGGAACAAGAGGATGACATTATCCATGCCTTATCCTTGATCGATATATCATGTGACAAAAGGGACGTGACATGGTTGTATGACAGGTTGCATCGCGTGATAATGATCCTCATATGAATTAGGTAGTCATAATGTCTTACTAGAGGCCGCTTGCAACTTTTGGGTTAGTACAGTTATTGGCCCACTGCCAACTTCATATGGGCCTACAGGGTCGCACACAAGAATAACCCAACACGAGATGATGTTTAATTTAGGGTGGACGAATTTTATATATATATAATATAAAATTCATTAATAATATTATATAGATATATATTTTTGAAATACATATTTTATATATATATATATATATCTATGTATGTGTGTATATTATATGATATTATTATATTGTGTTAGTTTTAAATTTAATCTATTAAGATATATTAAATTTAATAACTAACATGATAGATATATAGTATCTCAGATTTAATTTATAAAGATGACTTAAATCTAATGGCCCTTTATTTGGATTAAATAAATAGGTTAAATTAAAACTGTTGGACAAATTTAATTTAAATCGAATTTATTTAATTATCTCATCAAGATAATTAATTGTTAATTAATTTCAAAATTAATAAAGATTAATTTTGAAATTCGAATATAGCCCTCATAGGTTATAAACTTGATAGAGCTGATATACTCATACACGCATGAGAATTCAGAGCCGTAAGAGAAACCTTGGAGGCACTAGCACGCAGTCTCTATTGGATAGACGACTAAAATGTAACTACTAAAAGGATAACATCAAATGATTTGAATCCAACGTACCTATAGCATTGTCGTCTTGGCCATATAAATGAGAAACACATTTCTAAACTCCATCAAGATGGATTTCTAAACTCATTTGATTTTAAATCATATGATACATGTGAATCTTGCTTATTAGGAAAGATGACAAAGGCACATTTTACTGGGCATAGTGAGAGGGCCACTGAATTATTGGGACTCATACATATAGATGTATGTGGACCATTAAATACAGCTGCCAGAGGAGGTTATGTATACTTCATTACATTGATAGACGACTTTAGTAGATATGGCTATATCTATCTAATGAAGCATACATATGAATCTATTGAAATGTTCAAAATATTCCAAAATGAAGTCAAAACCAACTTGGCAAAACAATTAAAGCGCTTTGATCTGATTGAGGTGGTGAATATTTGTGCCAAGACTTTATTGACCATCTTAGGAGTTGTGGGATAATCTCACAACTGACTCCTTCAGGAACACCATAATGGAATGGTGTTTCTAAACAGAGGAATTGAACGCTATTAGATATGGTTCGATCAATTATGAGTCAAATAGATCTTCCAGTGTCCTTTTGGGGACATGCTCTAGAGACAGCTGCATTCACACTAAATCAGGTTCCATCTAAGCCAATTGAAAAGACACCATATGAGATATGGACCGGAAAGAAACCAAGTTTGTCTTTTCTCAAGATATAGGGATGTGAGGTATATGTTAAGCAATAAGCCTATGATAAATTAGCGCCCAGATCCTCAAAGTGCCTTTTCATGGGGTGTCCTAAAGAAACAAAAGGATACTATGTCTACAATCCCACCGATAACCAAGTATTTGTTATACGAAACAGTAAGTTTCTAGAAAGAGAGTTTGTCTCTAAAACAACCAATGGGAGCAAGGTATATCTTGAAGAAGTTCGAGAGTCACAAGATAGTATAGAGCCATAGATTGAAATTAGAGAAGACTCACAACAAGTTGTTGAGCCTCCTCAAGTAACACAAGGTCCATAAAGATCTGATAGGACATGGCATCAGCCTCAGAGATATTGATTCTGATTACTAATGGTTGTGATGTGTTGCTCATTGAGAAAAATAAGCCAACCACCTATCGAGAAGCCATGGTAAGACCAAACTCCAAGAAATAGCTAAATGCCATGAAGTCTGAAATGCAATCCTTGTATGACAATCAGGTATGGACCTTAGTCGATCCACCTGAAGGTGTAAAAACTATCGGGTGCAAATGGGTTTTCAAGGAGAAAACTGACATGGATGGCAATGTAAATGTCTTCAAGGCATGACTGGTTGCAAAAGGATTCACTCAAACACATTGTATAGACTATGATGAAACCTTTTTCCCAGTTGCAATTTCCAAATCAATGATAATCCTTCTTGCAATTATAGCATATTATGATTACGAAATATGGCAGATGGACGTCAAAACAGCCTTCCTTAATGGAAAGCTCCTTGAGGATGTATACATTACACAAACTGAAGGTTTTGTGCATCCAAAAGAGTCTAGTATAGGTTACAACCTTCAAAGATCCATTTATGGATTGAAGCAAGCATCTCAGAGCTGGAATCATTGTTTTGATAAAGTAGTCAAAGAGTTTGGATTCATTCAAAACATCGATGAACCTTGTGTTTACAAGAAGGTTAGTGGGAGCATCGTTGTATTCTAATGCTTTATGTAGATGATATCTTACTCATTGGGAATGACATTCCTACCTTGCAGAGTGTCAAGTCTTGGTTAGGAAAGTTCTTTTCAATGAAAGACTTAGGTGAATCCACCTATATCCTAGGGATTAGGATCTATAGGGATAGATCTAAAAGACTAATAGGCCTAAGTCAGAGCACATACATAGACAAGATACTGCATATGTTCAGTATGCAGGATTCAAAAAGGGGCTGCATGCCCATGTCTCATGGCATTTATCTTAGTTATGATCTATGTCCTACTACACTTAATCAGTGAGATCGCATGAGTAAGGTTCCATATGCCTCAGCCATTGGATCCATCATGTATGCCATGCTTTGTACTCGACCAGATGTCTTATTTGCCTTAAGCATGACTAGCAGATATCAACAAGATACTGGTGAGGGTCATTAGACTGCGGTCAAAAATATCCTAAAGTACTTAAGAAGGACTAAGGACCTATTTTTGGTCTCTAGTGGATTGGATGATGAGCTCTGTGTAACTGGTTACATAGATGCAAGTTTTCAAACTGACCAAGATGACCTTGAATCGCAATCTGGATACGTATTTCTCCTGAATGGTGGAGCAGTAAGCTGGAAGAGCTCCAAGCAAGCACTGTAGCAGATTCTACAACAGAAGCTGAGTATATAGCCGCATCAGATGTAGCTAAAGAGGTGTTTGGATCAAAAAGTTCATTACTGAACTAGGGGTGGTGCCTACCATCTCAAATCCAATAGATTTGTTCTGTGACAATAGCGGTGCTATTGCACAGGCCAAGGAGCCTAGGTCACATCAAAAAACCATGTATATACTCAGGCGATTTCATCTTATTAGAGAAATCAATGATATAGGTGATATAAAAATATCCAAAGTAGCAGGAGAAGACAATGTTGTTGATCCTCTTATTAAGCCGCTTGCACGGGTAAAGCATGAGCGTCATGTTAGGGCAATGGGAATTAGGCAAATTAATGATTATACCTGGGGCAAGTAGGAGGATGTTGGAAATTGTGCCTAAAGGGCCAATCATTATACTTTAAACATTATTAATTTAATGAAATTTCTCCATGCTGTTATCATATTATTTGCATGTTAAATATAATAATTGTATCCTTGGATAAATCATAAAGATTATCCTAAAATGTCCCTGGTCGGTCATCTATGCGGGAGCAAAGATGAAATAAGACCAGTATGACTTTGATAAGATATGGAGATTCGTATCAAAGTCTTAGGCACTTATAAGAGTACAAAGGGCTTGACCGACCCACTATGAGAAAGCTACATGGATCAAGTCATAAGCTTTTCTCATGTATAACCGCGTCATAATGCCCTTAGACCTGAGGTCATTATGGATTCTTACATGAGAGTTGCTAAGCTTTGAACTAGTCAAAAGTCACTTTTGACAAGGTGATGATAAAGGCTACGATTGGGCTTGGTGGTTTTTCATGCAGAGGAATATGAATGATCAAGATGGAATTTGTCCCTCACATTAGTAAAGAGATATTACTGGGCCCCTCGATGAGTAACACTGAGAAATGTATGGCCATACTATGATGGAAAGGAGTTTCCATTTCTATTGTCATGAATCGAGAAAGTAATGGTCAGGAACAAGAGGATGACATTATCCATGCCTTATCCATGATTGATATATCGTGTGACAAAAGGAACGTGACATGGTTGTATGATAGGTTGCATCGTGATAACGATCCTCATATGAATTGGGTAGTCATAATGTCTTGCTAAAGGCCGCTTGCGACTTTTGGGTTAGTACAGTTATTGGCCCACGGCCAACTTCATATGGGCCCACAGGGTCGCACACAAGAATGGCCCAACACGAGATGATGTTTAATTTAGGGTGGACGAATTATATATATATATATAATATAAAATTCGTTAATAATATTATATAGATATATATTTTCGAAATACATATCTTATATATGTGTGTGTGTATAATATATGATATTATTATATTGTGTTAGTTTTAAATTTAATCTATTAAGATATATTAAATTAATAACTAACCTGATAGAGATATAGTATCTCAGATATAATTTATGAAGATGACTTAAATCAAATGGCTCTTTATTTGGATTAAACAAATAGGATAAATTAAAACTGTTGGATAGATTTAATTTAAACCGAATTTATTTAATTATCTTTTCAAGATAATTAATTGTTAATTAATTTTGAAATTAATGAAGATTAATTTTGAAATTCGAATATAGCCTTCATAGGTTATAAACTTGATAGAGCCGATATACTCATACATGCATGAGAATTTAGAGCTGCAAGAGAAACCCTAGGAGACATTTTGAGGTGCTAGCATGCAGTCTCTGTTGGAGAGCATTCGTGTGGATACCGGTAGAGGGAGCGGACCTGAGGTGCGGGCTCCTAGAGATCGTGAAAACCCTAAGTTGAAAAAGGTACGAATCTTTCTAACTCGATTTAAACGCTATTGATAGATCCTCGATTAGGATCGGCAATTTTTTTTAAATTCTTCCACGTGCCTGCCAATTCTAACAATGCGGACATTCATACACACTGCTTGTAGTAAGCATGTTCCTAAGTTAAAAGACCCTACATGGATCATCCTAAATGTTAGTACATATTGGTTTATTTTAAGAATGTATTCAATAAGCTATGCTTTTTTACTTGTTTTAATGATGTCATCTTCTTTTTCATAGTCGTAGGCAACCACCGGGGTCCAACTTTTGTGGTTTATATATAAGACATATTTATAATATTATCACCCTAGGACACACTGATTTTACTAAAGAGGTAAATGTATGTTTCAGAAATTTTGTATTCCTTTTATTGACTTTAAGTTAGCAAGTTATTGTTTTGTCTTGCTTTGGTGTTACAGATGCTTGATCTTGCTGATCCCTTTCTTGAAGAAGATATTGATTTCATGCACAAATGTTGTGCTAGATTCATCTATGACATTTTACAAAAATAGTGAGTTTTTGAATCCAATGTTACCTTGTTCTCATACGTGTTGCTTCTGTTGTATGAATTATAAAGTATTGTTGTAATTGCAATTACATTGTGTGTGCTGGATTACTGTGTTATTATATACAGTTCCATTTCAGTGCAATTACATGTTGTGGCAACTATAAAGTGTTGTGGTTTTCATATCTAACTAGGTTTATGTCTCTGTGTAGGAAAATTTCTGGGATATGGGTAATACAGGTCTGATGTTGATACAGGCATGGGATTTGAAGGATTGACCTATGTACTTTTTCTTCCCTTTATTTTTCTGTAAAACTAAGGAATTTGTCTTCCCTCTGCTTTTCTTTAAAATTTTTGGAATTGAAAGTGCACATCAAAGTTGAGATTTTGCTACTGTCATTGTTAAATTGTAGGTCATTGTTATCTTGGTAGATCAAATTGTGTTTTAAAATGCTTGATGGTAATGTGTTGAAAATGTTGCTAAGAATGTGGGTAGGAAGAATGATGATAATTGTTGACAAATGAAATTGTTGCTTCTAATTGTGTGTGACAATGTGTTGATTTTCAATGATTTTTATTATTGTCGCTTTTGTGAAATGTGGGGTGTAGTAATGCTGTTGTCATTGCTTCTGATTGTGTGATAATATGTTGTTGCTTCTGTGGAATCTGGAATTTCGTTGAAATGACTTGCTGGGTAAAGTTAATTTGTAAGAGGAATATTTTAAAAAAAATGAAACTTTTTATATTGGCTGTAACTATAACCTGTCTAAAAAGTCATACATTTTAAACCCATTGTTACAACTGCTCTAAAAAGTAAAAGACTTTTTAGATCAACTGTATCAAGACCTAATCCAAAACCAGTCTAAAAAGTCATTTTTAACTTGTCTAAAAAATCATTTTTCCAATGGTGATGTTTCCTTTTATGCACTAATAATTTATTTCCACACGGCCTTTTCAACATGTGTGCAATCGTTTTTTTCAATGAAATGGGTGCAAATTAGTCATGACTTATTTTCTTTTCTTTACAATTTCATTGCATATAGATACTAATCAAATCTATGAACTTACAACTCAAAATATCTTTCAATTTTCAGAATGTTGTTATGACTTATTTCTTTTTTTAGTTATTTGTAAAAAATATTTGTTTACTTTACCAGAATACTCTTTAATTGTTTGAATTGGAAACTACTAATCCCTTAATATGTGCAATCAATAGAATATTTGGGATATAATATGGATTGAGATCTTATATTTAAAATCAAGACAAACATTTCTTCTAATTTTTGCAGTAGGATCAGAGAAAGTGTTTATTATTTTAACTTTTAATTTTTTATTAATTAATTATTTTACTAATTGATATCTAATGATTATTTTGTAACTTAATGCATTACAAATAAAATTATTATCAATCACATTAACTTATAAATTATTGTTATCAATTTATTGTTAATTATATTAATTGTGAATTAATCAAAGGACATCTATGTTGCAAATATTACCAATCATAATCTTACAATGAATTAATAAATAATTTTATTTGTGTATGACCAAATTAAAAATATCTACACAGATAGAAAATTAGTGTCTTATATTTTAAATTGATTTATAAACAACATAAAATGGATTTTTACTTCATATAGTATAATATGCAAAAGAAACCCTTTGCTCATAATTTTATTCAAATATTAATTTTAATTATATCTACTTGTTTTAAATTCTCAATCTTGTCTTCTAACATACTTTTAAATTTAGACATGTTCTAGCATGAAATGCCTGTTGCAAGGAAAAAAAAACTATATAACATTTAACTATCATCTTATCCAAAGGGGTTTTTCTTAGTCCCAATGACTTTGTTGGTGTCTGTAATGTCATCTCCATGAAGGTGTTATCTAACACAACAAAGTTATTAGAATATGGAAGAACTCCACCGCACTAATGGCATGACTATCCACTGGTATTGCGCATTTTATGATACAGAAGGCAGTCTTGTCTTGTCTTCTGGGCTGATACCCAATTGCCAAAAACCATATTTGAGATCAAACTTTGGGAATAACTTTGCATTCTTCAAATGAATAGGGAGTGTGTTGGGCTTTGGTAAAGGGAACTTATCATCTTAGAGGAAGATGTTAAGGGGCATATAATCAACAACCAATCTCTTCTTCCCCCTCTTTATCTCTGATATTTTCTCAACATAAAAAGTTCGGCAAGCCCAATCTGATTTTGTAGGTTCAATAAGGCCTTGTTTGAGTAGAGTTGGACATGCTTCCCTAGACAATACTAGGTCTTCAGGATTCATACCAGGGTGAGAGGCTTTGGTTGGGTTGATGTCTTGATTCTTTTTGAAAGGCATTTTGATGAAGAAATCTTTGTTTTTCCAAAATAGTGATGGATGAGGACACTGGTCATGGCTATCAGCACAATACTAAAGAAAGTGATCTATGATATTTGCATATCCTAGTAGTGCTTATTGAATTTCTAAAACACTAGGGATTTTTGTGTAGGCTGTGAAGAAATTCTTAAAATGTAAACCTCTTAGAAGGATCTGGAGATTCTTGGTGTAAGAAAAAACATCGAAACTAATGAGAATGTCTTTGCCAGGAAAATCACTTCCTAGTACATTCATCCATAAAATACAACCTAGGAAAAATTGTATACCAATCATCCTTTTGGTGATTAAATCAATCTTGAACAAGTTGCCATTTATAGTGACGAAGTACTAGTTAAATGAAGTCCATTCTGTTGAGACTAGGATGTGTGGTTTAATAACTGTTTTACAAAAGCCTATGTTAATGAATGCAATGACTGGAATGGGCTTTTCATATTTTCCTAAGAGGATATAGATCTTGATATTGGCTCTTGGGACAAGGTTCTCTTATGGTTTTGAGCTAGGGTCACCAAAGGATCCAAGGCACTTTGGGTAGTCATTTATAGATTGATTCACACTAAGATGATTCTCACTAGGAAGTTCAGGGTGGTTAGACTCAGTGGGTGTTTGTTTGAGAGGAGTAGGTGGGTTAAAGGGATGGCCTATGGAGAAAAAGGTTGGATTAGGCTAGGTAATAGTGTATATGTGGTCAAGTACTTCTGGGTTTGATTCAGAAGTTTCTAAATCAAATTCAAACTCAGTGTATAGTAAAATATACTTTGTATCATCATCTTGTTCAGACTGTTCATCAATAAGGGATTCAATATCTTCTTCTTCTTTCATCATCATAACAGTCTATAGATGCTCCAACATTTTAAGGTCTCTCCTTCGTCTTATTGGGAAAATTCTTTGCAAAATGGCTTTTCATCCCACATAGATAATATTTGTCAGACCTTTTTTGGATGAAAAGGCCATCTCTTGAAGTATTTGAGGAAAGGTGTCTTGTGCCTCTTTCTAAAATTGTCATAACCCCCTTTTAAGGGCTTATAACTGTAAAATTGGGATTTCTTTTTGGTGGAGCAAGTGCATTTGCAAGGACCTTGCACTTATTCTTCAAGTAGGGTATCTTGTAGAATGGTTGAATTTTTTTATTGTCCCTTTAAGATGCCCTTAAAGAATTTCTATTGTTCACAAAGTTTATCCATAGTGTCTAATGCCAACTAATAAATTTCTCCAAGAGATATGTCTGCCATATCCCTTTGCATAGCATGAATGGCTCTATGAAGTTGGGATTGTAATTCATCATGTAGTGAAGTAATAAATGTATACCTAAGATTGACATCATTGATCCACTCAGCATGTAAT
This sequence comes from Inga oerstediana, assembly GCA_963210345.1. Taxonomy (NCBI): domain Eukaryota; kingdom Viridiplantae; phylum Streptophyta; class Magnoliopsida; order Fabales; family Fabaceae; genus Inga; species Inga oerstediana. The sequence goes on along the minus strand of OY723410.1, from coordinate 38,027,725 downwards.
ACTTCTCAACCATTCAATGATAATGCTTCTATAGATCTTTTCGGTCAAACAATCAGCATTTCATCTCAAAATATTCTTGGCAGTTCCTTTTCTTAATAAGGTTATAATATCTAAGAAATTCTTTGTGATTCTATTCAAGAAGAGCACTAGGTTCTGTGACATAAACAACTTGCAACTTTTGGTAGGGACTAAGGCTTTGAAACCATTTGCTAAGATTTCCTGTGAGTTTGGTGACAAACTCAATCAGGACTCCTTCAAGAGTTACTTCTTATTTGGACAATTGTAAATCAATCCATGCCTCAAACTCATAAAGCCTATCTCTCCACTTATGTTGGGGAAGATCGTTGAAAGTAAACCATAGTCCTAAAGTTGTTGGCTTATAACCAAAATTTTGTTGTGTTTTTGACAGTTCATGATCAAAAGGATGATCTTCAACAAAAGTTTCATTATCTTCAGCAGGATGGAGAACCTTGATCTTCTTTTGAAGTTTTTGAAGGTTGTGTTGAGGATTAGGTGGAATGAGGCTTTCTGACTTGTCTAAATAGAGAATAGGACATTTTGAAGATCTTCCTATAATCTAATTCTTTTGGATAAGACACTAGGGATGTGGTATAGGTAGGATTGTGAAAACTAACTAGGTAACTTGCGTATGAGTCATATATAGTCTGTGAATGTTCTCTTGCCAATTCTTCTTCTATTCTCTGTAAATCTTTCTTGATATCTGTATGTTTCTTTTCCTTCCTTGAAAATTCAGGCCATGAATAACCTTGGTCGATAAACCTCTTAAGATCAACATCCAGTTGGTGAGCTTGTAATGAAAGCCTTCTATGGAATTGTTTTACTTGGTCACTAACATGGTTGACTTGTAAGGTTAGATCATCCATTTTGAGAGACAAACGATTAAGTTTAGTGTCAATCCGAAGTAGGACTTTATTTTGACTAACAACATTATGAGTTTGCTAATTCAAAACTTGTTCTGTTGCAGAAGCAAGTTTATAAACTCCTTGGTTAGTAATCTCATAAGGAGTTACAGAAGGTTTGGATGAGACCTTAGTGTCTTCATTTGTTCTTCGTTCAAAGGGCAGAAACTCATAGTCATATGTGTGCATCATTGCAATACAGGGAAAAGGTTGGGATTAGGCATAAGGGATAGTACGTATGACATGCTCTAGGAGGCTTTTTGGTAGAAGATCAGTGTGGTTTGTTTCTTGCAACAAGTCAAAAAGAGAAAGTTCTTTTGTGGTTGTAGTTGGTTCAGGTAGTCCTTTCCAATATTGGATTTTTTATTTTTGTTTAGGACCATGATCTTCATTATCATGGTGATGATGAGATCTCTTATGAGAACACAAAGTTCTGTTGAAACTGGACTTCTTTCAAGAAGCTTTTTTCTTGGAGGCATACTATTCATCATCGGAGGCCTCCCACTAAAACATTTTTGAAAAAACTCTATAATGTTAAGTTTTAAATTTATAATAATTAGTTGAAAAATAAAATTAAATGTAAATTTTTTTTCCAAATAATATTATTATCCGTTAACTATTAATGCTCTCTTGCCCAGTTGGCTCTCCGCATTGCTGCTTTGTCTCCCTTCCTCACGCCTCTAAATCAAAAGTTCTCAAACCCATCCATTTCAATAAATTAATTTTTCTTGCAAATCAACCTATTCCCACTGTGCTGGAACGAACCCCAAAGAGAAAGAGAGGGGGAGGGTAGAAGGTATTTTCCATTTCTATCTTGTAATTCTACAGTTTTCGATTATGATTTAGGGCTATTTTCAGTATCCCATCACTAATTTCTTTTCACTTTTCAATTCATTCATTTTTTCCTCAATTTCTACCATCTTGTTCTTTATTTTTCTTTCATATTTTGGTCTTTTCATTTAAGGTCTGAATGTCTTCAGGCTAAAGTTGGTTTCTTCAATTTGCGTGCTCGGTTATGTGGGTTTTGAATCTTTTCTATTATCTGGGCACTTTGTTTTGTTTCTGTTTGTTTATTTGGATTTTTTTTAATTTTCCAGCAGTATGTTTCCTTGTTGTGGTTTCATCTATAGTTTGTTTCCAATTTTCTATTTCTCCAGTTGACAGATGGCCAACAATCTCCTCCATGTCATTATTTGGCGATGATTAATTATGACATTTTTCTGCCTTGATTAGTTATCTAGGTTGTAAATGTTTGACGTTCATATTTCATTTTTTAACAGATTTTTCTATAAAAAGGTTTTTGTATTGTGAAGTTTGACTTTTACAATTCCTTTGTCCTATATCTCTATCTGGAATTCTTTAAATGATGTATGATTTTAGTCAATGTAGAATTTTGAGGTAGTTCTATTCATATGTCATTTTGCATTCTAGTATGATTAATGGTGGATGTCAAATTGTAGTTGATATCTTTCAAGCAAAGTCGAGGGTCTCATAAATGGAAAACACCACACTGGAAGAGCTATTTCCTGTCTGGGCCTGACAGTATTTAAATATGGATTAGTTGACAATATTAGACTGCACATAAAAATTTCATTATGGTATGAACTGTTTGGGGCCGTAAACCCTATTTTTTCAATTCTACATTAAAATTTTTTGGAAGTTATAACATAACCTAAACATTGTATGAAGGACATGGAATTCATAAAGGGATGTGTGTTCTTTGTAAATATTACAATCTTTATGATGTAGGTGGTGATAGGTTCTCAAAATCAGATTAGAGAGTATACGAATCAGAGAGAGAGAGAGAAAGGAGAGGGGGAAAGAAAAGAGTTGAGCCAGAATATGTAACTTCAACTTCAGAGAAAGAGAAAACATAACAATCATTCTATCCTCCCTTCTACAAATCCTAAGTTCAGTTATATAGCCAGCTAACTAAGCCAATAACTGCCCACTACCAAAACACATCCTAAGAAATAGGCCACTACTAAGAAATGGGCCTTAACTACTAAAATGAAATAATAAAACAGAACATAACTAATGAAACACATAAATAATGAATTACATAACACACCCACATTTCTTCCTAGAATATACTAAGAGAGAACGTGGATTCCTATCAATCCCCCTTAAAAGATTCACCTTATCCTCAAGGTGAAAGTGAGGAAACTGAGCTGATATTGTATCATAGAATTCCTAGCTATTTTCTTCATTTGGGTGGTCTTGCCACTTGACGAGTAACTCAACGTCCTGTAAGCCCTTGTGAGTAACTATGCGAGAGGCTATAACCTGTTCAGGTTGCAGTTGTAATTCCCAATCCTCGGTGATGAGCAAGGTTGATGCTTAATCAGATTCTTGATAGCCATGGGCAGGTTTTAAGAGAGATACATGAAAGATAGGATGTACCCTTGCTCTCTGTGGAAGTTCTAGTTCATAAGCTGATGTCTCAATTTTTCACAGGACTGGGAATGGACCAAAGTATCGTGGGGATAACTTTTCATAACGTCTCCTAGCAACACTGTGCTGTTTATAAGGCTATAATTTCAAGAAGACCAAATCTCCTGAATTGAACTCCAAATCCCACCGACGTGAGTCAGCTTGTTTCTTCATTCGCTTCAGGCGGCCAACAGATTTTCTTTGGTATTATTTAGAATAACCTCCCTTTCCTTAAAATATTCCTCTAAATTTGCAATGTTGGTGGAACCTTTAGTATATGGTTGGAAAGTAGGGCCTTCTTGCCCATATACTAGCTGGAATGGAGTATGACCAAAGGCTATATGACATCTTGTGTTATAGGATAGTTCAGGCTAACAGAGAAATTGGCTCCACAACTTAGGTTTCTCTTGTGAGAAGTAGCAGAGATAGGTCTCTAAACATCAGTTAACTACTTCTATCTGCCCATCCGATTGTGGGTGATACACTGAACTCATGCAGAGTTGAGTACTATTTAGTTTGAAGAGTTCTTTCCAAAATGAACTAAGGAATATAGGGTCACGATCTGACACAATTGAATGAGGGAAACCATGAAGCTTGATGACTTCTTTGTAAAAAGTGGATGCAATAGATTTAGCAATGATTGGTTTGGATAATCCAATGAAGTGAGCATACTTGCTAAATCTATCAACTACCACTAAGATGGTATCCATTCCCTTTGATTTTGGAAGACCTACCGCAAAATCCATAGAGATGTCTACCCAAATCTAGTTAGGGAGTTATAGAGGTTAGAGTAGGCCAATGGGGGATTATGGTAAGTACTTATTTTTCTAACAAGTGAGGCAACTCTAAACATACCTTGTGATGTCTTCTCTCATGTGTTGCCAAAAGAAACGCTGTTGTAATCTTTTCATAGTCTTTAAAAATCCGCAATGTCCTCCCATTGGTAAAGAATGTGCTTCGGCTAGAAGTTTTTCACTTAAAGTAGTGGGAGCTAGGATGACAAGGCACTCTTTGTAGTATAATTTCCCCGCAACTAGTGTAAAGTTCAAGTGAGAGTTGGGATCTTCCAGTAGGTTTGAAATGATAGAGGAGGTATATGCATCCTGTAATAACAAGTGTTCCAGATTGTCAAAATCAGAAGATTGAGGAATGCTGAGAGCGAACAAATCTGCAGAAAAGGGGTATCTAGAGAGTGCATCAGCTCCTTTGTTTATTGTGCTAGGTCTGTATTTAATGACAAAATCAAATGGCAATAATTTCATCATCATACGTTGTTGCTCCGGAGTGGTGAAACGTTGCTCAAGTAGATATTTAAGGCTGCAATTGAAAGTTAAGACCTCAAATATGTTGCCCAAAAGGTAATGTTTCCATTTTTGTAGAGCAGACGCTAATGCTAACAACTCCCGATCATAAAAAGATTTATGTCATTTAGAGCTTGACAACCCCTTACTATAACAAGCTATTGGGTGCCCATTTTGCTGCAACACTGCTCCAAGCCCTATTGACGATGCATCACATTCTACAGTACAGATACTTGGACCAAAGCCTTTTTTAGATCATGGAAAGCTTGTGTAGAGGCCGTTGTCCAGAGGAAAGAATCATTTTTTGTCATGTCAGTTAAAGGCTTCGTGATAATACCATAACCCTTGACAAAGCGCCTATAGTAACTGATGAGTCCCAAAAATCCTCTGAGATTTAATAAAGTTTGGGGGAGAGGCTAATTAGTGATTGCAAAGATTTTGTCATTGTCCACTGCCACACCTACTTTGGAGACAATATTCCCCAAAAAGGATATCTCCAACTGAGCAAAGCTGTATTTTTTAGCGTTAGCATAAAATTCATGTTGGTGTAAGGTCTGTAAGACAGTCTCAATGTGTGTATGGTGCTCTTGTAAATTTTTACTGTATACCAGAATATCATTAAAGAAGACAAGTATGAATTTGTAGAGAAAAGGGTGAAATAACTTATTCATTGCAGCTTGAAATGTAGAAGAGGCATTAATTAGACCAAAAGGCATAACAAGGAATTCATAATACCCAGAATGAGTTATAAAAGCAGTCTTATCAATATCTGCAAGGTTTACACATATTTGATGATAACCAAAATGATGGTCTATCTTGGAGAAATATTCAACACCCTATAATTCATCAATGAGTTCATTAATATTAAGAATGGGATACTTATCTGGCACTGTTATAGGGTTGAGTTCTCTATAATCAATGCAGAGTCTCCATGAAGCATCTTTCTTTGGAACAAGAAGGACAGGACTTGCATATGGACTCACACTTGGTTGAATAAAGCCCTTATGCAAGAGTATATCAATCTGCCTTTCTATCTCATCCTTTTGGGCATGGGGGTAACAATAGGGTCTATATTTGGATAAGATGAACCTGGTTGGGGGAAGATTGCATGATAGTGAGAACGTAAGGGAGGTAATTGCTCTAGTTCTTGGAATATAGGAGCATATATGCCCAACAACTCATAGAATTCAAGGACCTGCTGCATCTTGCACCTTCTATAAGCATTTTTCTCTTAGTGGTAAAACTTTACAAAGCAGACACAAAATTTTAAGGTTGAGGTGTTCCTTATAGTTTGAATCTCTTACCATTAGTCAAGAATATCATGTACATCTTTTGCCAATTGGCCTCCACTGTATTGAGTGATGCCAACCATTTGATGCCTAACACCATATATAACCCTCCAATATCAAATGGAAAGAAATCTTCTTTGATCACTAAATTTTGAATTTTAACCTCCAATTGTTTGCAAATTGCGCTGCAAGGAATTATGTTGCCATTACCCACTTGTACACCAAATGAAGGTAGTGAACTGGTCGGAAGTTGGAGTTTGGTCACCAATTTTTTAAATATGAAATTATGTGTCAATCCACTATCTATAAGAATAAGGATCTGTTTTGAGTAGATTTTGTCCTGTACCTTCATCGTTGAAATTGACTTGTTGCCTAGGATGGTGTGTAATGAGATTTCTGCCATTTCACCCTCTACCAAGTGTTCCTTGCTGAGGTTGTTGATTTCAGTATCATCCACTTCTTCTGTTATCTCCATTAGCTTAAATGAAGAGCTCTTGTAATGGTGCCCTGGTAAGAACTTTTCCCCATATCAATAGCATAATCCCTTATCATGTCGGATTTGCCGCTCAGAATCATAATTTGATGTTATTTGGGGTTGGGTTGGTAAGCCGTGAGGAGTCGTTGCACTTAATTGTCAAGAATAATTTGGAGAGGCTGTAACAGATTGAGTGAAACTCTGTTTATAACCCTGTGACAGTTTTGAAAAGGCCAAACTTTTTACTTCTTTAAAATTTGAACTCCCTTTGATGCCACGTGGATAAGTAGAATGCTGGGAGTAACGCAACTGATATTGGGTCTACAACTTGTCTTCAAATTCCATGGCTAGGCTAGATGCTTTGAACACCGTACGGGGTTTTTGTATCTTAACATCAAATTGCAGTTTGGCTTTCAAACTGTTGATGAAAACTCCCAGCACACAGTGCTTAGGTTGTAAGCCCCCTCCGTAATTATATCCGAAATACTCGATTAAAATGAATTAGAGACTAATAGTATTCAAAACTCATTTAAAATCCCATCTTCCCGATAGGGTTTTCACAAATACCTTTCAAAATCTAATTCCCCGGGTCTCAGATTCACACTTCGAACACAATTACTTTGTAGATAAATCACAATCATTATATATCAGAGTACACAACATAATTCCTGGCAAACCCCGAGTTCATACCTTTATTAAAAGGGTATACAAAATCTGATTCAGGTGATTGCAATATCTCATCTTGAATTCATAACCACATACTTAACCAAATCATATACAGTTATCCCAACTCATATTGATAACCAACTACCAACTCTCATCTCAAAGGAGTCCTAGTCGTTCCCTCCACGAGCCACTTGCCCTGTCTAAATTATTGGTAGGGGAGGGTGAGATTCAAGAGAATCTCAGTAGGAAACAGATACCATAATGCATGCATGATAGATATTATGTGTATGACATATTAGCTTTAACTAGCTGTATGCCCCATAATGACATTTCTGCATGCTCAATATTTCATGTAACAAAACTATGGCCACAGTAAAACAGAAATAGAGCTTCATTTTATCAAATATGCTCTACACAATCAAATAAAAGCAATCACATACATCACTACACAAGCAAAGATATTAAATACATGCAAGTAAGGTAAGTCTCCTACCTCCAGTCTTTTCTCCTAGATTTACGTGCCAGCAACTCAGGCCCTCAACTGGGTCCTACAATTCCAAATGTACCATTTAGACACTTCCATAGTGTTTCTAGGGGTTAGATGAGGCTATATTGAAAAATTACTAAAATGCCCCCGGGGACACGGCTTGGCCCCATTGTACCCGGTCCGACTATACTTTTCCTGAGATTTTGACATGGGCTATTCTGATATATTGTTGCCCAAGGAATCCATTTCCAGACTCAAAATTATCAAATTCAATGTCAAATTATAAAATTACCCTTGGCAGCCCCACTTGAAGGGTTTCAAGGGCATTTTCATAATTATGCATTTTTCAGCCTTTTCCAAAAAAGTGACCAACTATAACCCCACCTAATTTTCACTCCTGAACTCAATGGAATCATCAAATCATTGAAAATCCATCTCTATTCCCTCTAATCTAGCATTGGCCAAAATTCTCAATTCCCTAGGAAAAATTAGGATTTTTCGATTTCGGCTCCATAAACACGTTCCTTTCTACTCCTAACCACTTTATTGACTATTCCATTAGGTTACAACTACCATTTAGTACCAATTTGGGCAGCATAACCCCTATGCTAACCCATTTCCAAAAATTAAAACAATGGCAATCCAGCAAAATTTCACCGATTAAATTGCCCACAGCAGCCAGAATAGTCAATATACAAGAGTTTGGAAGTTACCTTAAGCTCCCACTAGCTTTTCTCAAGAGTGGCTGAAACCTTAACCTTCTTAACTATGAAAACTGAGCTTCCAAACCTTAAAGAACATAAAGGAGTAGCTTAGGATTGGAGTTATACGCGTTAGGAGCTAAATCATCGGAGGAATCGACTTATCTTGTGAGATTTCTTCCCTTTCTCTCTCTAGACTCTCTCAACTTTCTCTCTCTATTTCAGCTGAGATTCAAGTCATAAATGGGAAGAAGAAGAAGATGGGAAATATTTTAATTTGATGCTGATGTCATCTTTTATTTTGATGATGTCATAATTCCCATTTTCGGATTTTCTGGCAGATTTTCTGTCCAAACTTTGAAAAATCATAACTAATTCTAGAAAACTAGAAATGAGGTGATTCCAAAGCCAAATGAAAGGTTTCTAAGTCTTCTTTATAGGAAAAATATGGTCCATTACCCAAAATCACCACAAAATTCCATAATTACAAAAAACTCAGCACTGCCCCAAAACAGAGTTCAGTTTCCATCCCAAACTTTGGACAGTCATATCTCCTAGCCCACAAAATGAAATGACACAATATATGTGTCCATTTTAAAGCTTGGAATGTGAAATGTAATACTGGAAAGTTTTATAATTTTATAACATCATTTGGCCATTTAAAACATCAACACTAATAAACTGCCCAGAACAGAGTTTCAAAGGACATCATTTCTAGTTTTACAACCAATGTGTTCAATCCAATTTAAACCAATTCCAATGATTAAATACCACAAAATGACACCATTTTCAACACAAAACACAACCCAATTCCACCAATTAGATTCCACACCAAAATACCACAAAATCAAGGCAAAATTCACAAATCACAACACTTAACCAAAAGTCACAAAACTTAGATCAAAAGGCATCAAATTCTCACCTCTTCCTCTTCTGCTTTAGGGCCATATTATCATGTGAGAAGGGGGTCTTAGAGGATCCAAGTATAGTGAAAGGATTAAATGTTTTGTGGATAATGTGAATGATGTGAGAAGAGCTCATGGGGCTGAAGGAGAAATTGTCAAAGGTACTAATGTTGAATGTACCTGATCCCAGTATGGTTTTACGGTGTACTATGATGTGTTATGAATAAGCAAGGGTTTGGGTGTGATAATGAATTCGTTGTGTATGAATAAGCCAAGAGTCCTCCGGTAGCTAACAACAGCTCGGGTGATCGCAGTGTGCATCCCCGACGGTGAAAGAGGATGAGGGTGGTGTTGGGAAATTGAGACTTCTGGTAGGTCACCTGGATAGAAGAGACTAAGATTCTAGGTGGACCGTTACTGTAGGGTGCTTCAGATAGAAGATATTGATATTCTGAAGTTGGCCAATGTTATTATTGTTGATGCCCAAAAGTCCCGGTTACCACTAGCAGAGTCATTGGTGGGTGTACAGGTGAGGGTAATGTTGTGAAGGATTGCAAACAGTGAAAGCTGAGGTATTTTTCCAAAAAATGAAAGCTGAGGTATATGTGAATACAGCGTAAGCTGTCATTATTATGATTATAGTGAAAGATGTCGTTATACAGATCAAGCTTTCGTTATTGTGATTAGAGCGGAAGCTGTCATTATACAGTACAAGCTGTCATTATTGTGATCAGTGAAAGCTGTCGTTATACAGCGCAAGCTGTTGTTATTGTGATTACAGAGAAAGTTGTCGTTATACAGCGAAAGCTGTCGTTATTGTGAATAGAGCGAAAGCTGTTATTATACAATGAAAGCTGTCGTTATTGTGAACATAGTGAAAGCTATCATTATATAGTAAAAGCTATCGTTATTGTGATTACAGTGGAAGCTATCATATTGTGTATACAGCCATGAGTGCTATCGTTTATGCGTAGTAAACCTATGGTACTTTGAGTTACACCTGGAAGGAGTGAATATATTGATCAGAGTGGTGGCATATGCCTCCCAACAACGAGATCTTATGAAATGAGCAAGTCATTCATGATCGGGAGCTTGTGATGATTATGTTTATGCTAGTAATTTAGAAGGGACTATCCTAGTGAAAATAAATTTAAGCTAGTAATTATGTTCAATGATTATGAAGAGGCGTCTGGAATGTGTGCCGAGTGGTGTATCAAATTTTGATGATGAAATTTATTGAACGGGGGGAGAAATGTATTACCCCAAATTTTGGGATTAAAGGCTTGGGAATAAGCCTAAATTAAGCGAATTGCTAAGCGGCGGTTTAGTAGATGTCTTAAATATATTTTCTAATCTTCCTTATGTATTTAGGGCATTAAAGAGAATAAAATGGTGAATTTTGTAAAATATAATTATGTTTTCGGTGAAATTGCCTATGAGGTATTGAGCGTGTCATGTGATTTTGTATGACCAAATGATGAGAAAAAAACTATAAAATTTTACAAGATGAAAGTAGACATCCTAAGCTTTAATTTGATAAGTCATATGAATCAATTGAAGCTATATACAAAGAGTTATGAATTTGTGAAGTTAGCCTAGAAAAACTGTGAATTTTATGGGACAGAAAGTAAAGATTAAAATTCTGAGAATTTTATGCTTCCAACTAGCAAAAGGCTATATTTTTCTGGAAACTAGACTCTATAAGAGTTCTATAGCCTTTAGAATCATTCCAATTAGATTTTTCTAGAATTAGTTCTGGTTTTTCAAAGTTTAGGTAGAAAATCTACCATAATTGTGTTAGAGCAAGCGTTTCACCCAAGAGGGGGGGTGAATTGGGTGATACTAAATTTTTCTTCGGAAATATAAAACTTGACAATGAAATTAAAACAGTAAAGAGTAAGGAGAAATATCACCGAAGGGTACACCGAGAGTTATACTGGTTCGGCCACAACCACTTTGACCAACGTCCAGTCCTTAGAGCTTCTCTGAGAGTTTCACTATAACTTCCAAATTCAGTGGGTTCTTGGCACCTCAGTACAAGCAAGTTCCTACACCTGGACACTCGCTCCCCCTTACAGGTTGTAATTCAATCCCAACTCAAGGTTCCACAACCTCAAGTTATCTCAATAACAAATATTGAGTTTGAATGAAATATCTCTCTTACAGAGTAAATAAGAATCACTGAAGCATAGAAATATAATTTCAACGTGAAAACAGAGCAATGAACTTGATGATTCGTTTGTGTGTGATCTTGTTGTTCTTTCTCTGTTTGGATGTTCTCATTTATATAGATATGTTGGTGATGACCGTTGGAACATATTCTTTCGTCCGTTGGAGAGTGCGCAGCCACTATTGACTTTTCAAGTTTTTGAAAAATATCCGTTGGTGGTGGTTGGCATTTGAACGTTCCCTTTGACTTCCATCTCTTGACATGATTTCTTCATTGTTTATCTGTAAATAGACTAAGAATACTAATACAATGAAAGATTAATCATATAGGAAACAAATCAATGAACGTTTGAATGATTTCTAAATTTCTGGGTATGCTTACTCGAGTAGCTACTCGAGTATCCCTTGAAGTTTACTCGAGTACCTACTCGAGTATCATCGGGAAATCTTTGATTAACTGCAAGTCAATGAACAAGTATAGGATTACTCGGGTAGTGCATGGAGTAAACTAAATTTCAAACCTTTGGAAATAGTTATTTACTCGGGTACCTACTCCAGTAATGCATTTACAACTTTATAGGTTACTGGAGTAACACCTCGAGTAATCCTTCAGATTGTTTTTGATTACTCGATGCTCTACTCCAGTAATGTTGGCAGGATTTCAAGGCTGAGAGCACTTACCTTGTTACTCGGGTACTGACTCGAGTAATGCACTCATTTGTGCATAGGTTACTCAGGTACCACCTCGAGTAACTGTACTTCTTGTGCATGACTTACCCAGTTAATGACTTGAAGTTTACCCTGAAAATATTTCTGCATACTCGGGTACTTACTCGAGGAATCCACTTAAAATAGAACATTAAATACTTGCATACTAGAGTAAGGACTCGAGGAAAATGAGATAAAAAGAAATCAAGTTAATCGGGTACCACCTTCAAGTTTTCACTTACTTCAGTGTGTTACTCGAGTAGCTCCTCGAGTAACGTTGGCAGTAGTACAAAGTACCGAGAGCTCCATATTTTCAGAAACAGAGTTACTCGAGTAGCTCCTCGAGTATCATTGGCACTCTGAAAACAACTGGAAGTTTTTCACATGGTTACTCGAGTAGCTCCTCGAGTAACATTGGCAGGCCGAGAGCAACTCCAAGTTTTTACCTGATTACTCGAGTAGCTCCTCGAGTAACATTGGCAGGCTGAGAGCACCTTGAAAATACTTACACTATTACTCGAGTACTTACTCGAGTAACGTTAGCAGTTTACTGGAAGTTGTCTCTGGTTACTTCAAGTTTTGTCTCATTACTCGAGTAGCTCCTCGAGTAATGCCTTAGAAAACTTGCTTCTGATCAAGTTCCTCAGCATTTTCTCTTGGTCTTTCTTCATTACTCCAATGCTTACTTCAAGTGATGCTTGGTCCTGTTATTACTTTGTTCAAACTTGTTTATTAATCATTTCCTTTTCAAACCATTCTTTTGTTATCATCAAAACATGAGATCTAACATTCTCCCCCTTTTTGATGATGACAAAACTTGGTGATTTTGACATGGTTTTTCAAATTGGATTCTCAATTAAATATGTCTTTGAATTCATAGCATACACAACAACTTCATTAGTCCAAACAAGTATCATAATTTAAATTAAACTGCATAACATGAACACACTTGTATTAACTTTAAAATTCACAAATTACAAGCTAAAATTAAAATGCTCCCTAAAACCCATATACAACCAAATACCCAAAATAAACTAGGATACATCCACAAAATCACTCTCAAGCTCTTCTCCCCCTTTTTGGCTTCATCAATCAAGTGGAGGACTAGAAGGCTTCACCATAGAGATAGGCTTCACTGGAAGAACCAAACCATTATCATCTGAACTAGATGAGTCAAAGGAATGGAAGATTCTGGTTCAGGAAGATTGACTGGTGGGATATGGATGTCATCTCTAGGAGGGATAGGAGAAGGCTGGAAGACAACCATAGTGGTCTAAGCCTCTGGAGGAGTATCCAATACAGGAGTGAGATGTTCAGAGGAGGAAGAGGGAGATATTTCCTCTGTTTGGGTAGGTGATGGAATCAGTTTAGGAACGGTTTCTGGCTGAGGTTTTGGAGGAGAGTCATCAATAACGATATGAACGGTCTCATTGGTATCTGGATTGTCCAATGTATACAGAATGTCTTTGGCTTGGGACTCAGGTGGACTAGATACCAGAGGGGTAGATGGTTCATCCTCAGGGATAGGAGTGTCTGAAGGAGGGTTCACTGGAGGTGGTGGTGGTGGTGTAGAAGATGAGGGATCGGCTGAAGGTCCGGGACCCAAAGAGTCTAGTCTTGCCAGAATCAATCTCAAAGTCTCTCCCTGGGCACGTTGCTCTGCTAGCAACTCCTCATGCCTCTTGTCCATTCTGTTAACCAACTCTCCCATCTTGGTATTCATGTGGGTTATCAGTTCGGCATTTGTGTTGGCGATGTCCACATGGAAACCTCTTAGCATATTCTCCATGAAGTGCTGGAGAGTGGCATTGAGAAAGGATGGCGATGATGTGGTAGCAGCTGGAGCCAATGACTGAGTGTCATCCAACTTGCTGGTCTCTGCCTCTGTGGTCTTGCTCTTTATCTTGGACCCAGACTCCAAAGGCTCTTTAAGAGGGATGTCAATGTTTAATTTCCCAATCTGGTTTCTCCCCACCGGGGTCATCCTCTCAACTAGCTCCTTGCTATCCAAATACCATATCTTGTTTTCTTTTAAGATCAATGACACAATCTGAGGATATGGCATTGGTGTTGTAGCCTTCCCATCCACCTTATATCTCTTCATCTCCGAGAAAATATACTCTCCCAGATCTTTCTGCTCCTTCAGGAGAAGTGAAGCAAAGCACCTAAAGTCCCTATCGGAGAAGTGGGTATAGTTGTTGGCTTTGTTCACTAGGGACCTAGAGTAAATGTACCAAAGGACCCTATGATGATCACACATATCACTGGGCTTGAAATTTAGAGGGCCAACTAGCTCACCGGGTTTAAGGATAGTGAATATTTCATTTGGCTCAAGTTGGGAATAGATATCATCTGGGGGGTTCTCAATTCCCAACCACAAATTAATCCTAGAGGGAGATATAAGTATCTTTTGGCCTCTCACAGTGGTGGTCATCTCTTCCTCAACTGAGGTTCGGTTAGACTCATCTATGATCTCTAAGTTACAATAAAAGTGAGTGATTACCTTTGTGCAAAAAGGCAATCTAATGGATAACCAAGGCATAAAAGGATCAAGATATGGACTAAGGTCGTGCTTCAATACCTCCTGAAGTAGCCTGAGATCCACATAGTGTGTCTTGCACACTTTCCTCCTGGAGAATTGGGATAGATACTTGGGAGACTCCACCAATTTGTTGACGTTGAACCCTTTTGGAGGGTTGGTGATCTCTTCTTCTGGCACTTTGGACTTCTTGGAAGGTTGTCCCTTCTCTATTTGATCAATGATTCCAGCCATAGCCTTAGCCACATTCCTATCATATTTAGGCTTTTTAGTAGGCTTTGGAGTGAAAGAAGGGGTAGAGGAATCAGAGGGAGGAGGTGAGGGAGATTTGGCACTCTTCCCTCTTCCGGTTGAGGTACTCTTTTTAGATTGAGCCCTTGTCACTATAGGCTCTTTGATCACCACTCCTTTGGGTTTCGGTTGAGATTGAGGTTGAAGAGGAATTTTAGCTTTTGGTCTTGGAGTTAATTTTCTTCTCTTTCTGGGAGTAGAAGAAAGAGGATCAGTGTGTTGTTGGGATTCAGAGGAATCTATGGGAGTAAGGTTTTTAGTTCTCATCTTTCTGAAATGAAAAACTAAGATTTTTTAGAAGAAGAAACAGTCGCAGGTTAGGGTACAGAGATTCTGGAAAAATAGGAGGTTTTTTGGAACTGAAATCTCTTGGGTTTTGACGGGAATGAAGCAAGGAATCACTTGTGAAAAGTTTTTGTGAGAGAGAATAGTGATTTACTCGAGGAGATTTTGTGGAAATGACCGAGTTTGCGACAAATAAAGACCTAGAACCCGACTTTACTCGAGTAAACTTCAAGTTTACTCGAGGCCTTCCTCGGGTGTTCATACAGAAAAATTCTAAAATAATTCATTTAAAGTGCGTACCTGGCATGAATAATATAGTAATTATCCATGGATGTTCCCTCGATCATTTATAACCCATTATCATCAGATTTTAGTCATTTTTCTTCAATTTGAGAATCTGGACTCCGACATTACTCGAGGCCTTCCTCGAGTAAGCTTCAAGTTTACTCGAGGCCTGCCTCGAGTAAGCTGTTTTTCAACTTCTGACTCTTTATTTCTTTGAAACTGAACCGTTAGATTCAAAAATCCAAGTAACTTGATCCGTTACTTCCAGTTTTGGGGTCCATTACTCGAGTACATACTCGAGTAAAGTGCTTCTTTACTTCAAGTTGTTCCTCGGGTAATGCTTCTCTGTTAGTGACAACTTCAAGTTGGTACTCCAGTAAATGTGTCCTCTGATAATCTCTGTTTTTGTTTCCCAAAACAGAGTTTCTTTCTTCCTGCAAAACAAGTTTCTATATACTCCGATGCTTAAGTTAGTAATCATCAAAACATTATCAAGTGACTTCATCTAATATTATGAAATACTGAAATTACTTATAACTCATTGGGATTTACCATTCCCAATTCTCTCCTAATGTAAAGAAATTGATCTTTTGCAAGGGGTTTTGTAAAGATATCAGCTAATTGAAGATGAGTAGGGATGAATATTACTTTTACATCCTTCTTTTGGACATGATCTCTGATGAAGTGATGTCTGACACCGATATGCTTGGTTCTAGAGTGTTGAACTGGATTCTTTGCCAAGCTAATCGTACTAGTATTGTCACAATAGATTGGTATTTCTTTGAGATAAATACCAAGATCTTGTAATTGTTGTTTTAACCATATCACTTGAGCACAACAACTTGAGACTGCAACATATTCGGCTTCCGTTGACGAAAGAGACACTGTATTTTGTTTCTTGCTGAACCATGATACAAGAGATCCTCCAAGAAATTGTCCTTGTCCACTAGTGCTCTTTCTGTCTGTTTTGTATCCTCTATGATCTGAATCTGAATATGCAACAAGATATTCACTTCTTCCTTTAGGATACCACAAACCCAATTCGGGTGTGTCAGCAAGGTATCTAAAGATTCATTTAACGGTTTCAGCATGTGATTCCTTTGGTGCCGATTGATATCTTGCACATATGCCAACACTAAATTGGATGTCTAGTCTACTTGCCGTGAGATAGAGTAATGATCCAATCATTCCTCTATATTTTGTGATGTTGTAGTCTTTTCCTTTGACATCAGCATCAAGTAACGTAGTTGAACTCATAGGTGTGTCCGTGCCATTTGCTTCATCCATTCCATACTTCTTCAATAGCTCTTTCAAATACTTTGTTTAAGATATGAAGATTCCATTCTTTCTTTGTTTGATTTGCAAACCAAGAAAGAAATTCAATTCTCCCATCATTGACATCTCAAACTCTCCCTGCATTATCTCAGAAAATTCTTTACACAGAGATTCATTAGTAGCACCGAAAACAATGTCATCAACATATATTGAACAATTAAAATATCATTGTGTTTTCGTTTTATAAAGAGTGTTGTATCAACTTTTCCTCGTACAAAACCTTGATCGATAAGAAACTTGCTGAGCCTTTCATACCAGGCTCTAGGAGCTTGTTTTAAACCATATAAAGCCTTTTTGAGTTTGAAAACATGGTCAGGTTTAGTAACATCCTCAAAACCTGGAGGTTGTTCTACATACACTTCTTCCATGATGTAACCATTTAGAAAAGCACTCTTAACATCCATTTGATAGAGTTTGAATCCTTTGATGCATGCAAAGGCTAAGAGTACACGTATAGCTTCCAATCTAGCCACTGGAGCATACGTTTCCTCATAATCAATCCCTTCTTCCTGATTATAGCCTTTGGCCACCAATCTTGCCTTGTTTCTGACAATAATTGCAGATTCATCGAGTTTGTTTTTGAATACCCATTTAGTACCAATGATCGGATGATCCTTGGGTTGGGGTACCAAATCCCAAACTTGATTTCTCTCAAATTGATTTAGTTCTTCTTGCATTGCTATAACCCAATCATTGCCTGATAAGGCTTCATCAATGTTAGAAGGTTTAATCTCGGAAATGAATGCAGAGAAACTTACTTCATTAAAAATTCTATTTCTAGTTTTGATCCCTTCATTTACATCTCCTATGACTTAATCTAAGGGATGACTTCTATTGTATTTCCAAGCTCTAGGTTGACCTAGGGATTGCTCTTCTTCCTTAGTTTCATCAACTTCTGGAATAAGAGACTTAGAAATAGATTGACCATTCTCTTGATTTAAAACAACTTCCTGTTCTTCATCAATGGTTTTGTCAGAGGATTCAAATTCATCAAATACAACATGAATAAATTCTTCAACAACACAAGTTCTTTTATTGAAAATTCTATATGCTTTACTTCGGTTAGAATATCCTAGGAAAATTCCTTCATCAGTTTTAGAATCAAATTTTCCTAAGTTATCTTTACCATTATTATGAATGAAACACTTACAACCGAAGATGTGTAGATGAGCAATGTTTGGCTTCCTTCCTTTGTATAGCTCGTATGGTGTCTTTCCAAGTTTCGTTCTGATATAGGCTCTATTTGAAATATAGCATGTTGTACTCATAGCATCAGCCCAGAAAACTTGAGACATGTTCTTTTCATTTAACATTGTTCTAGCCATTTCAGTAAGCACTCTATTCTTGCGTTCCACAACTCCATTTTGTTGGGGCGTCCTTGGAGCAGAGAAATTATGATCAATGCCATTAGTATCACAATATTCTTCAAAGGCTTGATTCTCAAATTCTCCACCATGATCAGTCCTAATACCTGCAATGGACATACCTTTCTCATTTTGCACTTTCTTGGCAAAAACAATAAATTCTTCAAATGTTTCATCCTTTGATGATAGAAAAATAACCCATGTAAATCTGGAGAAGTCATCAACAATGATCAATGTATATTGGTTGCCACCAAGACTCTTTACTCTTGCTGAGCTAACTAAATCCATATGCAATAATTGTAATAGTCTATTTGTTGAAATCTCATTTTTCAATTTGAAAGATGATTTAGTTTGTTTACCCTTTTGACATGCATCACAAATCAAGTCATTTTTGTAATTTACTTTGGGTAATCTAAGCACTAAATCCTTTTTGAGTAGTTTGCCTAGTTGATGCATATTGACATGAGCCAATCTCTTATGCCATAACCAACTTTCATCGGCATTACTCAGAAAACAATTTTCAGATTCATTTCTACTAATATCTAGAGTATAACAGTTACCTTCCCTTTTAGCTCTGAGCTTAACCTTGATATTCTTCTTATCAAGTAGTAAGTCTTTCTTATTGACAATCAGACATTCCTCTGAATCAAATATTATCCAGTTGTCTTTATCTGCACTTTGACTTATGCTCAGTAAATATACATCTTTGACTTGTATTCCTTTGTCATTTTTGATTTCACCAATTCCCGCTATCTTTCCGGATTGATTTCCTCCAAATTTTACCTTTCCACCTTCCTTAGGTTGCAATATGGTAAAACTTTCGAAATCTTTGGTCATATGTCTAGAGCATCCACTATCTATGTACCACTTGCTATTTTTGGATGCTTTGAGACATACCTACAATCAAATGACTAAGTCTTAGGTACCCACTTCTTTTTGGGTCCTTTTGGGTTAGTATAAATGATTTTCTGAACATATGTGCCTTTAGGTACCCATTTGTAGGTTCCTATTGTTCTTTTCTTCTTATGAATGCATGAAGAGGTATAATGACCTTTTCTATTACAGTAATTACAAAATACAAAAGGATTTGATATATGCACAGAATGCTGGAAATAATTCAAATATGATTTACCTCCTACTTTCTTTTTACCTTTCCTTCTATCTGTTTTTGGATTATATCCAATACCAGATCTGTCATTTACAAATCATTGTTCTTTTAAAATCACACTTAGCATCTCACTTCCTTTAGTAAATTTTTCAAGAGTTTTTGTAAGATCAATGTTTTTCTTTTTCAACGAAGAACAATTTTCACAATTCTTTTCTGAACTTTCTTTAAGTTTAATTTCAAGAACTTTGTTTTTCTTTTTGAAAACAATTAATTCTTTAACTACTTTGATGAATTCAGAATGTAAAGCATTATATTCAGAGAGTAATTCATCATAGGTAGGTTCAGAATCATTTACCTCTTCTTCTGTCTCTTCTTGAGCAACAAGACATATATTGGCTACTTCTTCTTCATCACTTTCTTCGTCAGAGGAACTATCTCCCCATATAGCAGATACAAAGGCCTTCTTTTTGTTAAAGAATTTGCCTTTTCTCTTTTCTTTGCTCTTTTGATTCAGTTCTGGACATTCTGATTTGATATGTCTTGGTTTTCCACATTCGTAGCAAATGATATGGTCTTTGCTGCTAGTTCCTCCTTTTTGAAAGTGTTTGAAGCCTTGACCTTTCTTGAACTTTCTGAATCACTTTATGATTAAGCCCATTTCATCATCATCAAACTCCTCATCTTCATCTTTATTTTCTTCTTTCGCTTTTAGTGCTAGACCTTTCTTTCTTTTGTCACCGATGTCATCTAGTTCCCGTTTGAACTTTAATTTGCTTTCATATTCAGAAAGGCTTCCAAATAGAGAAGCAACTGATCTCATTGATTCTCCTTTTGCCTCTTCTATCGCAGTGACTTTGGCCTCCCACTCTTTAGAAAGAACATTCAAAATCTTTCGTACTTGGGTATTTTGATCATAGACTTTACCAAGTGCTGCAAGTTGATTAACAAGATGAGTATATCTAAGTTCGAATTCAGAAATTGACTCACCTGATTTCATTCGAAGTAGATCGAATTCAATGATCAAGGTGTTGATTCGATTCTCCTTTATTCCCGAAGTTACTTCATGAGCTATTTCCAGAGCTTCCTGTAATATCCCGAATTTTGAGGCTTGAGCTTAGAGAATAAGCCTGAGATTAGTGGATTGCTAAGCCCCGGTTTAGCAAGATCCCAAATTGTGATTAGGGTTTAATGACTACAAAAGTGGACGTGGTTAGTGATTAATGAACCCTTTTAGAGAATATAAAGAGGATTGTAGTCGCTTGTGTTATGAGCAACGCCAAAACCCTGTATTTGAGTTCAATTGTGGATTAACATCCAAATTGACTTAGAATAGAGGGAAGAATTGAATGGTGTATTGTGATGGAAATGGTGTCATGTTGTGGTATTTAATCATTGGAATTGTTTTAAATTGGATTGGACACATTGGTTGCAAAACTGGAAATGCTGTCCAGTGAAACTCTATTCTGGGCTGTCAGTTTGTGTGAACGTTTCGAATGAGCAAATGGTGTCTAAAAATTATGAAACTTTCCAGTCTTATAGTTCATATCTCAAGCTTCAAACTGGACATATAATTTGTGCCATTTCATGTTGGGAACTGAGAGATATGACTGTCCAAAGTTTGAGGTCGAAAATGGACTCTGTTTTGGGGCAGTGATGACATTTGTGTAATTCTGGAATTTTGTGGTGATTTTTAGTATTGGTAAATATTTTTCCTATAAAGAGGACTTCAATACCTTTCATTTGGCTTTGGGATCACATCATTTTGATTTTTCTAGAATTAGTTATGATTTTTCAAAGTTTGGGCAGAAAAACTGTCATAAAATCCGAAAATGGGATTTATGACATCAGCATAATAAAACATGACATCATCCTAATGTTAAAACACTTTTTATTCATCTTTCTCCTTCAGCATTCCGACGCCATTCTGCAACCAAAGTGAAGAAAAGGAGTTGAGAGGGTTTTGGGAGAAAAGGAGAAGAGAACTCGCAAGGTAAGCCGATTTCTCCGACGATCTAGCTCCTAACGCGTATAACTCCGATCCTAAGCTACTCCTTTATGTTCTTTAAGGTTTGGAAGCTCCTCTTTTGGTGTTAAAACACCTAGGGTTTTCATTCAAGTCAAGGAAAAGCTAGTGGGAGCTTGAGGTAACTTCCAAACTCTTGTATATTGACTATTCTGGCTGCTGTGGGCAATTTAATCGGTGAAATTTCGCCGGATTGTCATTGGTTGTAAAAATGGAAAATGGGTTTCCCTAGGGGTTATGCTGCCCAAATTGATACTAAATGGTAGTTGTAACCTAATGAAATAGTCAATAAAGTGGTTAGGAGTAGAAAGGAACGCGTTTACGGAGCCGAAACCGAAAAACCCCAATTTTCCCCGGAGTACTTGTATATTTCGGTTCTGGCTATAAATGGGTCTTAGAGTTAGATTTTCAATGATTTGATGGTTCCATTGAGTTCAGGAGTGAAAATTAGGTGGGGTTACAGTTGGTCACTTTTTCGGAAAAGGCCGAAAAAGCATAATTACGAAAACGCCCCTGAAACCCTTAAAGTGGGGCTGCCAAGGGTAATTTTGTAATTTAACATTGAATTTGATAATTCCGAGTCGGGAAATGGATTCCTTGGGCGAAAATATGTAAGAATAGCCCATGTCAAAGTTTCAAGAAAAGTACAGCCGGACCGGGTACGGCGGGGGCCGGGCCGGGTCCCCGGGGGTATTTTAGTAAATTTTCAATATAGCCTCATATAACCCCCAGAAACACTATGGAAGTGTCTAAATGGTACATTTGACATTGTAGGATCGAATGTGAAGCCCCGAGTTGCTGGCACGCAAATCGAGGAGAAAAGACTGGAGGTAGGGGACTTACCTTACTTGCATGTATTTGATATCTTTGCTTGTGTAGTGATGTATGTGATTGCTTTACTTGATTGTGTAGAGCATATTTGAATAAATGAAGCTCTGTTTCTGTTTTGCTGTGGCCATAGTTTTGTTACATGAAACTTTGAGCATACAGAAATGTCATTATGTGGCATGCATCTAGATAAAGCTAACATGTCATACACATAGCATCTATCATGCATGCATTATGGTATCTGTTTCCTACTGAGATTCTCTCGAATCTCACCCTCCCCTACCAACAATTTAGACAGGGTAGGTGGATCGAGGATGGAGTAAGCAATCAAAGGCGACGGAACTCGTTCGGGTTGTAATCTTGTGATAGGTGGTTATCAATGCATGTTTAGGATGAGTATATTTGGTTATGTATTTGAAATGAGTTGTTGGATATTTGTATATGTATGAGAAAGATTTGTGTAATCCCCATATGAGGGCTTGTATGGGCGAATGTGCCCTATAAAGCTCGAGTTAATATATGGAACCCGGGAGTTGCCGGGATTACATTGTGTACTCTGATTTGTTATGAATGTGATATTCCGCGTAGTAATTGTATTCGAAAAGTGATTATGAGACCAATTTTATAAATGATTTCGAAAGGAAATTGTGAAAACCCCGTCATGTGATGGGTTAGTAAAATGTAGTTTTGTTTCTTATTGGTCTCTATTTCACTTTAATTGCGTATTTCGGATATTAATTACGGCAGGGGGTTACACTTCCCACATTTCCTTTGCTGTTGGAAGTGTGCAAATTCTGAAGTATTCATTTTGACTCAAAGAACTTTGTAACATCAGAATTGCCTTGCTGTTGAGAGTGATAAGTTTCTTGTCATTCTCATCATATTCCGCTGGCGTCTTTGGAATTCTCTGAGAATCTACAGTCTTTGTAGGTTGATAATTTCCACTCTCAATTACATCCCATAGCCCATATTCAGTAGCCATCACGAACACTCTAAATTTTGCTTTCCAGAAAGAAAAGTGTTCTCCATTGAAACCATGAGGTCTAGTGATGGATGCTCCGTCGGGAAGAATTCCTTCACCCATGCTTGCCATTGGATCCTTCTTAGGCTGTTAAACCTTAACAAGAAGACCTACACTCTGATACCAAATGTTAGAGCAAGCATTTCACCCAAGAGAGGGGGTGAATTGGGTGATACTAAATTTTTCTTCAGAAATATAAAACTTGACAATGAAATTAAAACAGTAAAGTGTACACCGAGAGTTATACTGGTTCGGCCACAACCACTTTGACCTACGTTCAGTCCTCAGAGCTTCTCTGAGAGTTTCACTATAACTTCCAAGATTCAGTGGGTTCTTGGCACCTCAGTACAAGCAAGTTCCTACACCTGGACACTCGCTCCCCCTTACAGGTTGTAATTCAATCCCAACTCAAGGTTCCACAACCTCAAGTTATCTCAATAACAAATATTGAGTTTGAATGAAATATCTCTCTTATAGAGTAAATAAGAATCACTGAAGCATAGAAATATAATTTCAACGTGAAAACAAAGCAATGAACTTGATGATTCGTTTGTGTGTGATCTTGTTGTTCTTTCTCTGTTTGGATGTTCTCATTTATATAGATATGTTGGTGATGACCGTTGGAACATATTCTTTCGTCCTTTGGAGAGTGCGCAGCCACTATTGACTTTTCAAGTTTTTGAAAAATATCCGTTGGTGGTGGTTGGCATTTGAACGTTCCCTTTGACTTCCATCTCTTGACATGATTTCTTCATTGTTTATCTGTAAATAGACTAAGAATACTAATACAATGAAAGATTAATCATATAGGAAACAAATCAATGAACGTTTGAATGATTTCTAAATTTCTGGGTATGCTTACTCGAGTAGCTACTCGAGTATCCCTTGAAGTTTACTCGAGTACCTACTCGAGTATCATCGGGAAATCTTTGATTAACTGCAAGTCAATGAACAAGTATAGGATTACTCGGGTAGTGCATGGAGTAAACTAAATTTCAAACCTTTGGAAATAGTTATTTACTCGGGTACCTACTCCAGTAATGCATTTACAACTTTATAGGTTACTGGAGTAACACCTCGAGTAATCCTTCAGATTGTTTTTGATTACTCGATGCTCTACTCCAGTAATGTTGGCAGGATTTCAAGGCTGAGAGCACTTACCTTGTTACTCGGGTACTGACTCGAGTAATGCACTCATTTGTGTATAGGTTACTCAGGTACCACCTCGAGTAACTGTACTTCTTGTGCATGACTTACCCAGTTAATGACTTGAAGTTTACCCTGAAAATATTTCTGCATACTCGGGTACTTACTCGAGGAATCCACTTAAAATAGAACATTAAATACTTGCATACTAGAGTAAGGACTCGAGGAAAATGAGATAAAAAGAAATCAAGTTAATCGGGTACCACCTTCAAGTTTTCACTTACTTCAGTGTGTTACTCGAGTAGCTCCTCGAGTAACGTTGGCAGTAGTACAAAGTACCGAGAGCTCCATATTTTCAGAAACAGAGTTACTCGAGTAGCTCCTCGAGTATCATTAGCAATCTGAAAACAACTGGAAGTTTTTCACATGGTTACTCGAGTAGCTCCTCGAGTAACGTTGGCAGTAGTACAAAGTGCCGAGAGCTCCATATTTTCAGAAACAGAGTTACTCGAGTAGCTCCTCGAGTATCATTGGCACTCTGAAAACAACTGGAAGTTTTTCACATGGTTACTCGAGTAGCTCCTCGAGTAACATTGGCAGGCCGAGAGCAACTCCAAGTTTTTACCTGGTTACTCGAGTAGCTCTTCGAGTAACATTGGCAGGCCAAGAGCACCTTGAAAATACTTACACTATTACTCGAGTAACGTTAGTAGTTTACTGGAAGTTGTCTCTGGTTACTTCAAGTTTTGTCTCATTACTCGAGTAGCTCCTCGAGTAATGCCTTAGAAAACTTGCTTCTGATAAAGTTCCTTAGCATTTTCTCTTGGTCTTTCTTCATTACTCCAATGCTTACTTCAAGTGATGCTTGGTCCTGTTATTACTTTGTTCAAACTTTTTTATTAATCATTTTCTTTTCAAACCATTCTTTTGTTATCATTAAAACATGAGATCTAACAAATTGACATAAAATCCGAAAATAGAGAAAAATGTAATGGCAAACCTATAATTTTGCCAAACGAGTGCTAAATTAATTATTTTCCAATTAATTGAATTTGATTTCGATTAATTAAGGAAAATAAATGGGAAAAATATATTTGAAATATTTTGGTCAAATAAATCTGAATTTATGGAAAATTAGAGCAGAAGTGCAAATTTGACCGAAATTGTGAATTTACGTATATACGTAACTAGAACAAATTGTGAAGCCAATTGAGACAATAGGGAGGGGCCCTTAGGTGTCTCCTATATGTAGTATGAAGAAGGAAATATTAGTTGCATGTTAATTGGGCTCATGGTGTCAAGTTACATAAAGATTGGAATTTATGCCTTGAAAGTCATAATATTGATATTATTACATAAGCAATAAGTTAAATGACATAAGCAAGCATCTTTATAATGCAAATCTGCATCTCCTTCCTCCCATTTCCATCATTTTCATTCAGTAAAAGAGAAAGAGAGTTGAGAGGAAAAATAGAGAGAAAGAAGGAGAAATCTCACAAAGTAGGTCGATTTCTTCAGTAAATTTGTACCTAGCTAACGTGTATAATCCTTCCTCTAAGCTTCTCTTTTACATGGATTAAGTTGAATGAAGCACAAATTTGGCATTCAAGAGAGTTAGGGTTTCAGCCTTAAAGGGAAGAGCCAGAGGGAACTACGGTAACTTCATAAACTCCAAATATTGCTTCTTCTGGCTGTTGTGAGTAGTTTAATCGGTGACATTCCAATTGATTTGCTTTGATTTCAAATTTGGGAAATGTGGAGACATAAGTGTTATGCTGACAAAATTAGGTCTAAATGGTAGTTGTAACCTAATGTAATAGTTAATAAAGTGATTAGGAGTAGAAAGAAACCGTCTGCGAAGTTAGGTTTCAAAAACCCCAATTTTTTTTAGGGAATAGGAGGATTTTGGCCACGGGCATAAATGAGCCTTAGAGTTGGATTTTCAATTATTTGATGGTTCCATTGAGTTCAAGACCAAAAATTAGGTGGGGTTATAGATGGTCACTTTTTTGGAGAAGCCCGAAAAAAGCATAATTATGAAAATGCCCCTGAAACCCTGAAATAAGGGCTGTCAGGGTATTTTTGTAATTTGACAATGAATTTGATAATTCTGAGTTTGGAAATGGATTCCTTGGCTGAAAATATGTAAGAATAGCCCATGTCAAAATTTTACGAAAAGTATAGTCGGACCGAGTATGGCGGGGCTAGGGCAGGTCCCCGGGGGCATTTTGGTAAGGTGGCTTTGTTGGATGTGTTGTTTGTTAGTTGATGGCTTGCCATGCAATTTCCAGCATTATTCTTTGATTTGGCCCTTCTTCTTGCAACAATTGCACCTTTTATTATTTCTTTGTTCATGTTATGGTCCTTTTACTGGAAGAGACAAACGCTCAATTTGACTTGGGCTACTTCGATTCAAGAGGTTTATTCTTTGTTTGAATTGCACATGGTTGACTGCATCAAACAAATGTGGTAAGGATTTCAACCCCATGATTTTGCCCCTTATGTCCTCAAAAGAATCATTGAATCCAAGGAGAAAGTCATATACTCTTCCATCTTCTACTATCTTCCTATATAATTGAGCGTCCATGACATTCTTCCATAGGTGCACTTCAAACAAGTCCTATATATGCCAAAGTTTTAGTAAAGCATTATAATAATTAGTCATTATCATGTTACCTGTCTTAAATCTCGAAGTTGTCGTTTCAAATGGATCAAGGCAGCAGTGTTATCAAGAGAAGAGTAGGTTCTTCTAACTGCATCCCAGATTTCTTTTATAGTGTTTGTTAGGAGATAGCCTTTACTGATATCAACAGTCATAGACTTATATAACTAAGAAATAACTTGGTTATTTTTAGCAAACCATGTGTCAAAATTTGGGCCATTTAAGGCTGGTTGAGGTGCTGCCCCATAATATACTTATCCTTTTGCTTGAACAAATATATCTCAACACGCTTTGGGACCACTGGAGATAGTGTCTTCTATTAAAGCCATGGTTAATGGCCATAATTTAATTTTCTGAGAATTTTGGCACCATTACTGCACTGCTGGTAGTGGAGGAATTGGAGTAAGAAGATGAGTTTTGAATTTGAGAATTTGTATCGGACATGAATGCCATTGTAGTGACTTTGGTTTTAGTTGAATTTCCCTAAATAGAGCCGAAAAGAGGAGAAAGTTCAGAGAAATTCATGGCTATAGAAAAAGGATCACTGGAAAATATTGTTGACGACCACGTGTGGGGTTCACTCATAGGTACTATGGTGGCGCATAGGGGCCACGTACTATTCTGATCACCCTCACCTCTTTAGGATCTGCTGATTGGCAGTTTTCGGTCTTCCTATGCGGGCGGGGTACTCACACTCGCCACCCTTTACCGAATTTGACACCACCGAATCTCTCTCTCTCTCTTCTCCATAACTATCTCAACCTCTGTTTCTGGCATTGGATTAATGGCCAGAGCTCTCATATTGTTCAAAGGCATAAACACTCTCTGTAATATATTATTCAGATGAAAGTAGGTTACAATATATAGGCTAATAAAGAGAAATAAGAGTAGGAAACTTAGGGATTACAAATAAGAATAGGAAATCAAATAATAAAGTTTCTACAATAAAGATGTAACCCCCTTCCTTGACAACCGTTAATATGGTTCAAACCGTGTCATAAAATAAACGAGAGACCAAAGGATAATTTAAAACTCATTAGAGGTCCCAACTTCAAAACAGGATTTGGTTCTGTGATAAAGTGGGTTTTCGAAAACTTTTCAAAACCTACTTAATACGGTCTCACTTTTACTTTTTGAATCTATTTGGCCTATTCGGTTATGTTCTATTCATAAATATCAGAGTACTTAACAAAATTTCCCAACATACTATCGGGTTATATTCATCAACTAGTATGGTCTATAGGGCATAATCGCCCGTTTTAGTTCCCATACCAGGGATTACAAACCAATATACAAGTTTATGGTAGATTCGACTACCTCTACTACTTGATCTTACATTTACATCATATTCAATCATCCCAAAGCTTGCTAAACAACACAAAACTCTATTCCCCTAGCCGTGAGCACTAACTGCCCTTGTTTACCTGCTTCTCCTTTGATCCACTTGCCCTAGCTATAGGTTAGTCATTAGAAAGAGTGAGATTCATATGTATCTCAGTAGTAATGTTTTCACTCAAATGATATAAAATTTAATAAAGTATGTAAGCAATTATCACAAAGCAGCACTCACATTAGCATCCACAACAGCATATACAGCAGCATTCACATTCGTGACAATCGCCACATTCACGACAGCTTTCACAACTATATACACATTCGTAGCTTTCGCCACATTTACAACATCTCTCACAGTTGTATACACATTCGTAGTTTTCGCCACATTCGTGACATTAACAATAGCTTTTATAGCTGTATACACATTTACAGTTTTCATCACATTCACGACAGCTGTATGCATATTTGTCATATTTCAATGATAAGCATATACATACAAAACATTTTACTTGATATAAGTGAAAGAGTCACTACCTTGTTCTTTCTGATCGTGCTCAGGCACAGGTTTCTCACTCTTAGGGCAGATGTCAACTCCTATCAATCAGAATTAAGGACGACGAGTTATTCCCTATTTCAATTCTTAAATAACCACAAAACACTTGGGGTTGGTTATCATTTAAGTCCCTTAGGTGGCTATGATAAGCTCAAAAGAAAGCCCAAAAGGGTTGGGAAGAGCTAAATCAAAAACCACCTTTCAAAAGTTCAAAATGCTGAAATTGTGGGTTGGCCGAGGCCAAAAATAAGTCAGAAACTTTTGGTTCATGGCCAAGAAAATTTTTGTTTCTTAGCTAAACTTCCAAAAATCATAACTAAATCTACAAAAATCAAATGTAGTAATTCGAAGTCCTACTTGAAGCTTTTTAAGTTCTTTATAGAGGAAAAATATGAACCACTACAATTACAACGAAAAAAATACAAAATCCAACAAATTTCCATATTGTTCCAGAATAGCTTCCAATTTCAACCTCAAACTTTGGAAATACATAACTTCCAGCACACAAATCATAATGACACTCATTTTATATCATTTTAAAGCTTGGCATGTGCACTCTTACACTATAAAGTTTCATAATTTTTAAACATCATTTACACATTCAAAACTACCATGCAAACAAGCTACCCTACATAGAGTTTTCACTTGATAAAATTTCCAGTTTTTCAACAAATGCTTACAAATGTCAGAATTCACTACCGAGACTACTCCCCATATAGTTTTTTTCATAGAATCCAATGGAAACATCAAAACATCCAAATTCACATTCCTTTCACAAGCTCTATTTTGGGCAGAAGTTTAAACACAAATCCAAAAATTTCTGAACTTTCCAATCAATTCCCAAATTGATTCCATTATCCAAACGACAATATAAGACACCATTATTGTCAACAAAAAACCATGAACTCTCTAAAACCCTATATACACAAAAATTAGGGCAAAAATTCAGAAATCGAAACTCTCAACCAATAGCCACAATATAGATATCAAAAGATTGCTCTTTCTCACCTCTATCACTTTCTCTAGCTTGTTCTTTGATTCCTCAACCTCTAGCTTTTCTTGAGTATACAAAAAACCTCCTCTTGAAAATCTAAAATTATAGGAATGAAGTTTTCTTCAAGATGATCATGAATAAATAAGAGGCTTTTAGCAATAAGAGTCATCTTCAAGGTTAAAATCTCATTTTTACCTTCATTCTTCTTTCTCTTTCTTCCTCCAACTTTAGCCGACCAAAGAGAGAGCTTGGAGAGAGAGATGATGATTGATCAGATTTTTTAACTCCTTCCATTCTGTAGCCGACTTAGAAAGAGAGAAAGAGAAAGGAAGAGTTTGAAATTTTGACCATTTGACTTCATCTTAAGGTACCAAGTATCATGATCTTAGGCCTTCTCATAAAGCAAGCAACCATGTAGTTAATTTAACTAATTCTATTGGCCATGTAGTCACATATCTTACTCTTTTAGTTGATAGTCAACTTTCTTTTCGATAGCTGACTAATTGGCCGGTAAATTTTTTTCTTCCTGTTTTGCCCCTGATATGGCAATTTCTATTGAATTACCACTTAACACATCATTTGATTCCATTTCCTCATGCCATGCATCCTCCCCCTCTCTTTTAATTCAATTTAGGCTTTGCCACCATAATTGAGCTTAAATACAGATTTTTGGGCACTTTTTACTACTCATTTAGGTCATAATTCACATTGTGTTCTCCGTAAGTATTTGTCTAACATTAATTACTTTTACTTTTGGAGTCATGAACCCGTATACACAATTTGGGGCATGACACAAGATCCAAAAATTAAGGAGCAACAATCAAGGGATCATGATTTGTTTCCTAATATCCTAACAATACTTATTTTTCTTTTAATATTAATTACTGGTTTGCAGTTTGCTTTAGTTGCTTCGATATCCACTATAAATAAGCATGCATGCCCTTCTTTGAAATTCAAATTGATGTATTCTCCTTAAACCTTTGAAATTTTTTCTATATATAAGAAATTATTTTGATGAATTTGATAATTTGTGCACTACAGGTAGAAAGGGGGTTCAGGGGGCATAGCCTGGACAAACTCTTGACTGGATACAGTGAGTTAGAATTGCAGTAAATGTAGCAAAAGGATTGGAATATTTGCATGAGAAAGTTCAACCATCAATTATATATAGAGATATCAGATCAAGCAATGTGCTTAGTTTTGAATATTACAAGGCAAAGATAGATGATTTCAACCTTTCGAATCAGGCCATTGACATGGCTGAACGCCTTCATTCTACTCGAGTTTTAGGAACATTTGGTTATCATGCCCCAGAGTAAATTTCTGTACTTGCAATTTTTTTCTTTCTATATATATGTTTTACCAATATCTCACTAGATTTGTGGATGTCTACGATGTATTAAAAGAAGGAATTGTCAGACGTCTTTTTTGTTTTTTGGGTTCTTAGAATCCATTGTCCTGACTAAATTATAAGTACACAATAACTGGCCAATTGACACAAAAAAGTGAGATCTACAGTTTTGGTGTTGTTCTTCTTGAGCTTTTTACAGGAAGAAAACCTGTTGATCATACCATGCCTTGTGGATAGCAAAGTCTTGTTACATGGGTGAGTGAACTTTTAGACCATATATATAATCTTTGTGGTCTTTATATTCTCATTACCATATTTTGGTGGACAGATGAACTAGCTGTTCGTAAAACTTTTTGGATTTGGCTTATTTAAAGTTAGAGTTGGGTTTGATTCATTTCTTAAACTTTGGTTTGAAAAGTAAAGGGAAAAAATCATTTGTTAAACTAAATGAACTTGATTAGCATATTATGCAAAGTTTAGTTAAACAAGCCAATCTTGAAAATGTATCCTCTCCATGTTAAGTTCTCAGATTATTTGATTACTGATGAAGTACTCCTCCGATTCTTAATATAAGACATTTTTGGGAAGTTGATCTTGGTCTTACATATAAGACAAAGTTTTCATATTTGTCAATCTTTTCCTAATTTATTCCTATTAAAGCTCCCTTAACAACAATCAAGGAGGAGAGGGAAGGAGTAAATTAAGGAAGGTGACTAGGGTGTTTTAAAAAATACATGTCATATTAGCTAGCTAACTTAGTCTAATCAAATTAGATAATATGTCTTATATTAAGGACTAGAGGAGTATTATTTATATGTCTTTGTATACATGTATGTGTAATGTAAAAGTTTTAAACTCACACACACACAAATAACACAAATGCTCATAATTTGTTAATTTGTCATTAATTTAATTTTACTGTGTGCATGCCAGTATGTGTTAGACTATCATATTTATAATGCTTACAAGGTGTATTTGTTAAAAGATGAAGCTAATTTTATTTTTGTCATATTTATAATGCTATACAAGGTGTACTTGGTAAAATATGAAGCTAATTTTATTTTGTTAAAGCCTACATTTTGATACTTAAAATGAACAAATTTGAGCTTGCTTAAGCTTGTCTTTGAGAATAAGGGGGGAAAGAAGGACACCCTTTGCTGTTATTTGTGTTGATAGTTGAGTTTGATTGCCATGTATTGACGAAGACATATTTCTGTAGGCTACACCAAAACTGAGTGAAGATAAAGTTAAATAATGCATGGACCCAAAATTGAAGAGAGAATATCCACTCAAAGGGGTAGCTAAGGTCTCTCTCTCCCCCTCTCTCAATATATATATTTATCTACTATAAACACTAGGTTTTCTCTGTTGGTAAAGCCAAGGAACGCTCAGGGTTTAACTTGAGGTTGACCATGCCTATTAATTTTTCTTATGCAGCTCGCCATCATTGCAGTACTGTATGTGCAGTATGAGTTTGAGTTTAGGCCAGATATGAGCATTTTTGTTAAAGCCCTTCAACCACTTCTGAAGACTGCAGCTCCTACCCCAGAATCTTGAAGCCAAAGAAGCTTTTGCAAATGCAATCTCTCTCTGGGGTTCTGTGCTTTTTTTGAACAATTTGATTTCAATTACCTTATGATTACTTCAGATACTGCGAAAATATATAAAATATTTTTTCCCATGAGTTTGAAATTTTTAGGGTTGGATTGGCCTGTTTTACATCCCCGCTAGATTTCCATGTATTATTCTCCTGGTCATGTACCTAAAGAATTGACGTTTATAATT
This sequence comes from Inga oerstediana, assembly GCA_963210345.1. Classification (NCBI taxonomy): domain Eukaryota; kingdom Viridiplantae; phylum Streptophyta; class Magnoliopsida; order Fabales; family Fabaceae; genus Inga; species Inga oerstediana. The sequence continues at coordinate 37,994,766 of OY723410.1, read as the reverse complement.
CCATAATGCCAAGAACAGGTTTGGGTTTTGTGGTAGAAATAGACTCTAAATCTTGGGTTTCATGGTAGAAGTAGTCTGTAAATCTTGACATACTTTTCATTCAAGGATGATTTCTTCTACATCATAATAATAATAATTATTATTGTTATAATTTTTTAGCCTTCAAGGAATATTCAATTCTTATGTGCCATGCCCATATATTTATATAGATATATATTCATTTAATTTGAGCATTTTGGATTTTATTTTCTATTAGATGTCAATATTTTATGTTAAATAAAATAGGATGCATAGAAATGTCAATTTTGAGTGTTTAATGTGTTAATCTTCTTTTTTTGGCCAATCAAATATATTTATATGTACAAAATGTTAGTATCGTGCACCCAAAAAACAGCTCACGAGAAATCAACTTGTAAAACAGTTTTCAAAATTGAACATAAAACATTTAGAGACAACTACTATGATTACCATAACCATCAACTGAATTAAAATTTGTGACACATTGAGGAGTACAAGAATACAACAATCTGCATCCACCAACAAGATGACAATCATATCAAGCCACAAACAAAAAGTTTATGATCCATTAGTGGGACATGAGCAAGTAGCACACCTTATGAAAAAGTTTGTATTGTAATGTCGTATAATGAAAAATTGATTGATTTGTTGAAGTTTATGCCACTAGCTTTACTCTAAACGGGGATAAGAAGTTGACTCCTCAACCAGAATGATAATAGAGAGCAAGAAGACGAAGAAGCTCGAGATGTAAGGAACATGAAGAAGGAGGACTCTTGGAAGGCAAGAGGTGATAGAGAGTGAAGAACATCAGACATAGGTGAAAATGGAGCCACAAACGATTACAAGAGGTAGAGGTAGCAAAAACGAGATAGAGAGAGTTCGAGTGTGAGAATAGGAGGAGGTGACGATAAATTCATACTAAGAGACAGAGACAAATACAATAGGACTGGATTTGAAAGTTGAGGCAAGTGGGTGGGTGAGGTAAAGAAACTAGTGTGCTATTTGGTGGAGATTAATGTTAGATTATTAACAAAAACGTACAAACAGCCTCTGTGTATTTGGTCCCACCTATTTTGCACCTATTTTGGGCTGGCACAAATGGGCGTTTTATTTTGCACCCTCTAGATTGTAAGTCAACGTGTTCAAAAATAATGTTAACAATTGAACTTAAGCATGTGTTTTTAAAATAATGAAACCAACAAGTCGGTGGTTGAGATGGCAAGCGAACTCACCCCTTAAGGAGGATAACACAAGTTTGAATCCCAGGAAGTACACTTGTTGGGTGAGCAAAAAACCTTTACGCTCTGAGCTTTGAAAGAGTAAACCTCGATCAAATAAAAAAAGTAGAGAAGATAATGTAGTTAAGATAAAATCTAAGGGATGCTAGAGCATTTTGTTTCTTAATCTAAGGATTTTAAATTGTTAATGCTACATGTGGCCCAAAGGGTGATTTTGCAAACTAAATCGACTTTGGGGACTAGTGGTGGAATTAAAGGGAGCATTTAGATGCCCTTTTCAAGCACTGGGATCTACTCAGAAATAAGTATAAAGTATAAGGAAAAACATATTAGTATTAATTTTTCCAATTACCAAGTATATTTTTAAGAGTAAAGGAGCAATTCTACCCATGAACTTTTTCTGAAAGAGCTACAAGCACAGTAAACATTTTTTGGGGTGGAAAAATACCCAACAACATTAAAAAGTAACCCAATAATACTATTTCCATTAAGTTGGGAGACGTTAACCATGAGAATTAAATGTTTGACCATTTATGTTGACACATGGTGAGCTGGTGAAAGTGGTTTGAAAAAGTTGACTAATGAGGCTGACGTGTACAAAGATGTGTTTCACAAAAAAATAAACAAAAAATTTTGGGTTTTGGAAGTGAGGGGACTGATGTCTCTTATCTTGATCATGGCAACGACAAAATCAGAAGAGAAAGAGGGGAGGTTGGTGATGTAGCCTCACACAATGGAGTCAATGGAGCTGCCGTTGAAGAGCTGTTGGTTGTAGTAGATCAGAGGCCCTTGTTATGAAGAAAGTTCTTGAAGTAGTCATTGTCGAAAACCGCGGGAGTCTGTAGAACCAAAGGAGTGAGGTTGTTGTCCCCCGAACCCGATTTGCTCAAAATCCTTCAAACTTGAAAACTTAGCAACTCCATTAAACCCACCAATCTCCTAGTTCAGAACATATGACAAGTAAATCATGCATGTAGGTGTGAAATCCTTCTCCTTCAGATTCTGAATTGCCTCTAGATATTTAATCCTAATGCATTTCTCATCTTAAGCTCCACAGGCATATATTCTCTCATCGGACGTACAAATTGTTAGTGTTAAAGGTTTCACCCAAGAAGGGGTGATTTGAGTTGAAAAAAATTAAATTATCACAGTTAAGAATGCTAAATCAAAAGATAAGAGTTGAGATGATATCACTGAAGTATACACTAGAGTTTATACTAGTTCGGTCTTAACCTCTTGACCTACATCCAGTCCTTAGAGTGCCTCTGAGATTTTCACTAATCTTCAAAGATTCGATGGGTTTTTGGCACCGCAGTACAAGTAAGTTTGTTAACAAAACCCTCACTCCCCCTTACACTTTGTAAACTAATATCCACTCAAGGTCCCACTATCTTGAGATTCTCTTTATACAAGTAGTGAATGAAGGTATTAAAGTCTCTCTCGAAGAGTAGATAGATGAATACTAAAGAGCAATAAGAATTTCAAAGAATAGTAGACAATAAAACAGAGCACTTAATAAACCAAATTGATTTTGTTGTTGGTTAGTTGTGTAACACCCGTCTTACATACCCCTTTATTACATATATGGAAGCGTTACTCTTCAATTACTTAGGGGTTAATTATTCATTCACGACTATTAGCTGTTATTCTTGCCAAATATCAAAGCTTGTTCTTATTCATAGATTCAGTGATCCTAATTACTGTTCAATTCTAATACGTGTATTCATACTTACATATTCATACATATTCATCAAGTGTACATACTTTCCTTATACTAAAAATAAATACAGAAGAATCTTCAATTATTCATCCTCTTTCTTTCTGATTCATCTTCGAGCATTCTTCTTTGTCCTACTCATGGACCTATATGGTTGGAGGGTGATATTCGAGAGAATCTCAGTAGCAAACAATACTAACAAGGCATACAAGACGAATGCTAGTGCATGATATGCTTGCCTTACATAGGCTCAAGTTCACATAATGACATTTCTGCATGCTCAATATTTCATGCAATATATCTATAGCCAAAATATAAACAGAAACAAAACTTCATTCATTCATACATACTTCACATAATTAAGTAAAGCAATACTACAAATCAATACATAACAAACACATCAAATACATGCAAATTAAGTAAGTTCACTACCTTTTAGACTTTTGTCCTCTTCTTGTCCCCTCTTCTTCCAACCATTGAAGCTTCTTGGAAATTCTTCCATGCTTATTCTTTCTTGGCTTCTCATGGCCATATATAAATAATCATATAATTAGTGCCATGATAAATGAATTCTTAATGGGCTGCATTAGTCCCATATACTTACTTTCACCCTTGGAGTTCACACTAATTACATTTGGCCCTATCTTTCTTAAATTCGTATGGTAGCTAAAAGCTGCCAACATTTTGACCAAATTTTTAAAATTCAAAACTAATTCTAGGGAACTTCAAATGGGGTGGTTTAAATTCCTATTCTAAGCTCTTTGAGTCTATTTTATGAGAAAAATATTACTCAAAGCCAATTCTAGCCAAAAAATTCCATAATTATGACTAAAGCCTCACTGCTAAAAAATTCATTCTAGATTCAACGCCTAACTTCAAAATTTCATAATTCCTAATGTAATGATCCAAATGGCACAAATGACCTATCAAATTAAATCTTGACAAGTCTAATTTTATTTTGTTAAATATCATGGCCATTGGAAAACATTCTATTATCCAAAAACATAACACATTCAGACTGCCACACAGGAACCCTAATAGGGCAATATAATTCCAATTTTTGGATTTCAAATCCATTCTTTCTAAAATCAAACCAACAACCTATTCCTAAAAAATTTTACCCAAGGAATCTATTATATACCTCAAAAATATCATAATCCTTCTTCATGCCATGTTCTAATAGAAAATTACGGTATAAAGCAATAATTCACAAATTCACAATTTATTCACCAAACTAGGTTCATATGCTTCCCAAACATCATATAACCACATGCATATGACCAAATCATGATGAAACCATAAAAACCTTAAGAAAACCAAATTAGGACAGCCAATAAAAAAATCAACAGGATACTTGGTTCAAATCAAAGCTCATACTCACCTCTTGCCCTTTCTAGAGGTTGTTCTTTGTTTCTCCAACTTTGACACTTTATAGACAGAACAAGACACCTCCTTTTGAGAAATTAAAACCATAGGATTGTAGCTCTTAGCAAGGGGAACAATGTTTAAGAAGAGGTTTTGAGCTAGAAAGGTGATTTAGGTGGTGAAAATTGAGCAAGAAGGCTTACCTTTACTTCTTGATCTTCTTTCTCTTTCCTTTCTTCTTCTTCTTCTTTTCTCTATTTCTTTTTGTTTTTGATGAATTTTAGAGTATGAGAGTGAGTGAATGGCTGATTTATTCATACCTTGGGTTCTTGCAATTTGCTTGGCTAATATTTGCCTAAAGAGGAAAGAAAATCCATGTCACAAAGTTGTGGCTTCTTGCAAAAGGTTGTGTAGTTAATTTAACCACAATGACTTGGGTTAATGTAGCTTGACTTCTTCCTTCTCTCTTCTTCATTCTTGGCCAAAATTTCTCTTCAAAAAGAAAGAGGAAATGTTGACCAAGTTACTCTTAACAACTTACCTTTTCGTCAAACTTTTCAAGTTGGAAAAATTTGAAGATACTTTGACCTTTTGACCAAACTCCTCTTTCTTCCTTCTTTGCCCCTCCTTGGATGTTTTTTATGGTCATAAAGGGAGAGTTAATTTGTGTTTCATTCTCATAATTACTTCTTACTTTTGAAAACCAAATGTTAGCCCTTCATTTTGTCTTTCAATTTTAACCTCAAGATCAAGTAGCAATTGTCTTTTTTTGTCATTGATTATGGCAATATTATTTCTTATGCCATTAGTTCTTTTAGTTCTCTTTTTTTCTAGAGGCCATTTCCCTTTTCCTTTAAAAACAAGTTAGGTTTTATGTCATTCAGACACATCCTAAAGGAATCAGGTACTTTCTTTCAAATAATTCACATTGAAATTCACATTCTATTCTGAGTGCGGTTTCTAATAGTCATTCTGTTTCTCATTCATTCTTAGGACTCTTATTAAACTAGACTTAACATCCTATTTTATTCAGGCTTATTCTCTAGCCTCTAGTCCCAAAATTTAAGGTATTACAAGTTGCTCCATCTTCAAAGTTTTTGTATTTATAGATGGAATGTCTTTAATGACCGTTGTGAGCATTCAAATTTGTCCACTAGAGAGTAATTGTGGCCGTTGATAAATGAGAATGTGTCCTTCAGTTTTCTTTGCTACGCATTTGATGTGATGTCTCACATCATTATGCTTGGTTCTTGAGTGTTGAACTGGATTCTTTACCAAGCTTATAGTGCTGGTACTATCATAGTAGATGGGAATTTCTGAGATGAACACCTAGGACTTGAAGTTGTTGCTTTAGCCATAGTACTTGAGGACAACAACTTGAGATGGCAACATATTCAGCTTTAGTTGATGATAGAGATACAATATTTTGTTTCTTACTGAACCAAGATACTATTAAGCCTCCCAAAAATTGACATTGTCATTAGTGCTCCTTTTGTCTGTCCTGTAACCTCTATGGTTAGACCTGAATATGCACCTAGGTATTCATTTCCTCCTTTTGGATACCAGATTCCTAGTTTTGCTTTGTCAGCAAGATACATGAATATTCTCTTAACAGTCTTAACATGAGATTCTTTAGGGGCTGATTAGTATCTTACACACATTCCAATGCTAAATTGCATGTCCGGTCTACTGGCTGTGAGATAGAGTAATGAGCCAATCATTCCTTGATACTTGGTGATGTTATAATATGCTCCTTTTACATTTGTATCAAGTAAAGTTATTGAGCTCATAGGAGTGTCTGCTCTATTAGCCTAATCCATCCCATATTTCTTAAGTAGTTCCTTAAGGTTTTGGTTTAGGATATGAATATGCCATTCATTCTTTGTTTAATTTGTAGCCCGAGAAAGAAAGTTAGTTTTTCTATCATAGACATCTCAAACTCCCCCTTTATTATTTTAGAAAATTCCATACATAAAAGATCAATAGTAACACAAAAAATAATATCATCAATATATATTTGTATGATTAAAATATCATTTCTTTTATGTTTGATGAATAATGTTGTGCCTACCTTTCCTTTAGCTATCACACCCTTATCTTATTTTCACATTTTTTAGAGTATTTACAGAAAATGATACGCAGTTCGGTAGACCACATAGGAATATCATAACTATACTAATAAAAAGTGCTTGATTACATAAATTCCCTATAGGAGTTTGTACATGATAATTACCACTAATGTAACCGTACAAGGCTACTTGGGTATCTAAACCTGTCCAAGTGAAACGGAGACATCTTCCCATCTTCGTTCCACCACTATAATCCTCCCATATGGTTTTCTTCTCTACTTTCAGTACACCTCCTATTTTCACATGTCTAAATTGTTGGTAAAGGAGAGTGAGATTCAAGAGAATCTCAGTAGGAAATAGATACAACAATGCATACATGATAGATTCTATGTCTATGACATATTAAGTTTAACTAGATCTATGCCCCATAATGACATTTTTGCATGCTCAATATTTCATGCAACAAAACTATGGCCACAATAAAAATAGAAACAGAGCTTCATTTATTCAAATATGCTCTACATAATCAAGTAAAGCAATCACATACATCACTACACAAGAAAAAAAATATCAAATACATGCAAGTAAGGTAAGTCCCCTACCTCTGGTCTCTAAGCCCTTCTCTTATACCTTTCCACCAGTCCAATGTTCTATGTCCTGCTCGGGCTACTGTCCGATCCTAAAATCCCAAATGTACAAAAATTAGTTTAAAACCCATTTATGTACCATTTTAGACACTTTCATAGTGCTTCTGGTGGTTATATAAGTCTATTGTGAAAATTTACCAAAATAACCCTGGGGACCAGACCCGGCCCGACATACCCGGTCTAATCGTACTTTTCCTAAAATTTTGACCTGGCTATTCTGACTTATTTTCACCGAAGGAATCTATTTTCAGACTCAGAATTACTAAATTCACTAGCAAAAGACCATATTGCCCTTGGCAGCCCTTATTTCAGGGTTTCATGGGAGTTTTTGTAATTATGCTTTTTCAAGCTTTTATGAAAAATTGATCAACTGTGACCCCACCTAATTCTCCCTCCTGAACTCAATGGAATCATCAGAACATTGAAAATCTAGCCCTAACCTGACCAATTGGTGCAGAATGAAATCTGAAATTCTCCAAGGAAAATTGGGGTTTTTGAAATCCGACTCCGCAGACTTGCTCCTTTTTACCCCTAACAACTTTATTAACTATTTAATTACGTTAAAACCACTATTTAGGCTCAATTTGAGTAGCATAATGCCTAGGACACCATATTTCCTAAATTCATAGTCAAAGAAAATTAATCAGAAATTTACCGATTAACTACTCATAGCAGCTAGTACAACCAATATTCGGATGTGGCCAAACCTTAACCTCTTTAAACAACAAAATTTGTGCTTCAGATACCTTAGATAACATAGAAGAGGAGCTTAGGAGAAGGATTATATATGTTAGGTATGAATTCACTGAAGAAATCACTTACCTTTGTGATCTTTTCCTCCCTTTCTCTCTCTACTCAACACAAGCTTTCTCTCTTTATACTGGAGCATGGACGACGGAAAAAGATAGGAAAGATAAAGAAAACTGTTTTATAATATATCCTATTCTTTTTCTCCATTTATTTAATTTCCCAAAAAAATTAAACTATGGACTTTTATGTACATAACTTCATATACATGAAATATTGTCATAAGCCCAATTAAAACTCAACTCATATTTCCCTTCCTTGGTCCATCCAAAAAACCTCTTAGAGTCCTTATTAGTGCCAAAAAGGGCTGATATTAATTATCTCATAATTACAAGAATGCCTTCACAAATTTCTTTCATTTTCAGATTTATTGGAAATTTTGGCAGATTTTCTGCCCAAACTTTGAAAAAGCATAACTAAATTTGTAGACATTGAATTGAAGTGATTCTTGTTAGATCCTATATGTTTTGATGATAACAAAGATTGGATTAATCATACAAAAAGTTTTGATAATTAAACAAAATGATTTGAACAAAGTAACTAAGTTCTTGGTGATAGGGAAAAGCATTACTCGAGTAAGTACCTTAAGTAATGCAGAAGAAGTGAAAGACAAAGAACAGGAAAATGGATCACCGTGACATTTTTGTAGATATTACTCGAGTGAGCACTCGAGTAATGACCCAATTACTCGAGGGACCACTTGGGTAATGTGTGAGAAATTGTTCCATAAAGCTCTCTATCAATAATTGAGTAGGATTACTCGAAGGGATCACTCGAGTGACCACTCGAGTAATTAGAGCAGAAACCATATAATAACTCTCGGCCAAGAATTGGTGGACATTACTCGAAGGGCTCACTCGAGTAATCTCCAGAGTTATTTGAACCATTACTCGAGTGACCACTTGAGTAATCTGGTAAAGTCTAGTAGAATTTGCTCTCGGCCAAGATTTTCATGCAATTACTCGAAGGGATCACTCAAGTAATCTCCAAAGCTTTTAGAACCATTACTCGAGGGACCACTTGAGTAATTAAAAGAAAAGAAGCACTTACACGATGGATTACTCGAGTAAGCAAGGTATATTCTGGTCAGACAACGTTGAGTTACTCTCTGGGTTATTTTTAATGAAGTTACTTGAGGGACTACTCGAGTAATGAGCATGATTACTCGAGTAATGAAGTACTAAAAGTTTGATTTTAATATGATATTCATTAATGTGTTATCTATATGATTAACCTTTCATTGTATTAGTTTCTTGAGTATTCTTACAGAAAAACAATGAAGAGATCATGCATTGAGAGATAAGTCAAACATATCGTTCGTAATGATCAAAGCGCCTACCTACTGCAAACGGCTAGTTTTCAAATTTGAAGAATGGTAAAAAAAAAGCTGTGCGACTCTAACAGACATGTTTGAAATGCTTCTAACGGACACACAAATCATTTGTATATATAGAGCATTCAAAGAACAGAATACAACAACTGAGAACACATAAATTTACATCAATCATAAAACTCTTTGAGCTCTATTTTCTTATACTTACTCTTTAACTTCAGTGATTATATATTTTCTCTGTGAGAGAGTTTTACATTACAAACTCAATATTTGTTATTGAGACAACTTAAGGTTGTTGAACCTTGAGTTGGGGATTTGAATACAACATGTAAGGGGGCGCGAGTGTTCAGTGAAGGAACTTGTTGTGTACTGAGGTGCTAAGAACCCACTAAATCTTGGAAGATATAGTAAAACTCTCACAGAAGCTCTGAGGACTAGACGTAGGTCAAAGTGGTTGTGACCGAACCAGTATAACTCCTGGTGTACACTTCGATGATATTTCTCCTAGCTCTTAATTGCGTTAAGTTTCCAGTCAATTTTTATATACGTAATGAAATTTCTAGTATCACCCAATTCACCCCCTCTTAGGTGAAATGCTTACACTAGCACTTGGTATCAAAGCGTAGTGTTAGATCCCATATGTTTTGACGATAACAAAGATTGGAATAATGATAAAAGATGATATGATAACAAGTGAATTTGAACAAAGTAAATAAATGGCAGACCAAGCTTTACTTCAAGTAAGCACTGGAGTAATGAAGAAGAGAATATGAGAGATAAAGCAAAGGAAGAACATCATTGGCAGATTCTTTAGGGGTTTACTTGAGTGAGCACTCAAGTAATCTTGGAGAAAATGTTCCAGAGAGGCACTGCCAAAATTTGGAAGATATTACTCGAGGGGTCACTCGAGTAATCTGTAAAGTTATATGAACCATTATTCGAGTAACCACTCAAGTAACCAGGTCAAAAATCTTCCAGTAGCTCTCGGCCAAGAAATGCAACAATTTACTCGAGTAGCCACTCGAGTAACCAGGTGAGAAAAAGGCATTACTCGAGGGAGCACTCGAGTAATCTGCAGAGTTATTTGACACATTACTTGAGGGGTCACTCTAGTAATCAGGTAAGCAAACTCTCGGCCAAGATTTGAATGACATTACTCGAGGGAGTAATCGAGTAATTTGCAAACTTATTTAAAAGCCAAGATTTGAATGACATTACTCGAGGGAGTAATCGAGTAATTTGCAAACTTATTTAAAATTTACTCTAGGGCTCACACAAGTAACTTGTGAAGAAAAAACATGGCCACTCGAGTAGCCACTCGAGTAATTAGGTAGTTCCAAGGTTTGTGACTTATCTTACTCCAAGTCTTACCTGAGTAATATTTTGTGAAATATATTGAATTACTTTCTGCCATATTTTTTATAGGATTACTCAAGCGACTACTAGAGTAATGAGCATGATCACTCGAGTAGCCACTAGAGTAAGGCAGTCCAAAAATCATGTTTTTAATAGAATATTTATTGATTTGTTATCTATATGATTAACTCTTCATTGCACTAGTATCTTAAGTACATTTACAGAGAAATAATAAAGAGATCATGCCAGAAGTGAAAAGTCAAATAAAAGGTTTGAACGCTCACCTACCGCTACCTATCACAAATGGATAGATTTCAAATTTGAAGAATGGTCAACTGTTGCTGCGCAACTCTAAGGACATGTTTGAATTGCTTCCAACGGACACTACAAATCATCTATATATATGGAGCATTCAAAGAGCAGAGTACAATAACAACTGAGAACACACGAATATACACTGATCAACACATTCTTAGTGCTCTATTTTCTTATACTTATTCATTGTACTTCAGTGATTATATATTTGCTCTGTGAGAGAGTTTTTCATTACAAACTCAATATTTATTATTGAGACAACTTAAGGTTGTGGAACCTTGAGTTGGGGATTTGATTACAATGTGTAAGGGGGAGCAAGTGTCCAAGTAAAGGAACTTGCTGTGTACTGAGGTGCTAAGAACCCACTGAATCTTGGAGAATATAGTAAAACTCTCAGAGACGCTCTGAGGATTGGACATAGGTCAAAGTGGTTGTGGCCGAACCAATATAACTCCTGGTGTACACTTCGGTGATATTTATCTTTGCTCTCAATTACTTTAAATATTCTGTTAATTTTCTTATACGCAACGAAATTTCTGGTATCACCCAATTCATCCCCCTTCTTGGGTGAAATGCTGCATTAACATGTTGGTCTTCTTGTTTAGGTATAACACCTTAAGAAGGATACAATGGCAAGTATAGGTGAAGGAATTCTTCCTTACGGAGCCTCTATCACCAGACCTCTAGGTTTCAGTGGTGAACACTTCTCTTTCTGGAAAGCCAAGTTTAGAGTATTCGTAATGGCTACAGAATACAGACTATGGGGTGTGATTGAGAGTGGAAACTACAAACCTAAAAAGATTGTAGATTCACGAGGATTCCTAAGACACCAGCAGAATATGATAAGAATGACAAAAAACTCATCACACTTAATAACAAAGCAATTATAATGATTCAAAATGCCTTGAGTTAAAATGAGTACTTCAAAATCTGTATACTTCCAACAGCTAAAGGAATATGGAAAGCCCTGGAAATAGCTCCCAAAAGAACTTCGAGAATGAAAGAAAATTGGATCAATACTCTGGTTACTGAGTTTGATTTACTTCAAATGAAATCAGGTAAGTCGATAGCTGAATTTGAACTTATATATACTCACCTTGTTATCAACTTGCAGCACTTGGGAAAGTCTATGATCAACACACCCAAGTACAAAAGATTTTGAATATTCTTTCTAAAGACTGAGAGGCCAAAGTCACTGCAAGTGAGGAAGCAAAAGGTGAATCAGTGTGATTGGTTACTTCTTTATTTAGAAGTCTTTCTGAATATGAAAGTAAATTAAAGTTCAAACGAGAACTAGATGATATTGGTGATAAGAAGAAGAGAGGTCTAGCATTGAAAGCAAAAGAAGAAGATCAAGATGAAGATGAAGAGCTTGACGATGATGAAATGGGCCTAATGATAAAATGATTCAGAAAGTTTTATAAGAAAGGAAAAGGATTCAAAGACTTTCAGAAAGGAGGAATTACAGTAAAGAACTCATCATCTGCTATGAATGTAGAAAGCCAGGACATTTCAAATCTGAATGTCAAGAACTATCTCAGAATAATAAAGAAAAGAGAAAAGGAAAATTCTACAACAAGAAGAAAGCCTTTGTATCTGTCATATGGGAAGATAGTTCATCTGACAAAAATAGCGATAATGAGGAAGTAGCTAATATCTGTCTAGTTGCTCAGGAAGAAACAGAAGAAGAGGTAACAGATTCTAATCCTACCTATGATGAATTACTTTTTCAAATATAATGCTTTAAAGTTTGAATTCATCAAAGTAGTTAAAGAACTAGTTTATTTGAAAAAGAAAAACAAAGTTCTTGAAGAAAAACTTAGAGAATTTGGAAAAGGATTGTGAAAACTTCTCTTCTTTGAAAAAGAAAAATACTGATCTCACAAAAACTCTTGAAAAATTCACGAAAGGAAGTAAGATGTTAAATGTGATTTTAAAAGCCCAACGATTTGTAAATGACTGGTCTGGTATTGGATTTGATCCAAAATCAGATAAAAGGAAAGGAAGAAAGAAAGTAGGGGGTAAGACATATTTGAGTTACTTTCAGCATTTTGTTCATACATCAAATCCTTTTGCATATTGCAATTACTATAATAGAAAGGGTCATTATACTTCATCATGCTTTCATAAAAAGAAAGGAAAAATGGGAACCTATAAATGGGTACCTAAAGGTTCATATGTTCAGAAGATATTCTATACTAACCTAAAAGGACCCAAATAGATGTGGGTGCCTAAGACTTAATCGTATTTGATTGCAGATATGTCTTAAAGCATCCAAAAACAACAAACGGCATATAGACAGTGGATGCTTGAGACATATGACCGATGATTTCTAAAATTTTACCATGATACAACCTAAAGAAGGTGGAAGGTAAAATTTAGAAGAAATCAATCTAAAAAGATAGTAGGAATTGGTGAAATAAAAAACGATAAAGGCATACAAGTCTAAGACATATATTATGTTGAAGGATTGTGTCACAACTTGCTGAGCATAAGTGAAATTGTAGATAAAGACAACTGGGTAATATTTGACTCAAAGGAATGTCTAATTGTAAACAAGATTTATAATTATATAAGAAGAATATCAAAGCAAAGATTATAGCAAAAAGGGAAGGTAATTGCTATACTCTTGATATAAATAGAAATATTTCTGAAAACTATTTTCTAGGTAATACTAATGAAAGTTGGCTATGAAATAAGAGACTAGCTCATGTCAATATGCACCAACTAGGCAAGTTACTTAAAAAGGATTTAGTAATTGGTTTACCCAAAGTAAATTTTAAAAATGATTTGATTTTGTGACGCATGTTAGAAGGGTAAACAAACTAAATCATCTTTCAAATTGAAAAATGAGATCACAACCAACAGACCACTTCAATTATTACACATGGATTTAGTTGGACCAGCAAGAGTTAAGAGTCTTGGTGGCAACTTACATTCATTGGACATTGTTGATGATTTCTCTAAATTTACTTAGACCATTTTTCTATCATCAAAGGATGAAACCTTTGGAGAATTTATTGTTTTTGCCAAGAAAGTATAAAATGAGAAAGGTATGTCCATCGCATGTATTATGACAGATTATGGTGGAGAATTTGAAAATCAAGAGTTTGAAGAGTATTGTGACACTAATGGCATTGATCACAATTTCTCCGCTCCAAAGACAACTCAACAAATGGAGTTGTGGAACGAAAGAATAGAGTGCTCACTGAAATGGCTAGAGCAATGCTAAATGAAAAGAACATGTCTCAAGTTTTTTGGGCTAATGCAATGAGCACAGCATGCTACATTTCAAATAGAGCCTACATCAAAACAAAACTTGGGAAGACACCATACGAACTATACAAAGGAAGGAAGCCAAACCTTACTCATCTGCACATCTTCGGTTGTAAGTGTTTCATTCATAATAATGGTAATGATAACTTAGGAAAATTTGATTCTTAAACAAATGAAGGAATTTTCCTAGGATATTTTAACCAGAGCAAAGCTTACAGAGTTTTTAATAAACGAACATGTGTTGTTGAAGAATCAATTCATGTTGTATTCGATGAATTTGAATCCTCTGACAAAACTATTGATAATGAGCAGGAAGTTGCTTTAAATCAAGAAAATGGTCAACCTATTTCTAAATCTCTCATCCTAGAAGTTGATCAAACCAATAAAGAAGATCAGTCACTAGGACAGCCTAGAGCTTGGAAATACAATAAAAGTCATCCCCTAGATCAAGTCATAGGAGATGTGAATGAAGGAGTCAAAACTAGAAATAGAATATTTAATGAAGTTGGTTTGTCTGCTTTTATTTCTGAGATTGAACCTTCTAACATTGATGAAGCCCTATCAGACAATGATTGGGTAATAGCAATGCAAGAAGAGATAAACCAATTTGAAAGAAACCAAGTTTGGGATTTGGTACCTCGACCAAAGGATCATTAGATCATTGGTACTAAATGGGTATTCAAGAATAAACTTGATGAATCCACAATCATTGTTAAAAATAAGGCAAGATTGGTGGCCAAAGGCTATAATCTGGAAGAAGGAATTGATTATGAGGAAACGTATGCTCCAGTGGCTAGATTGGAAGCTATACGAGTATTCTTAGCCTTTACATGCATCAAGTGATTCAAGCTCTATCCAATAGAGGTAAAAAGTGCATTTCTAAATGGCTACATCATGGAAGAAGTGTATGTAGATCAACCTCCAGGTTTTGAAGATGTAACCGAACCTGACTATGCTTTTAAACTAAGAAAAGCTTTATATGGTTTAAAACAAGCTCTCAGAGTATGGTATAAAAGGCTTAGTAAGTTTCTCATTGATCAAGGTTTTATACAAGGAAAAGTTGATACAACAATTTTTACAAAATGAAAATGAGATATATTTTAATTGTGCAAATATATGTTGAGGATATAATTTTAGGTGCTACTAACAAAACCTTGTGCAAGGAATTTTCTGAGATAATGCAGGGGGGTTTGAGATGTCAATATGGGAGAATTGAATTTCTTTTTCGATTTGCAAATCAAAAAAAAATATTGGAATTTTCATATCTCAAATAAAGTATTTGAAAGAGCTATTGAAGAAGTATGGAATGGACACCCCTATAAGCTTAACTATGTTGCTTGATGCTGATGTTAAAGGAAAAGATTACAATATCACAAAATAGAGAGGAATGATTGGATTATTACTCTATCTCACTGCAAGCAAACTTGACATTCACTTCAGTGTAGGTATGTGTGCAAGATATCAATCAGCACCAAAGGAGTCACATGTTGAAATCGTCAAACGTATCTTCAGATATCTTGCTAACATAGTAGAATTAGGTCTCTGGTATGCTAAAGGAAGAAGTGAATATCTAGTTGATAATTAGACTCTAATCATGGAGGATGCAAGACAGATAGAAAGAGTACCAGTGGGTAAAGCCAGTTTCTTGGAGGCTCACTTGTACTACCTCCGGTCCTAAATATAGGACAAAGTTTGTAGTGCAAATTGCACTACAAACTTTGTCCTATATTTAAGACCAGAGGGAGTATCATGGTTTAACAAGAAACAAAATACATGGTCTCTTTCACCAATGGAATCTGAGTATGTTGTAGGTTCAAGTTATTGTGCACAAGTGTTATGGCTTAAGCAACAACTCCAAGATCTTGGTATTTATCTAAAGGAGATACCAATATACTGTGACAACACTAGTATGATAAGCTTGGTAAAGAATCCATTTCAATATTCCAGAACCAAGCATATTGATGTTAGACATCACTTCATTAGAGATCATATCCAAAAGAAAGATGTCAAAGTGATATTCATTCCAATTCATCTTCAACTAGTTGATATCTTCACAAAACCTCATGCAAAATATCAATTCTTGTATATTAGAAGCGAATTGGGAATGGTAAATCCCAATGAATTGTAAGTCATTTAGTATTTACAAAATGTTACATGATGTTATTTATTGATGTTTTCATGATTACTAACGTAAGCATCGGAGTTTCTAGTAATTTGTTTTGCAGGATCTTGATATTTTGTTTTGGGGTATGAAAAGCAGAGGTTAACCGAGTACTATATCACTCAAGGGACAACTTCATGTAACTTATATTACTCGAGTGATAACTGGAAGTGATGATATACATCCCTCGAGTAACCACTCGAGTGATGACCTTGAAAAAAAGGCCGAGAAGCTACTCGAATGATGCCACAGAGTCACTTGAGTAAGCCATTGAGTGATCATGAAGGCAGATCTTAAATCAACTTGTTTCCAACTCAAATTTGTCTTAAATTGCCATCAAATAAACAAGGGAATATACATAAGTAATTACAATATTACTTATGCCAGGTACGCGCTTAAATTTGCTTCATTTTGAATTTTTTGATATGATCACTCAAGTAGCTACCCGAGTGGAGCTCAAGCTCCCTCGAGTAGGGCCTCGAGTGATATCGAGTGTTAAGGCTTTTAACTGTCGTTATTCGGTCATTTCTTACAAAATCTCATTTAGTGAATCTCCTAGTGCTCTAGAAAATGTTTTTCATAAACACTTTGTCTTTCCTTTTCATCAAAACCCTCTGATTTGTACCTTCAAAAACATCCCAGATTGCTCAAATTCAGCTGCCCTAAATCACGACCGTCGACACTAAACTTCCTAAAAATCTTAGTTCTTTCAATCAAAATGGTCAGAACTAAATCTCCCACTCCTAATAGTCCTTTTGAGTCTTCTAATCCTCAAAAATCATTTGATTCTAACCTATCTCCTCCAGCCAAAAGACAGAAGCTCATTCCTCATTCCAAAGCTAAAGCTATGCCTCAAACAAAACCCAAGGTAAAGGGGGTAGTGATCAAGGAACCCACTACCTCAAAAGCTCAGTCTAAGAAGGATACTCCTACTAGAGAGGGAAAGAGACTAAAGCACCATCTCCATCTCCTTCTGATTCCTCTGACACACCAACATTCTCTGTGAAACCACTGAAAAAGCCTAAGTATGATGAAGATATGGTTAAGGCTATGGCAAATATGCTAGATGAGATTCACAAAGAGAAGAAGGGTCAATCTACAAAGAAACCAGAGGAAGAAGAAATCATATTCCCTTCAAAGGGGTTTAATGTGAAGAAGCTTAAGGAGTCTCAGAAATACAAAGACCACTTTTCAAGAAGAAAAGTGTGCAAGATGCACTATATTGACTCCAATATTCTTTAAGAGATATTAAGGTTTAATCTTATGCCATACCTTGAATCTTACATGCCTTGGCTTTCTATTAAACTTTCTTATTGTACCAAGATAGTGAGGCATTTTTACTATAATCTTGAGCCTGTAAATGACCCTCTCCGAGATGTCTTAGAAGAAGAAATGGATACTAAGGTTAGAGGTAAAGAAGTCCTTATCTCACCCTCCAAAATAAACACTTGGCTAGGAATAGAGCATCCTCCTGAAGATATTCATCCTACCCTAGAGTCGAGCCAATTGTTCTTTATTTTAACACCTAGAGAGATTGTGGGACCTCTAAATTTCAACCCGAGTGATATATGTGATTTTCATCGTGTTTTATGGTATATCTATTTGAGAGCCATAGTCAACAAATCCAACAACTTTAATCATTTCATAGAGAGGGACTTCAGAAAATTTGCCTCAATTCTCCTTAAAGAGAAAAACAACTTGGGAGAATATATCTACACTAAAATCAAAAGATATAGATTTGAGGACAAATCTACACTCCAATGCCTTATCCTCAGCTTATATCCCTATTTCTCAAAAAGAACAAGATTTGGTATTTGGATAAGGATGAGCTAATTGAGAGGCTTACTCTAATGGGGCAAAATTAGATTGGAAAGCTTCACATTGATATTCCCCTCAAAACTCTTCTTCAATATGGTCCCAAGAAGAAAAAGACTAAGGCTGAATCTATTAAAATGAATGATACTCAGTCATCTGCTCCTGCCTCCACTTCTGCTCCATCTTTCATTAGTTGAGCTTTGCAAACATTCATGGAGAACATCCTCAAAATTTTTCATGTGCACATTTTAAATACCAATGCTGAATTGATAACCCATATGAATGTGAAGATGGGGGAACTTGTGGAGAGAATGGACAAGAGGTATAAAGAGATGTTAGTAGAGCAACGGGCATAAGGTGAGCTTTTGAGACCTCTATATGCTAAGCTTGATGCTTTGGCATCTAGTTTATCCACTCCCTATCCATTTGTGTCTACATCATTTCCTGAGCAACCTTCTAGGCCTCAACCTTCTGATTCTAGACCATCTGAGCCTGGACCATCTTCTCTTCCTCCATCTATATTGCCTATCACCATTTCCAAGAGCCTTCTATTATCCTTGCCTGACCCAGAAACACTTGAACCCATTCACATCACCATTGATGACTCAGTTTAGCCAGCCCAGCCTGTAATATACCGAATTGTGATTAAGGGACTTTGACTCCGAAAGTAAAGGTAATTAATGTTAAACCAACATTTTTGGAGGACGTGACAAGAATTATGATCAAAATATGTTACAGCCAGAACTCAAACCCTGTATTTAAGTTCAATATCGGATTAATATCTAAATTGAATGAAAATAGAGGGGAGGGCGTGTGAATAGTATAAAGGAAGGAGAAGAATGTGTTTAGTGGTGATTTGATAAGTGTTGTGATACTTAAGGGTAAAATGGTAATTTACCGCTTAATTGGTCAGTTACTGAAGAGGAAACTCATTAGTAACTTAAAGATCAATGGTTGAGATTGATTTGTGAAAGAGATCAAAAGGTGGAATCAAGTGTATATGTGTGTTTGTGAACTCATGGGTGATAGATTAAGATCTTGACAAGTGTCACCATGAGAGCCATTGATTGGGTCAAATTGTCAAAAGTCATTTTTCCCTTCTCTCCACTTCTAAATGTCGGCCAAGAGTGTATTAGGAGCCCAAATATGATGCTTCTTCATTATTCTATCTCTCTCTCTCTTCTCTTCTATGGACGTCCTACCTTGAACAAGAAAGAGAAAGGAAAAGCTTGAGTTTTGGGTGAGTATTTGTCTCTAAATGCTCAAGTGTTCTTCATTAACATTATTCATAGTGTTAAGAGCTTCATTCCTATGGTTTTAGATTTTTTATTTGTGGTGTTTGAAAGCTTGGGAAAATTTAGAAGTGGTGGAAATCAAGAACAAGTCTAGGGAAGAAGTTAAGGTGAGTATTTGGAACCTTTTGGTATGTTGATTGTAGTCATTAGCTTGGTCTTGAGATTTTGTGATTTTGCCCTGATTTCTTGTGAATTTCGAGTGGTATGCAATGGTTGATATGTGATGCTAAATTTAGTGTTAAATGGTGTCTTTGGGCCATTGGGTTGGTTGGGAATTTTGGTTTGGAATGGAGTGCAATGTGGTGACTTGAGTGAGTTTTGGTGTGACATATTGTGTTTGTGTTGGAACATGTCCAATGTGAACAGAATTTGATTGATTTGGTGTTTCCAATGGTTTCCTTGTGCAAATTTATGTGGAAATGGTATTTGGTGTGAATTTGGGAACCATTGGAACCATTGGTGCAAACCTGAGAAATCTGTCCCTTGAAGTTTTGCTCTGGGCAGTCTGGTATTATGGACGTTTTGACTAGGCAAATGATGTTGGAAAATTATGAAACTTTCCAGTCTTAAATTTCACCTCCCAAGCTTTAAAATGAGCATATAATTTGTGCCATTTCGTTTTGGGACCTGGGAGTTATAGCTGTACAAAGTTTGAGGTCGAAAATGGATTCTGTTTTAGGGCAGTGATGAAATGTGTGGCATTCTGTATTTGTGTGGTGATTCCTAGTAAAGGCCAATATTTTTCATCTGTAGAGGACTTGAATAGATTTCATTTGGCTTCGGGATCACCTCATTTTGATTTGTTTGGAATTAGTTATGATTTTTGGAAGTTCAGCCAAGAAACTGGATTTTCTTGGCCGCGGCCAGCGGATTCTGGGCTGCGGCCCAAATGTTTCTGGGCAGTTTTTGGCCATGGCTAGTGGATTTGTGGGCCGTGGCCAACCCCCAAAAATTAGTGTTTTGCACTTTTGAAAGGTGATTTTTGGTATAGTATCTCCCAACCCTTTAGGCATATGTCTAGGCTTCTAGTAGACACCTATAGAGTTCAAATGATAACCAACTTAAAGTATTATGGAATTAAGAACTTGGAAAAGAGATTGATTGGTTGTCCCTGATTTGGTTTATAGGGATCGACATTTAACCTACTCGTGAACCAACGGTACCAGAGAACGTCCGGAAAGAACAAGGTAGTGACACTTCCCTTATACTTTGTGTAAGTGTATTGTATGTATGTTGGTAATGTGCTGTGATGAGTTGTGATGAAGTTGTGATGTTGCTGCTTATACAGCTAATGATAGCTGGTGACTATATTATACAGCGAAAGCTGGTGACTTGTGTATACAGCAAAAGCTGGTGACTATATTATACAGTGAAAGCTGGTGACTTGTGTATACAGCGAAAGCTGGTGACTTTATTATACAGCCATGTGTGCTGTCGCTTGTGATGAAAAGCATGTTCTATTGTTGTTGTTGGTTGTGATTTACTTACCTGCTATATATTTACATATTGTATGAGTGAATTTGTTACTACTGAGATTCTTTTGAATCTCATTCTTTCCAATAACTAACATTTCAGACAGGGCAAGCGGCTTAAGAGGGAAGCGGCCAACCAAGAGAGGTTAGGGATTTTGGGAAATATGGGATAGTTGGTTATCTACTTGGATTTTGGATTAATGTATATTATTTTTGGGTTGTAAATAATATTCTGATCACGGTTGTGTAATCCCCTAGTAGGGAATTTTGGAACCCCTTAGACTATATATATGAACCCAGGGGTTTCCGGGATTTTATTGTACACTCTGATATAGGAATGTGATATAACTGCACAGGTAATTCTATTCGATATTTGAACGTGAGACCAGGATAGCGAAGAAGTTTTGAGAAAACAAAATAAACTTGTGAACAATTTTACCACCATGTGGGAACTTACCATGAATTCTAAACTATCCATTGGTCCCTAATCCATTTAATCACATATTATCGAATCCCCATTACGTTTATTAAGGCAGGGTGTTACACAGCCTGTCTAGCCTAAGTTAGTGCCTACTCTTATTGCCTCACCCACAGGCTGAGGAAGTGATTATTACTTCACCTGCTGGTACAGAGGAGGTAGAGATTGCTTCTCTAATTCCATTTCCTCAAAATCCTCTAGAGGATTTTCGTCCAGAACCTCTAGTAAATCTTCTAAACCTAAACCATCATCATCTTCAGCTTCCTCCAGTACCTCCAGTTCAGATGATTCACATGAATCTTTGGCCTTTCTTGTCAACCCCATCTCTGCAGCCAAGCTATCTGGACCTTCTCCGTGATCCTATTTCTTATGATGAAGATAAAAGGGGGAGAAGTACTTGGTGTGATTTTATGATGTGACGATGTAAATGCATTGGGAATTGGGTGTATAGGGTTTAAGGGAGCTTTACTAGTTTAAAATTATGTATTAAACTCTTTATGCAATTTCAATTGAAGTTAGATTTCATTGAGGTTATATTACATTGTGGACTAATATTTTTTTTTTTGGTTGTGTGCAAGGTGAACAAGTTAGAACTTATACAAAAATGCTTTTAGGATTAATGATGCATTTTTAGAACACATATACAACATGATGAGCTTTGATTTTAACATCTTCAAAATTGGATTAAAAAAAAGTTTCAAATAATAATTTTATCAAAATTATTAAATTTGGATTCAAGATGATCTTCTCAAAGCTGTTTCAAAAGATTTTTCAAACTTGAATTCAACAAAAGAATGAAAACTCAATTTTAAAAGTCTTGTTCAAAATCACCAAGTTTTTATCATCATCAAAAAGGGGGAGAATGTTAGATCCCATATGTTTTGATGATAACAAAGATTGGATTAATCATACAAAAAGTTTTGATAATTAAACAAAGTAACTAAGTTCTTGGTGATAAGGAAAAGCATTACTCGAGTTAGTACCTCAAGTAATGCAGAAGAAGTGAAAGATAGAGCACAGAAAAATAGAATACTGAAATTTTTGTAGACATTACTTGACTGAGCACTCGAGTAATGACCCCATTACTCGAAGCACCACTCGGGTATTATGTGAGAATTTGTTCCAGTAAGCCTTCTGTCAAGAATTGAGTAGGATTACCCGAAGGGATCACTCAAGTAATCTGCAGAGTTATTAGAGACATTACTCGAGTGACCACTCGAGTAATTAGAGTAGAAACCATGCAGTAATTATCGGCTAAGAATTGGTGGACATTGCTCGAAGGGCTCACTCGAGTAATCTCTAGAGTTATTTGAAGCATTACTCGAGTGACCACTCGATTAATCAGGTAAAGTCTAGTAGAATTTGCTCTCAGCCAAGATTTTCATGCAATTACTTGAAGGGATCACTTGAGTAATCTCCAAAGTTATTAGAACCATTACTCGAGGGACCACTCGAGTAATTAGAAGAAAAGAAGCACTTACTCGATCGATTACTCGAGTAAGCAAGGTATATTCTGGTCAGACAATGTTGACTTACTCTCTGGCTTATTTTTAATGAAGTTACTCAAGGGACTACTCGAGTAATGAGCATGACACTCAGTAGCCACTCGAGTAATGAAGTACTAAAAGTTTGATTTTAATCCAATGTTCATTGTATTAGTTTCTTGAGTATTATTGAAGAAAAACAATGAAGATATCATGCATTGAGAGAGAATTCAAACATATTGTCCGTAACGTTCAAAACACCTACCTACCGCAAATGGCTAGTTTTCAAATTTGAAGAACGGCCAAAAAAAGCTACGCGACTCTAATGGATATGTTTGAAATGCTTCCAATGGAGACCACAAATCATCTAAATATATGAAGCATTCAAAGAACCAAATAAAACAACTGAGAACACACAAACTTACATCGATCATAAAACTCTTTGTGCTCTGTTTTCTTATACTCACTCTTTGTACTTTAGTGATTATATATTTGCTCTGTGAGACAACTTAAGGTCGTGGAACCTTGAGTTGGGGATTGATTACAATGTGTAAGGGGGTGAGTGTCCAGTAAAGAAACTTACTGTGTACTGAGGTGCCAAGAACCCACCAAATCTTAGAAGATATAGTGAAACTCTCAGAAAAGCTCTGAGGACTGGACGAAGGTCAAAGTAGGTGTGACCGAACCAGTATAACTCCCGGTGTATACTTTGGTGATATTTCTCCTAGCTCTTAATTGCTTTAAGTTTCCAGTCAATTTTTATATACACAACAAAATTTCTAGTATCAACCAATTCACCCCCTTCTTGAGTGAAACGCTTGTACTAACAATTCTAAAGGCTCTTAAACCCTTATCGAGTGTAGTTTCAAGTAAGAATATCATCTTTAGCCAACTAGAAGTTCATGATTTCCAAAATTTAAATCTTTAGAAGCTATTCTAGAAACTTTCTAGTTTTTCTTGGCTAACTTCAAAAATTCATAACTCTTTACATACAGCTCCAAAAATTACCCATTACCTATCGAATTAAAACTTAGGGTGTTTACTTTCATCTAATAAAATTTCACAATTTTTAGACATCATATAGTCATCAAAAACCACCTGACAAACTCACTACCTCACAGGAAATTTCACTGACAACATAATCACATCCTCCAAAATTCACCCTTCCATTTCATTAAATGCTACAAATGTTTACAAGGCATATTGGTGAATAAAATTTGGGGTGTTACACTAGCAAATCTCTGGTCAATGAGAAGTTTACTTAACCTTTCATACTAAACACTTTGAGCTTGTTTTAAACTATAAAAGAGATTTCTTAAGTCTATATACGTGGTCGAGTTTAGATACATCTTCAAAACCAGGAGGTTGTTCTACATAAACCTTATCTATAATATATCCATTTAAAAAAGAACTTTTTACATCCATTTGATAGAGCTTGCATCCCTTGGTGCAAGCAAAGGCTAGGAGTATTGTATGGCTTCTAATTTGGCTACTGGAGTATATGTTTCCTCATAATCAATTCCTTTTGTTAGTTTCCACACCACAATGTTTTAATGATAACAAAAAATTAAGATTATGGAGAAAGAATTCGATATGAAGGATAAACTAATTTACTAGTGAAGATAGGATTATTAACCTACTTTAATAGGAAATCAATTCAGCAAGCAAATGGCAAATTCCACATAAAAGGCTAAGTATTGAAACAAGGAGTAAATTGATTTACTTATGACAATAAGATCTTTTGTTCTACGAGGCAAATCGATTTATAAGGCATTATAAATCAATTTACCAAATCTGGCCGAGAGCAACCAAGTTTTAAATATAAAGTAAATCGATTTACAAAAGTGGGCCGAGAGCAAATCAATTTTCAATTGTAAAGTAAATCGATTTATGAGACATTGTAAATCAATTTACCAAATCTGGCCTAAAGCAATTATGTTTTACAAATTCAAAGTAAATTGATATATCATAATGCTCAAATAGATTTACTATGGAAACTAAATTTTATAACACAAGATAAATTGATTAAATGTATAGATAAATCAATTTATGTAAACCTAGACAAGATAATGTTGGAAATTGTGCCCTAAGAGCCAATCATTGTACTTTGAATATTATTATTCAATGAACTTCTCCATTTTTTATCATATTATTGTTCACTGTGATAACTATCCTTGGATAAATCATAATGATTGTCCTAAATGTCTGTGGTCGGTCATCTATGTGGGAGCAAAGATGAAATATACAAGACTAGTATGACTTTAAAGAGGTATGGAGATATGAATCAAAGTCTTAGGCACTTGTAAGAGTACAAGGTGATGGACTGAACCATTATGAGAAAGCTGCATGGATCAAGTCATAAGCTTGCCTCATGTATAACCACGTCACTATGCTTAACTTTGACTTGGTCAAAAGTCACCTTTGACCGGGTAATGATAGAGGCTATGTTTGGGCTTAGTGGTTTTCATGCAGAGGAATGTGAATGTTCAAGATAGAATTTGTCCCTCATATTAGTAGAGAGATATTACTGGGCCCCTCAATGAGTGAGTCTTGGAAATGTATGGCCATACTATGATAGAAAGGAGTTTCCATAGTCAAACTACTCAAGGATCAAGAAAGTAATAGTCAGGAATAGGAGGATGACATTCTCCATTCCTCATCCTTGACTCAAAAATCATGTGACAAAAGGGATGTGATATGGTTGTATGACAGGTTGCATCGGTTTATCAATCTTTATTTGAATTGGATAGTTGTAATGTCTTACTAGAGGCTGCTTACGACTTGTGGGTTAGTACAATTATTGGCCCACTGTCAACTTCATATGAGCCTACAGGGTAGCACACAAAAATAGCCCAACATGAGCTATAATATCCAGATTCAATGAATCTAAGATATGTCTAGATTTAAAAAATGTAATTGTTAATCTAGAGTGGACAAATATATATATATATATATATATATTCAAAAAGAACATTAATAATATCATATACACATATATTTATTTTTGAAATACATATATACATATATATATATGTATATATTCTATATGATAATATTATTATATTGTGTTAGTTTTAAATTTAATTTTATTTACTAAATTAAATTTAATAACTAACACGATAAAGATATAATATCTTGAATTTCAATTTATAGAGATAGATTAAATCTATTTCTATTGGCTCTTTATTTAGATTAAATATATAGGTCGAATTAAAATGGTTGGACAAATTTAATTAAACCATATTTATTTAATTTTCTTATCAAAAGAAAATTAAGTGTTAATTGATATAATATGGATTTCAAAATTAATTAAGATTAATTTTAAAAATTCAATATCCATCATAAAATAGAAAGCCCTAACTAGTTATTTTAAAAGGGTGAGATAGGGTTTTCTGCTGGTGATTAAAAAACAAGATAGAGAGTCGTAAGAAAAGAAAACTCTAGAGAAAAATGTTTATAGTGCTAACACGTTGTTCGTGTTGGATTCCTATTCATGTGGATACCGGTAGAGGGAGCTGATCTGAGTTGTTAGCTCCTTGAGATCGAAAAGAAAGACTGAACACATAAGAAAGGTACACTTCTCTATTACTCGATTTAAATGAACAGATCCACAATAGGGATTGTAAAACTTTTGAATTTTAATTTTTTGTTGTGCCTACCAATCCCAAGAGTGGCATCAAAGCCAAGTCAATTGTGCGTTTAAGTTGAGTTTGAGGTTTCGTCTCGATTATAAATTGTATATGTGATATATAAGCTGTATGTGATATATTGCTTTGGATTCAATTGATGGTGATTAATCGAGAAGGATAGGAGACCAAGGAAAACTTGGACTGGATTTGGTACTCTTGTGTTATGGGCTTGTTAGATTTAAAATCTCATGGGCATCATGTTGAGTAGAAACATGTGGGGATCTCTTACATAGAATGTTAAGGATGAATAGATTAAGAAGATTTATAACTGTTCTTAGAGACATGTGATGCCTCTATTGATAGTGTCAAAAAAATATGAGGAAGCTAGTATTATAAAAGTCAACCATACCAAATTAGCATACCTCTGCCTTTCAATAAGGAATTAGTAGGACCGCCATGGTTTGCTATTCGTAGCATGACATAATCATAACATTTATTGTTTTTCATATTGTATAAATTATTATATGAAGTGGTTTTAATTTCTAAAATTGTTTGGGTATGGTGAACAAAATGGCTCTAATTTTACAAGGGTTGTAATTTTTTTTTAAATACGGCCTACGTGCCGTGCTTTCCTCTACGTAGTCTGGATTTACATTCTCTTCTCATCTCACTCCCCTCGTATGTTTAAATAAGGTCTCTCAATATATTTTTCTTTTCTTACTAGAGAGGTCCTCTCATTGGCTTGAGAGGATTTAGGTTAAGTGACCCATATTGTGTCATGTTTAAATTATGTTTCTTTTGATTAGATCATTCCATGCATATTTTACATATAAATGTATATTTGTATGAGATACAACTGTGATATATGTATTCATATAAACGAAATAATTAATTAAGCCCTCCAAATGAAATATTTAGTTATAATGCCATCAATTAATGAATACTTGTCAAAACCTAGACGCTCAATTGTTGGTTCCACCAAAGTGGATGCATTTAAGTTATCATGGTGAGACAACCGTGAGTAGTGGTGCTATTAACAAGATTCATTATTGTTTTGACTTA
Source organism: Inga oerstediana (assembly GCA_963210345.1). Classification (NCBI taxonomy): domain Eukaryota; kingdom Viridiplantae; phylum Streptophyta; class Magnoliopsida; order Fabales; family Fabaceae; genus Inga; species Inga oerstediana. The sequence goes on along the minus strand of OY723410.1, from coordinate 37,967,229 downwards.
ATTGAGATTAACAAAATAGTTTTAGATATCAAGGCATTAGATGGGATTAAACATGTTGGATCATATCATGATCAAATCTCTTAAAGATCTAAGAGTTACGTGTGATGTAATTGGTAAAAAGGTTACCTACCTAAATAACTTGATTTAAGCGTCCTGCCAAAGCATACTTAAATTTAACCAAAACATGGATCTTAGCCCACTAATTATTACATTAAGGGTTATTAGTTTATTGGGATTTGCATATTTTATTGTAGAATCATGTCGACTAGTAATACTGCTACATTATCATTATAATCAGCCCTTGAGAAGGACAAACTCAATGGGACAAACTTTCTTGACCGGTTCAGGAACTTGAGCATTGTTCTCGAATAGGAAAGAAAAGCATATGTCCTAGATCAAACCATTCCTGAAGAGCCTGTAGCCAATGCTCCAAGAGCTCAGCAAGATGCTTACATTAAGCATAAGGAAGACTCTATGGATATAGGTTGCTTGCTTGATGCTTGCCACCATGGTTCCAGAGCTCCAAAGAGATCTGGAACTTATGGAGGCTCATGAGATGATTGTGCATCTCAAGGAAATGTTCTAGCAACAGGCAAGGCAAGAAAGGTTTGAGACCATAAAGGCCTTACATTCCTACAGATGGCTGAAGGTGTATCAGTTAGTGCTCACGGGTTAAGGATTAAAGGCTGCAATGATCACCTTGAGAGGCTTGCATTTCCTATAAGCCAGGAGTTAGCTATCGATTTGATTTTGAACTCACTCCCAGAAAGTTATGACCAGTTTGTTATGAACTACAACATGAACAACATGGAGAAATCAATTTTTGAACTACATGGGATGCTTAAAACTGCTGAGAAGAACATTAAGAGAAAGCCCAACACTATTTTGATGGTTTAAAAAGGAAAAGATATGAAATGGAAAGGAAAGGGCAAAGGCTCAGATGATAAGACCAAAGAGACAAACAAGCCCGAAACGAAGCCTACACCTAAGAAGGCAAAGCCTCCAAAGGAAAGAGTATGCTTCTTCTGCAATAAACCCAGTTATTGGAAGAGGAATTGCAAACTCTACCTCAAAGTTTTAAAAAAGAACAAGGAGGATAGCGGGGCTATCTTTTTAGGCATTTATATTATAGACATTTATCTTTCTACTTCCTCTACAAGGGTATTAGATACTGCATGTGGTTCTCACATTTCTACAAATGAGTAGGATCTTTAGGATAGTAGAAAGTTAAAGAAGGGCGAAGTAGACCTACGAGTTAGAAATAGAGCAAGAGTTGCTGCTTAAGCTATAGGCACTTATAAATTAGTTCTACCTAGTGGCCTTTTGTTAGTATTGAACAATTGCTATTATGTTCCTGCTTAAAGTAGTAACATTGTCTCTCCTTCTTATTTGGATAAGGAAGGTTATGTTAGGATCAGCAGGCACAGCAGAAGAATTTTAAAAATTGTTGCTGATCCTAATAGAGGATCTATCAACGGCGTTTAAATCGAGTTAGAAAGATTCATACCTTTTTCAACTTAAGGTTTTCATGATCTCTAGAAGCCAACACCTCAGGTTCGTTCCCTCTACCAGTATACACATGAATGTTCTCAAACAGAGACTGCGTGCTAGCACCTCCAAATGTCTCCTAAGGTTTCCCTTGTGGCTCAGAATTCTCATGCATGTATGAGTATATTTGCTCTATCAATTTTATAACCTATTAGGGTTATATTTGAATTTTAAAATTAATCTTCATTAATTTTGAAATTAATTAACAATTAATATCTTGATGAGCTAATTAAATAAATTTAGTTTAAATTAAATATGTCCAACAGTTTTAATTTAACCTATTTATTTAATCCAAATAAAAAGGCATTAGATTTAAGTTATCTTCATAAATTAAATCTGAAATACTATATCTCTATCATGTTAGTTATTAAATTTAATATATCTTAATAGATTAAATTTAAAGCTAACACAATATAATAATATCATATAATATACACACACACACATATATATATAAGATATGTATTTCAAAAATATATATCTATATAATATTATTAATGAATTTTATATTATATATATATAAATATAAAATTCGTCCACCCTAAATTAAACATTATCTCGTGTTGGGCCATTCTTGTGTGCAACCCTGTAGGCCCATATGAAGTTGGCAGTGGGCCAATAACTGTACTAACCCATAAGTCACAAGCGGCCTCTAGCAAGACATTACAACTACCCAATTCATATGAGGATCGTTAACACGATGCAACTTGTCATACAACTATGTCACGTCTCTTTTATCACATGATATATCGGTCAAGGATAAGGTATAGATAATGTCATCCTCTTGTTCCTAATCATTACTTTCTCAATTCTTGAGTAGCCTAACAATAGAAATGGAAGTTCCTTTCCATCGTAGTATGACCATACATTTCTCAGACTCACTCATTGTGGGCTTAGTAATATCTCTCTACTAATATGAGAGACAAATTCCATCTTGATCATTCATATTCCTCTGCATGAAAAACCACCAAGCCCGATCGTAGCCTTTATTATCACACGGTCAAAAGTGACTTTTGACTAGTTCAAAGCTTAGCAACTCTCATGTAGGAATGCATTATGACCTCAAGTCTAAGGGCATTGTGACATGGTTATACATAAGAAAAGCTTATGACTTGATCCATATAGCTTTCTCATAGTGGGTCGGTCCAGCACCTTGTACTCTTACAAGTGCCTAAGACTTTGATTCATATCTCCATATCTTATCAAAGTCATACTGGTCTTGTTTCATCTTTACTCCCGCATAGATGACCGACCAGGGACATTTTAGGATAATCTTTATGATTTATCCACGTATACAATTATCATAGTTAACATGCAAATAATATGATAACAAAATAGAGAAATTTTATTAAATTAATAATGTTCAAAGTACAATGATTGGCCCTTTAGTCACAATTTCTAACATCCTCCCACTTGCCCAAGGTACAATCATTAATTTGCCTAATTCCCATTGACCTAACATGATGCTCAGGCTCTGCCTGTGCAAACGGCTTAGTAAGATGATCAGTAACATTGTCTTCTCCTGCTACTTTAGATATCTTTATATCACCTCTATCATTGATTTCTCTAAGAAGATGAAATCGCCTGACTATATGCTTGGTCCTTTGATGTGACCTAGGCTCCTTGGCCTGTGTAATAACACCGCTATTGTCACAAAACAAATCTATTGGATTCGAGATGGTAGGCACCACCCCTAGTTCAGTAATGAACTTTTTGATCTAAATGGCTTCTTTAGCTGCATCCGATGCTGCCATATGCTCAGCTTCTGTTGTAGAATATGCTACAGTACTCTGCTTTGAGCTCTTCCAGCTTACTGTTCTACTATTCAGGAGGAATACGTATACAGATTACAATTTAAGGTCGTCTTGGTCAGTTTGGAAACTTGCATCTGTGTAACCGGTTATGCATAGCTCATCATCCAATCCACCATAGACCAAAAATAGGTCCTTAGTCCTTTTTAAGTACTTTAGGATATTCTTGATATCTGATGGTCATGCTTAAGGCAAAGACATCTGGTCGAGTACATAGCATGGCATACATGATGGATCCAATGGTCGTGGCATATGGAACCTTACTCATTCGATCTCGCTGATCAGGTGTAGTAGGATATAGATCCTTACTAAGATGGATGCAATGAGACATGGGCATGTAGCCCCTTTTTGAATCCTGCATACTGAACCTATGCAGTATCTTGTCTATGTTTGTGCTCTGACTTAGCCTATTAGGCTTTTGGATCTATCCTTATAGATCCTAATCCCTAGGATATATGTGGCTTTACCTAAGTCTTTATTTGAAAAGGACTTTCCTAACCAAGACTTGACACTCTGCAAGGTAGGAATGTTGTTCCCAATGAGTAGGATGTCATCTACACAAAGCACTAGAAATACAATTGTGCTCCCACTAACCTTCTTGTAAACATAAGGTTCATCGACATTTTGAATGAATCCAAACTCTTTGACTATTTCATCAAAACGATAATTCCAGCTCTGAGATGCTTACTTCAATTCATAAATGGATCTTTAAAGCTTGCAAACTTTACCAGAGTCCTCTGGACACATAAAACCTTCAGGTTGTGTCATGTACACATCCTCAAGGAGCTTTCCATTAAGGAAGGCTATTTTGACGTCCATCTGCCATATTTCATAGTCATAATATACTGCAATGGCAAGAAGGATTCTGATTGATTTGGCCATTGCAACTAGGGAAAAGGTTTCAACATAGTCTATACCATGAGTTTGAGTGAATTCTTTTGCAACCAGTCATGCCTTGAAGACATTTACATTGCCATCCATGTCAGTTTTCTCCTTGAAAACCCAATTGCACCCAATGGTTTTTGCACCTTTAGGTGGATCGACTAAGGTCCATACCTAATTGTCATACATGGATTGCATTTCAGACTTTATGGCATTTAGCCATTTCTCAGAGTTTGGTCCCACTATGGCTTCTCAATAGGTGGTTGGCTCATTTTGCTCAATATAACTCTGAGGCTGATATCGTGTCCTATCATATCTTTATGGACCTTGTGTTACTTGAGGAGGCTAAGCAACTTATTGTGAGTCTTTTCTAATTTCCCTCTGTGGCTTTATACTATATTGTGACTCTCAAACTTCTTCGAGATGTACCTTGCTCCCACTGGTTGTTTTAGAGACAAACTCTCTTTCTAGAAACTTAGTGTTTCGAATAACAAAAACTTTGTTATCGGTGTGATTGTAGACATAGTATCCTTTTGTTTCTTTAGGATACCCCACGAAAAGGAACTTTGACGATCTGGGCACTAATTTATCAGAGGCTTGTTACTTAACATATACCTCATATCCTAAGATCTTGAGAAAAGATAAACTTGGTTTCTTTCCGGTCCATATCTCATATGGTTTCTTTTTAATTGCCTTAGATGGAACACGATTTAGTGTGAATGCAGTTGTCTCTAGGGCATGTCCCTAAAAGGAAAGTGGAAGATCTATTTGACTAATCATAGATCGAACCATATCTAATAGTGTTTGATTCATCCATTCAGAAATGTCTTTCTATTGTTGTGTTCCTAGAGGAGTCATTTGTGAGATTATCCCATAACTCCTAAGATGGCCAATAAACTCTTAGCACAAATATTCACCACCTCGATCAGATCGAAGCTGTAATATCCCAATTTTTAATTAAGGGCTAATGAGGATTAGTGTGGATATTTATGAATTTAAATGGGAATTATTATGTGTTTTATGGCTATTTTAATTAATACGTCATAATTATTGAAAAATTGGAAGAATGGAATTATTGGTCATGAGTTGGTAATTAAGGGAGAAATTAATTACTAACTAAGAGAAAATGGGATGTGTGATTAAAATGGCTAATGGAGAGATTAAAGTAGCTAATTGGTGTAAGCCAATAGCAAGTTGACATATAGAAAAAGGTGTGTAAAAGTCAAAAGGCAATAAAGAAGCTTATTTTCTCTCTCTTCTTCCCTTGTATTCGGCTGGAGGTATGGGGGGAGTACTATTGTTTCTTCTTCCTCACACTCCATCTCACCATCTCTCTCTCATTCTTGCTCTCTCTCTCGTCAGCCATTTTTGCAGCAAAAGGAGGAAGAAGAAAGCTTGAAAAAGGTAAGGAAAATGGCTTCTATTGCTCAAACTTCCTTCTCTAATATTGATCCTTGAGTGATGAGCTTCATTTTGGTGGTTGTAGCTTGTCCATTGGTTATGGTTTGTGATCACACAAAATTTTGGAAAATAGTGAATCAAGAACTCTCTTTGGAGAAGTTGATAAGGTGAGTGAGACTTATCTATCTATCTAAGTTTCATGCCATTCGAAATAGTTTGAATTTTCTCGATTTTTGGGCTCATTTTCAAAAATGAGGGCCATTGGGAGTTTGGTATGTGTTTGGTATGGAATTGGTATGTTTGAAATGCATTTTGGATAGATAGAATTGATTGGGTTGGAAATTGTTAAGTTTGGAGATTTTGAGACTTTAGTGTTTAATGTTACCCAAAACCAAAGCATGATAATGGAATATGATTTTGGTGATTTTGACATTCCCATTGGATTCCTTGAGTGATTTTGTGTGGGAATGAGCTTGGTTATTGATTTTGGGTTCATTTGGATCACTTGGGAAAAGTTGGAAATATGTCTTGTTTGAGCTCTGTTTTTCGCAGTCTGTTTGGGTGAGCGTTTTGAATGACCCAATGGTGTTGGAAAATTAGGAAACTTTCCAGCCTTAAAGTTCACATCCCAAGCTTAAAAATGGACATATATTTTGTGTCATTTCGTATAGTATTCTGTGAGATATGGTTGTCCAAAGTTTAGGATTGACACAGAACTCTGTTTTGGAGTAGTGTTTAGTTTTTGGTGATTATATATTTGTGTAGTGATTTCCAGTGATGGGCCATATTTTTTCTTGAAAGAGGACTTATATAACTTTCATTTGGCTTTGGAATCACCCCGTTTCGATTTTTCTAGGATTAGTTATGAATTTTGGAATTTCAACCAAGAATCAGGGGATTTTTGGGCCGCAGCCCAAGGTGGCTGTGCGCGTCCCAAACCTTTCTGGCCTGATTCTGGCTACGGCCCATGAGTGGCTGGCCGCGGCCAACCCCTATGTTCCGGCACTTTGAGTTTTCAAAAGGAGATCTTTAACCTATTGTTTCCCAACCTTTTAGGGCTTTTATTAGAGGCATTTGTGGCCTCTTAAGGGTCAATTATAATAACCAAATTTAAGTGTTTCAAGTTAAATAAGTCTTGGAATAGAATATAACTCTTTGTCCCTAATCATGATTCTAGGATACGACATTTGCCCTAGGCGGGAGAGATCGACACCAGAGTACGCCCAGAAGGATCAAGGTAGTCACTCTTCTCTCATATTATGTATGATGTTTTGGCATACATAACATATCGTTGAATTTGTGAAATGTGTGCCATGGTCTATTACGGCATGAGCAGGTCAGCGTGAGCCGTGTAGGGATTGACGGTGGTCATCTCTAGGTCGGTCGTTGAACTGCCATCATAATCGACATGGATATTGTGAATCCGACTCGTGGGGCGGCGTTTGAGAATCCAGCCGTGGGCTGTGTGTATCTTGCCTGTATAGCTTGTGTATGAAATGCATTATATGAATCCCAGCTGTGGTGAAATGTATTGTGTGGATTGCTATGATGCAATGCAACGTGAACAATTCAGTGAGAGCAATCGTAAGGGATGACATGTGTCATACTAACCATTGCCGTTGTAACTGCCATTGTAGTTGCTTGTTATGGTTAATGATTTGCTTACATGCATTATTATTGTACATTATATGGTTGATTTGACACTACGGGGATTCCTTAGAATCTCACTCTCCCAAAAACCATGTTTTAGACAGGGTAGAAGGATCAAAGGGAAAGCGGGCGACGAAGAGCGGATAGAGCTCTGATTTAGATGTATATTTTGGGTTATTAGTTATCATGTATATCTTTTGGATATTTTTGGGAAACAATTGTGTATATTGGGATTGGTAGTATAGTTTTGTGTAATCCCCAAGTTAAGGGTAATGAATTGTGGGCTTTGTGCCTTTGTAAATCCCTTATTTAATGAATCGAACCCGAGTGTGTCAGGAATTTGCTTTATGCTCTGATATTTGTGAATGAAATCAACTTATACAGGCCATTTAGTATTAAAATGTGAATATGAGACCGTCATGAATAAATTTTGTAAAATTTTTTGTAAGCTATGATTTTGGGAAGTTTGATTTTGTTTAAGTCCCAAAATCATCTAAGGTCTCTAATTCTACATCAATTACGTGTTTATGAACTAAATCCTAGCCTTAAGTGTGAAGGAGGTTACAAAAGCGCTTTAATTATTTTGCCAAGTTGGTTTTGTACTTCAATTTGGAATATTTTGAACATTTCAAAAGATTCAAATTTATGTTTCATTAGATAGATATAGCTATATCTACTAAAGTCATCTATCAATGTAATGAAGTAGACATAACCTCTTCAGGCAGCTGTATTTAATGGTCCACATACATCTGTATGTATGAGGCCTAATAATTCAGTGGCCCTCTTACTATGCCCAGTAAAAGGTGCCTTTGTCATCTTTCCTAATAAGCAAGATTCACATGTATCATATGATTCAAAATCAAATGAGTTTAGAAATCCATCTTAATGGAGTTTAGAAATGTGTTTCTCATTTATATGGCCGAGATGACAATGCCATAGGTGAAATGTGTTTCTCATTTATATGGCCGAGATGACAATGCCATAGGTAGGTCAAATTCAAATCGTTTGATTTTATCCTTTTAGTAGTTACATTATAGATATTCCCATTATTATATTATTCCAAATTTAATATATAATGACCAACATGAAAATCACCATCAGCATAGAAAATGTCATTACGATAAATAGAACATTTACCATTCCTAGTAATAGAAGTATAACCTTCCTTATCTAAATAAGAAACAGAAATAATGTTACTACTCAAAGCAGGAATATAATAGCAATTATTCAAAACTAACAAAAGCCTACTGGGCAGAACTAATTTATAAGTGCCTATGGCTAAAGCAGCAACTCTTACTCTATTTTGAGCTCGTAGGTCCACCTCATCCTTCTTTAGCTTTCTACTGTTCTTTAGACCCTGCACATTTTTACAAATATGAGAACCATATGGGGTATCTAATACCCATGTAGAGGAAGTAGAAAAATGAATGTCTATAACAAAAATACCTGAAGCGATAGCCCCGCTATCCTTCTTGTTCTTTTTCAGATCTTCGAGGTAGAGTTTGTAATTCCTCTTCCAATCACCAGGTTCATTGATGAAGTAGCAGACTCCTTCCTTTAGAGGCTTTGCCTTCTTGAGTGCAGGCTTGGTTTCGGGCTTGTTTTACTCTTTGGTCTTACCACCTGAGCCATTACCCTTCCATTTTCCCTTCCCTTTCTTTTTCATACCCTTTCCTTTCTGAACCATCAAAACAGTACCGGGCTTTTTCTTAATGCTTTGCTCAGTAGTTTTGAGCATCCCATGCAACTCAAAAATTGATTTCTCCATATTGTTCACGTTATAGTTCATGACAAACTGGTTATACCTCTCCGGGAGTAAGTTTATGATCAAATCCATAGCTAACTCTTGGCTCATGAGAAATCCAAGCCTCTCAAGGTGATAAATATAGCCTTTCATCTTTAACACATGAGTACTAACTAATGCACCTTCAGCTATCTTACAGGAATGTAAGGCCTTTATGGTCTCATACCTTTCTTGCCTTGCCTTTTGTTGGAACATTTCCTTGAGATGGACAATCATTTCATGAGCCTCCATAAGTTCCAAATCTCTTTGGAGCTCTGGAACCATAGTGGCAAGCATCAAGAAACCTATATCCACATATTCATCCTTATGCTTCGTGTAAGCATATCTCTGAGCTCTTGGAGCATTGGCTACTAGCTCCTTAGGAATGGGTTGATCTAGGACATAAGCCTTTCTTTACTGCTTGAGAACAATTCTCAAGCTCCTGAACCAGTCAAGAAAGTTTGTCCCATTAAGTTTGTCCTTCTCAAGGACTAATCGCAATGATAGTGTAGCAGTATTTCTAGTCGACATGATTCTACAATTAAAACATGCACAAGTTAGTTAGTAATCTCCCACTAAATTAACAACCCTCAATATAATAATTAGTGGGCTAAGATCCATATTTGGCTTAAACTTAAGTCTGCTTTGGCATGACACTTAAATTCAAGTTATTTAGGTAGGTAACCTATTTACCAATTACATCACATGTAACTCTTAGATCTTTATAGGATTTGATCAACATGTGATCTGGCATGTTTAATCCCATCTAACGCCTTAAGATTCAAAACCATTTTGTTAATCTCAATTAAGTTAAAACAATAATGAATATTATGAGCAGCACCATTGCCCATGCTTGTCTCATCAAGATAATTCAAGTGCATCTACTTTAGTGGTTTCCACAATTGAGCGATCTAGGTTTTGACAAGTATTCATTAATTGACGGCATTATGACTTAAGATTTGATTCAGAAGGCTCAATTAATTAGTCTTGTTTATATGAATGCAATTGCGGTCATATCTCATACATATAAACACAAAAGTATTCATGCAATGATCTAATCAAAAGCATAATTTAAACGTGACACAACATGGCTTACCTAACCTAAAATCCTCCTAAGCCAATGAGAGAAACTTCGTTTAAACATTCGAGGGGAGTGAAATGAGAAGAGAATGTACATTGAGAGTATTTAGAGAAAGACACGGCACACAAGTCGTATTTAAATATTACAACCCTTTGAAAAAATCTAAAGCCATGTTGTTCACCATACCCAAACAAGTATGAAGAATAAACCACAACAATAATTCATACAATATGAAAAGCAATAAATATTGTGATCACATCTTTCAATTTAAACGAAAATGAAAATTAGCTAAATTTCAAGATCACATCTTTCAAAATAGTTTCATTTCGTATTAACTAAATCACATATATGTTCGGATGTTTCTTATCAACATACGTACATATCCCATATATATCACATGTATAAGAATCATAAACTCAATTTAAACGCACAATTGACCTGGTTGTGATGCCATTGTTAGGATCGACAAGCACAGTGAAAGAATTTTAAAAATTTTGGCCGATCCTAATAGAGGATCTATCAACGTGTTCAAAACGAGTTAGAAAGATTAATACCTTTTTCAACTTAGGGATTTCACGATCTCTAAGAGCTAACACCTCAGATCAGCTCCCTCACCGGTAACCACACGAATGTTCTCCAATAGAGACTGCGTGCTAGCACCTCCAAATGTCTCCTAGGATTTCCCTTGCGGCTTAAAATTCTCATGCATGTATGAGTATATTGCCCTATCAAGTTTATAACCTATGAGGGCTATATTCGAATTTCAAAATTAATCTTCATTAATTTTGAAATTAATTAACAATTAATTATCTTGATGAGCTAATTAAATAAATTCAGTTTAAATTAAATATGTCCAACAGTTTTAATTTAACCTATTTATTTAATCCAAATAAAAAGGCATTAGATTTAAGTTATCTTCATAAATTAAATATGAGATACTATATTTCTATCATGTTAGTTATTAAATTTATTATATCTTAATAGATTAAATTTAAAACTAACACAATATAAAAATATCATATAATACACACACACACACACACATATATATATATATATAAGATATGTATTTCAAAAATATATATCTATATAATATTATTAACAAATTTTATATTATATATATATAAATATAAAATCCGTCCACCCTAAATTAAATATTATCTCGTGTTGAGTCATTCTTGTGTGCAACCCTGTAGGCCCATATGAAGTTGGCAGTGGGCCAATAACTATACTAACCCAAAAGTCGTAAGCGGCCTCTATCAAGACATTATGACTACCCAATTCATGTGAAGATCGTTAACACGATACAACCTGTCATACAACCATGTCATGTCCCTTTGTCACATGATATATCAGTCAAGGATAAGACATGGATAATGCCATCCTCTTGTTCCTGACCATTACTTTCTTGATTCCTGAGTAGCTTGACAATAGAATGGAAACTCCTTTCCATCACAGTATGGCCATACATTTCTCAGACTCACTCATCGAGGGGCACAGTAATATCTCTCTACTAATATGAGGGACAAATTTCATCTTGATCATTCATATTCCTCTGCATGAAAAACCATCAAGCCCGATTGTAGCCTTTATCATCACCCGTCAAAAGTGACTTTTGACTAGTTCAAAGCTTAGCAACTCTTATGCAGGAATGCATTATGACCTCAGGTCTAAGGGCATTGTGACATAGTTATACATAAGAAAAGCTTATGACTTGATCCATGTAGCTTTCTCATAGTGGGTCGGTCCAGTACCTTGTACTCTTACAAATGCCTAAGACTTTGATTCGTATCTCCATATCTTATCAAAATCATACTGGTCTTGTTTCATCTTTGCTCCCCTATAGATGACCAACCAATGACATTTTAGGATAATCTTCATGATCTATCCAAAGATACAATTATCACAATTAACATACAAATAATATGATAACAGAATGGAGAAATTTTATTAAATTAATATTGTTCAAAGTAGAATGATTGGCCCTTTCGGCACAATTTCTAATAGGTTATACTTCCATTACTGGGAATGGTAAATGTTTTATTTATCGTAATGACGTTTTCTCTGCTAATGGTGATTTGCATGTTGGTCAATATATATTAAATTTAGAACATCCTAATAGGGGTGGAAACAGGCCAGGCGGCCTGTCAGGGGCCTGTGGCCTGGCCTATGATGGGCCTGTTCAGGCCTGGCCTGTTAGGCTATAAGGCCAGGCCAAGGCCAAAAAAATAGCCTGTTTTACTTAATAGGCCAGGCCAAGGCTTGTTGACAGGCCAATTAGGCCTGTCAGGCCGGCCTGTTAAATATTTAAAAAAATTAAAAGGTGGGAAAATTACATTTCTTTAATTGTTTTTTTGAATTTTGGTCAGAATTCTTGTGCTAAACCTATTCTTCATCTTCATTTCTCCATTCTCGTCCATTTGTCCTCCTTACTCCTCAGCTCTACAGCGGCACTGGCGGGCAGCGGCACCACAACTCTCCTCTTTTCGGCATCGCATCTCGCACAGCCTGTCCTCTCTTTGACTTCGTTCGGCATCGTACAAGGGCACGGTGTTGCATCTGGCACAAGCGCACGGCCATCCTGTCTCCGTCATCATCAGTCCTTCGTCTCTCCATCGTCTTGTGGCCTCTGTTTCAGTCGACTTCTGCTGTTCTGATTCGTTAAGTAAGGATACAGATTTTTGGTTTTTTTTAGGTGGATTTCTGGAATCTGTGAATTGCTCATCTGTTTCTGGTTCATTTGCTGGTTCATTTCTGGTTCCTTTTCGATTTTGTGATTCTGCTATAAGTGTATCTGTGTATGTTCAGTAAGGACATTGAGAGTGTGAGCTATTGCTTTCCAACTTGTTTATTTACACCAAACACTTTTGATATTTCCAACTCTGCAACAATAGGAATAGTTGATTTGCATTTTCTTAGATATTGCTAAGACAGTCTAAATGATTATTGGTTTAGAGGTTTCTTTTTGGGGCAAATTGGCTTACAAGTTAATCTAAAAATTAATTTTCATATTTAAAGTCTTTCAAATGAAACATGCTTTATCTGAACTAATGCTCTGATTTAAAACCCTTTCCATTGGAAGGTTATTTCAATTATTCACTTATTGATTTAAAACCCCAATTTCCTTTCCATTGGAATAGTTGAACTGATGCTCTGATTTAAAACCCTAACTTCTTGGTTTGTGACCATACGTGGATACATATATAAATCGCCAAGAGAGACAGCATATTGTTGAGGTATATGCTCTGTGCGCTTGTCATGGAGAATTGAAATCTTTTGGCAGCCCTGGGGAAGTTATTAGAAATGCCTTTTATTCTCTATTTTTATTGGATATGGTGCTGTTATCAAAATGTGATGGCTGAATAAACTGTTTGTTGCACTAAATTTTCCATTTTTTATCTGCTCCTTGAGTTATTTGACTAAAATTAAAATATATCAATTGATGATATTCAAGAAAATTATTGCACATCATCATGCCTTGCAGACGCTAAGATGGTAAATGCTGGTGAATATCTTAAGGATTTATTTCTTTTATATGATAAATGATGCCTCATCCTATGCATTGATTTGTTTGTCCACACATGCTTGCTGTCCAACAGTGTTACTTTTCTCTTTTTGCTTCTGGAATTTGCATAAAGCAATTTGGAGAGTGGTATGTGCTCAATTTTTAACTGTGCTAATGACATATCCTTTTCACTTCAACATGTGCTTTTTCCCCTGTGAAATTTGCCTTCAACAGCAGTTGAAGGGTAGAGGTCAACCATTTGCTTTTTTATATATGTATATATATTTTTAATAGATGAACTCAAATATTCATCAGGTCTACGCTGTAAATAATTGAGGATACATAATTTTTCATTGAATTATCTATATATTAATTTCATGGTAAAATAGAAAACAAAAAATACAAGCGAATGATATGTTTCTGGTTCATTTGCTGGTCTATTTCTGGTTTATTCTCAAAATGATAGCTTCTGCTATTCTGGTTTATTTGTTGATATATTTCTGGTTCATGAACTTCTCTATGTTGCTCTTGTCACTTTAACTAATACATTACTTTTAATGTTTCAGGTATAGCTAATGTCATCTCCATTTGAGAGTGAAACAATGTCGTCTACTTCAGTTCCTCCTAATACTATTGAGGTCCAACAACAAGCACTAACAAATTATGTATGTTATTTCTGTGTATCAAACAAGTGTATGTTATTTCTTCTGTAAAAGTATGTGACTAACAAGTTATCTTGGTTCTAATGTGTGTTCCTCACTTGTTCTCTTGTATTTTGATGTATTTTGAATCATTGATATTAATTTATGTAAATTTCGGCCTATTTAAGGAGGCCTGTTAAGGAGGCCTATTTTCGGCCTGTGGCCTTTTGGCCTGTTTTGCAGTATGGCCTGTAGGCCTGTCAATTAGCTTAAAAAATTTCAAAACTTCAGGCCTCCTTAACAGGCTTCAAGCCAGGCCAGGCCTGTGTACAGGCCAGGCTCAGGCCTAAAATTTGGCCTCCAACAGGCCACAAGCCAGGCTCAGGCCAGCTTGTGTCTTAACAGGCCCGGCCTGTTAAGGCAAAAGCCTGGCCTGTTTCCACCCCTACATCCTAATAGAGGAAATATCTATAACATAACTACCAAAGGATCAAGTCAAACGATTTGAATCCAAACTACCTATGGCATTGTCATCTAGGCCATATAAATAAGAAATGTATTTCTAAACTCCATCAAGATGGATTATTAACTCATTTGATTTTGAATCATATGATACATCTGAATCTTGCTTATTAGGAAAGACAACAAAGGCACCTTTTACTGAGCATAGTGAGAGGGCCACTAATTTATTAGGCCTTATACATACATATGTATGTAGACTACTAAATATAGCTACCAGAGGAGGTTATATGTACTTCATTACATTTATAGACAACTTTAGTAGATATAGATATATCTATCTACTGAAACATAAATCTAACTCTTTTAAAATGTTCAAAATGTTCCTAAATGAAGTACAAAACCAACTTGCCAGGATGATTAAGCACTTTGATCTTATCGAAGTGGTGAATATTTGAGCCAAGAGTTCATTAACTATCTTAAAAGTTGTGGATAATCTCACAATTGACTCCTCCAGGAACACCACAATGGAATGACATTTCTGAATGGAGGAATCCAACAGTATTATATATAGTTTGGTCTATGATAATTCAAACAAATCTTCCACCGTCCTTTTAGGGCCATGCCCTAGAGACAACTGTGTTCACACTAAATCGTGTGCCATCTAAGACAATTGAAAAGGCACCATATGAGATATGGACTTGAAAGAAACCTATTTTATCTTTTCTCAAAATTTGGGGATGTAAGGTATTTGTTAAGCAACAAGCCTCAAAAAAATTAGAGCTTAAATCTTTAAAGTGCCTTTTTATGGGGTATCCTAAAGAAACGAAGGGATACTATGTCTATAATCCCACCGATAATAAAGTGTTTGTTATTAAAAATGGTACATTTCTAGAAAGAGAGTTTATCTCTAAATGAACTAGTGGGAGCAAGATATATCTCAAAGAAGTTCAAAAGTCACAAGATAACACAAAACCATAGATGGAAAATAGAAAAGACTCAAAACAAGTTGCTGAGCCTCCTCAAGTAACACAAGACCCATGTAGATCTGATAGGACACAACATCAACTCAGAGATATAGATTTCTGATTACTGAAAGTTGTGATGTGTTGCTTGTTGAGTAAAATGAGCCAACTACCTATCGAGAAGCCATAATGGGACCAAACTCTGAGAAATGGCTAAATGCCATGAAGTTTGAGATGCAATCCATGTATGACAATGGTACGAAACTTAGTTAATCTACTTGAAGGAGTAAAAACCATCAAGTACAAATGGGTTTTCAAGGACAAAACTGACATGGATGGCAATGTAAATGTCTTCAAGGCACGATTGGTTGCAAAAGGATTAACTCAAACTCATGGTATAGACTATGATGAAACCTTTTCCCGAGTTGTAATGGCCAAATCAATCAAATCCTTCTTGCCATTGCAGCATATTATGACTATGAAATATGATAGATGGATGTCAAAATAGCCTTCCGTTATGGGAAGCTACTTGAGGATGTGTACATGACACAACCTGAAGGCTTTGAAGGTTGTGAGCATTCAGAGGACTCTGGTAAAGTGTGCAAGCTTCAAAGATCCATTTATGGATTGAAGCAAGCATCCCGAAGCTGGAATCATCATTTTGACCAAGTAGTCAAAGAGTTTTGATTCATTCAAAATATTGATGAACCTTGTATTTATAAGAAGGTTGATGGGAGCATAGTTGTATTTCTAGTACTTTATGTAGATGACATCCTACTCATTGGGAATGACATTCCTACCTTGCAAAGTGTCAAGTCTTGGCTAGGAAAGTTTTTCTCTATGAAAGACTTAAGTGAAGCCACCTACATCCTAGGAATTAGGATTTATAGAGATAAATCTAAGAGACTAATAGGCCTAAGTCATAGCACATATATAGACAAGATACTGTAAAGATTCAGTATGTAGGATTTAAAAAGGGGTTACATGCCCATGTCTCATTGCATCCATCTTAGCAAGGATATGTGTTCTAGTACACCTGATCAGGGAGATCACATGAGTAAGGTCCATATGCTTCGACCATTAGATCCATCATGTATGTCATGTTATATACTCGGCCAGATGTCTCATTTACCTTAAGTATATCAAGCAGATATCAACAAGATCCTGGTGAGGGTCATTAAACTACTGTCAAGAATATCTTAAAGTACTTAAGAGGAACTAAGGACTTATTCTTGGTATATGGAGGATTGGCTGATGAGCTCTGTGTAACTGGTTACATAGATGCAAGTTTCCAAACTGACCAAGATGACATTAAATCACAATCTGGATATATATTCCTCATGAATGGTGGAGCAATAAGCTGGAAGAGCTCTAAGTAGAGCATTGTAGCAAATCAGCAATAGAAGCTAAGTATATAGCAGCATCGGATACAGCTAAGAAAGCCATTTGGATTAGAAAGTTCATTACTGAACTAGGGCTGGTGCCTACCATGTCAAATCCAATAAAATTGTTATGTGACAATAACAGTGTTATTGCATAGGCCAAGGAGCCTGGGTCACATCAAAGGACCAAGCATATACTTAGGTGATTTTTTCTCATTAGAGAAATCAATGATAAAGGTGATATAAAAATATACAAAGTAGCATGAGAAGATAATGTTGCTAATCCCCTTACTAAGCTGCTTGCACACGCAAAGCATGAGCGTCATGTTAGGACAATGAGATTAGGCAAATTAATTATTGTACCTAGAACAAGTGGGAGTGTAATATCCCGAATTTTAGGCCTAGAGATTTGAGGATACGCCTATATCAGGTAAACTACTAAGCCCAGTTTAGGAAGGTTCCCAAGAATGTCGATTTGGTAGTGTTTCGACGGATTGAAGTTCTGAAAAGTTACTATTCACCTTCTATCTCACCTCTAACAATTTTTTCTTGATTTAATCTGATTTTTCCCTTATTTTTGGGTATCTGACCAAAAATTTAAGGCCCTTAATGAGTCTTAAAAGTTGTTCGCCACATGTCGAAACCTTATAGTGCCATTTGTCTAGTGATCCAGTGATTCGATGACATGTGTCACTTACTTTAATAAAGTAGGGGTCTAATGATTTTCTCGGCTTCTAAGCATGGTGTTTGAGAAAGTTAGTCTGGTGAACAGACTGGAACCGGTCAATTTGCCTAGCTCGAGGGCTAGGTGGCGACTTCTTGTGGTGCCAACATAAAAGTCAAAAAGGTAAATGTCATCGTGAGGGACACTTGTCACCTTCTCATTTATTCAATACAAAAGTTGTGTCATGATAGCTTAGTTTCTTAAAGTTACTTTATCAGTGTATACATGGGTTTTGCTCGGGATGTGTTAGCCGTCTAGCTTAACCGCAAGCACACGGATCGCAAGTGATATAAAACGATTGTTCCCATGAGGGCTATGACAAAAATGAATTAATTATCTTAATTAAGTTCTCAATCAGGTTAGGTGAGAATATTTTGAAATTTAATTTGTTTAAGAAAATATTTATTTGAGAATTCCAAAGTTAAGATTTTTCTTCAAGATAGAAGGAACCTAGGATAACTTATCCCTATTGTACTTCATAAGATTAACTTAAATCTTAAATTGATAATGAAAAGATGTGCTTGTCAGAGGTCTAAAAGTAATTGATAAAGATTTCTCAAGTGAAAACTAATTTTATATTCTCAATTAACTTGCGCAATCTTTTGTCTCAGTTAATGAAAATACTCATTAAGCTCTATCCTCAATTAGACAATGCTAGGCTAATAGATATATCTCTATTCTATTAACAAACCATCCATTTAACCTCTAAACTTCAAGTCTAGCACAATTTTATCTAAGTTTTACAATTAAATTATCTTTCTCAAGTATCACTCAATTGAACCCAACAATTTAAGTGGAGGCCAATCACCTGGAAACATTAAACAAGAGATAAAAATCAACACATAAATTTCATTATTAAATAAAAAAACATCTTAATCCATCTAATAGTTCAAACCAATCCTAGAATAATAAATTTAGCCACTCATATTCATAACCAAAACCAAATCAAAGCAATAATAATCCACAGCAAAATAAGAGTTAACTGAAAGAAAAGAAGAAATTAATAAAACCAAAAGATTAAGCCTCAAATCTCTTCTATGCTTCAATTCCTTGGCTTTATTTGCCCCCAATTCTCCACAACGTCCTCTGATCCAGTGGTACTGCCAGTTTTCAAATCAATTACCTCCACAGTCCTCTCGTCCTCCCTTAAAGATGATGACCGAACCCGAACGCCTCTCCTTCCGTTCGTACCCGAACATGTGTTCTCCTCCTCTCTTCCTGAAGAAGCCTAAGCCCCTATATATAGGTTAAGTTCCTAGATCCTTATGCAATATCTCTCTAGCAAAATAAACTCAAACAAAAAGATAAAGAAATAAAAAGATAAAAAAATAGATAATGATAATGGTGATAATAAAATAATAATAATAATTGAAATATCTTTTCTTTTTTATCTTAAATTTTTATTTTTATTATTAATATCATTATTTCTATCTTTAATATCAAAATCATTATTTTTATCCTAAACTTTGATATTTATAATGAAATCCCTCTAAATCGGTATCTTATCAAAATCTGACTAAAATCCCTTTGATTTATTATATATGACTCCCAAATATATTAAAATATGTCTTAAAATTATCTAGAAATAGGGAGTCATCACACTCTCACACTTGCATTAAATCTTATCCTCAAGATTTTAATTTGTAAACCACCAAAGAAAATATTGGAAGCAAGATTTTAAAGAAAACATTATAAAAGTAGAACTAATTTAGACTCTCAAAATTAGACCTTCATTGAATTCTTTTGCACATTCTAAAAATGCAAGTAGCAAAGCAAATAACTTGGTAAAAGATAAAACACAATAGAATGTCGCTCACAAGGCAAATGTTTACACTCATCTCTTAATATAATTAAGGGCTTATGTTTCACTCAATTCTACTTATAGCAATTTATCCACCATAGGCTTCTTTATCATCGCAATATCCACTTTATTATCCTAATGCATATATAAATCTAAAGGACTTGATAATGGATAAAACTTAAAGACAAGTTGTGCAAGTTATGCAAAATTAATATTATCTCTCCACACTTAAATTTCACATTGGCCTCAATGTGAACATACAACATGATATAGTAAAAGTGAAGAAGAATGAAACTGGTTTAATCATATTGAGATACAGGGTTGATATGAGTTCCTAAGGGTTCATATTTGCATCAATTCAACAATAAGTACTACATGCTAAATAACAATCATGATCAATATCCAGCACATACAAATTCAACAACAATTCAAAGTAAAGTAGAAGAATACTCCCCCATTTGTTCTTGATTTGCACTCTCAATTTTTCCTTACCATTGCTGTCTAGGTGGCACACATCATCAAGGGCTGCAATACGAACAGCAAAGCAAATCTAGAAAAAGGAAAAATAATTAAATTACTAAAACCTTAGGTTGCCTCCCAAGAAGCGCTAAGTTTATAGTTTTCAGCCAGACTTTGCAAAATAAGCACCTAATCATAAGTATAAAAAACCATGACCTCCTTGTCTCTATTTATTTTCATGCAACAAGGTTTAAAACAAAAAAGTTCTCAATCACATTAATTACATGAACTTCATCAATCATCAACAATTTTAGAGTATAAGCATTCATTAAATTCAAAAAAGGCATTACATGCATGTCCAAACAATCAAATGTAGAAGCTTTTAAGACTTTAGAACACCAAACGAAATCCACTTGACTCTCACCAATAAAAGTCAAAACTTTAATAGGAGGATTATCTGTAACAATTCTTGGGATCTTCACACTAACCTCATCATCAAACCCACATGGATTAGGTTCCACAATTGAAACCTCTTCTAGACACTTGATATTGTTTTCTCCTTTAGTAATTTCTAACTCACAATCAAGACTAGTATTATCATAATCTAGTAGTGATACTTCTTCACTCCCTATAGTCAATTGTTCATTTGATATCTCATCTTCTATAGGAGAGCCTTTTGATATATCATCAAAAGTTCCTTTTTGATTCAAAGACTCAAGATTAGAAGATGTTTCATCAATTTGCAATTCTACATCTTGAGCATAATCATTAGTTTTCTCTTCTTGAAAAATTCGCAAGAATTTATTTTCACTATCTAGAAAATGTTCAAGCAAATTCTTTGTTGTAAGCTCCTCCTCATCAATGGAAGTAATGTCATCTACATAAGTATTGGGTGATATATGAGGATTTGATGCATATGAATGAAAATAATAATTAGGATCCCAAGGTATGGTTGCTCATGATTCCATCCAGGGCTAAAAGTAGAATTATGCGAATTAGTTTGAGCCACAGAAAAATCATCCTCCTTATAATCTAATGTTGAGACATAGGGACATTGCTCATTCAAGTGAAAATATCCACAAGAACTACAACAATTGTACTCACATGGAGATTCACATGCATAAGAGTCATAATAAGAATTTGTATAATTATTTTTATGCTCAAATCTACCACTTGCCCCATTAGTTCACCAAGGATAATCCATAACAGTTTAAAACTCAATCATAATTAACCACACAAACTTTTGCATTAGTTCCCGGCAACGACACCAAAAACTTGTTAGCCGTCTATCTTAACCATAAGCGCACGGATCGCAAGTGATATAAAAAGATCGTTTCCACGAGGACTATGACAAAAATGAATTAATTATCTTAATTAAGTTCTCAATCAGGTTGAGTAAGAATATTTTAAAATTTAATTTGTTTAAGAAAATATTCATTTGAGAATTCCAAAGTTAAGATTTTTCTTCAAGATCGGAGGAACATAGGATTACTTATCCCTATTGTACTTCATAAGATTAACTTGAATCTTAAATTGATAATGAAAAGATGTGCTTGTCAGAGGTCCAAAATTAGTTGATAAAGCTTTCTCAAGTCAAAACCAATTCTATATTCTTAATTAACTTGTATAATCTCGTCTCAATTAATGAAAATACTCATTAAGCTCTATCCTCAATTAGACAATGTTAGGCTAATAGATATATCTTTATTCTATTAACAAACCATCCATTTAACCCCTAAACTCCAAGTCTAGCACGATTTTATCTAAGTTCTACAATTAAATCAGCTTTCTCAAGCATCACTCAATTAAACCCAATAATCTAAGTGGTGGCCAATCACCCAGAAGCATTAAACATGAGATATAATCAGCACATAAATTTTACTAATAAATAAATAAATAAAGTCTTAATTCATCTAATAGTTCAAACTAATCCTAGAATAAGAAATTTAGCCCTCATGGTCATAACCAAAACCAAATCAAAGTTATAATAATCCACAACAAAATAAGAGTTAACTAAAAGAAAAGAGAAAACATTAATAAAACCAAAAGATTGAGCCTCAAATATCTTCTAAGATTTAATTCCTTGTCTTCAATTGCCCCCAATTCTCCACAACGTCCTTTGATTTGTGGTGCTTCCAGTCTTCAAATCAGTCGCCTCTATAGTCCTCTCATCCTCCCATGAAGATAATGACTAAACCCAAATGCCTCTCCATCCATCCGTACCCAAATGTGTGTTATCCTCCTCCACTCCTGAAGAAGCTTAACCCCTATATATAGGCTTGGTTCCTAGATCCTCATGCAATATCTCTCTAGCAAAATAAAATCAAACAAAAGGATAAAAAAATTAAAAGATAAAAAATAGATAATGATAATAATAAATAATGATAATGATGATAATAACAATAATAGTAATAACAACAACAATAATTGAAATATCTTATTATTTTTATTACTAATATCATTATTTTATCTTTAATATCAAAATCATTATTTTTATCCCAAACTTTGATATTTATATTAAAATCCCTTTAAATTGGTATCTTATCAAAATCTGACTAAAATCCCTTTGATTTATTATAGATGGCTCCCAAATATATTAAAATGTGTCTTAAAATTATCTAGAAATAGGGAGTCATCATACTGTGACACACATGTGAGGCCCATCAAAGGACACCAAGTCGGAGTGTGTACATGGCCCTAGTTGGCGCCACATATCAGCATCTACTCTAAAAATGCATGATACACATATTTTCCTTGAAAATGCCACGTGCATATCTAACTAGCCTATTTTGCCCAACTAATCAGTCTCTTACCTCATGATATAGTTGGGCAGCATCTTTTACCAACCCAATGGCACCATATATATGTCATATGCATATCTGCATCGACACTTTGATCTTATTGTCTACGCATACTAAGCCATCTTCCTGGTAAGTCCGAATTACACAGTCCCCAAGAGTTTTGCTATCTCTTGATATTCTTGGGAACCTTCCCAAACTGGGCTTAGTAGTTTTCCTGATATGGATGTATCCTCAAGTCTCTTAGCCCAAAATTCTGGATATTACAATTCTCCCCCCGTTCAATAAATTTCATCCTCAAAATTTGAAAGTCTATACCTCAAGGATCATCTTAGACACTCAGTGTAATATCCCAAACTTTGGGCCTCTAACTTGAAGATAAGCATGTAACAGGCAGACAACTAAGCCCAGTTTGGGAAGAATCCTAAGAATGATGGGAGATAGAAAGACTTTTTGGGACTATGAATTTTGGCCCTACTAGGTAGAGGGCTTGGCATTTGTAGGTAGTATGATTAAGTGTCAGTAAAGATGTGTAACGCCCCAAATTTCAATTAAGGGCTAATGACTTCAAAAGTGATTGTAATTATTGTAATTAAGCACTTTTGAAGAATACAATGTGAATTTTGATTCAAACATGTTCTGATCAATGCCTAAACCCTATATTTATGATTAAGTTTGGAATAAGGTCTAATTGGGTTAAATATAAGGAAAGGGCGAATGATTAGATAATTAGAGTAATAGGGATTAGTTGGAAGTGATTTGAGTATAATTGCCATAATCAGAGGCAAAATGGTAAAACTGGAAAGTTACCGACCGATTGGTCAGTTACCAAAGAGAAAACTCATAGGTAACTTGAGATCAATGGTTAGGATTCATGAGTATGAGAGGAGTTTTGTGTGTGCATGTGTTATGTGAGGTTAGGAAAGGAGGGCCAAGATGTTGCCAAATGTCTATTTGTAAGCCCTTAGATCAAGTCAATGTTTCAACCTATTTTTCTCCCTCTCTCTTCCACTTAGGTTGGCCAAAAAGTCTCATGCACAAGGAAAATCTGATCCCATCTTCATTCTCTCATCTCTCTCCTCTCCACTCCATTTTCATCCAAGCTTGGAAGGAAAGAGAAAGGAAAAGCTTGAGTTTTGGGTGAGTATTTATCTCTAAATGCTCAAGTGTTCTTCATTAATATTGATCATAGTGTCAAGAGCATTATTCCTATGGTTTCAGATTTTTGATTAGTGGTGATTGGAAGCTTGAGAAAATTTGGAAGTGATGGAAATCAAGAATTAGTCTTGGGAACAAGTTAAGGTAAGCCTTTGGAACCTTTTGACATATTTATTGTGGTTATTGGTTTAGCTTTGAGGATTTTGGATTTTTTGTCCTGATTTTGGCTTAATTTCAAAATGTGTGAATTGGTTATTTTTTAGTGTGAAATTGGTGTCATAGTGTGTCCTTGAGCATTTGAAATTGATTTGGAATGTTGGTTTGGATTGGTTTGCAATATGGTGGTTTGATTGAGTTCTTGGTAAGACATGTGGTGGTAATTGTGTAACATGTCAATGGAGGTTGAATTGGATTGTTTTGATGATTTCAATGGATTCCTTGTGCAAATTTAAGTGGGAATGGTATTTGATATGAATTTGGGAACCATTGGAAGCATTGGTGCAAAATTGAAATGTTGTCCATTGAAAGTCTATTCTGAGTAGTCAGGTTGTGTGAATGGTTTTACTAGGAAAATGATGTTATAAAATTATGAAACTTTCCAGTCTTAAATTTTACATTCCAATATTCAAAATGGATATATAATTTGTGCCATTTTATTTTGGGAACTAGGAGATATGACTACCCAAAGTTTGAGGTAAAAAATGGACTCGGTTTTAGGGCAGTAATGAAATTTGTGTAATTCTGTATTTTTGTGGTGATTTCCAACAATGGCCAATATTTTTCCTAGGAATAGGACTTAAATATATTTCATTTGGCTTTGGGAACACCTTATTTCGATTTTTTTAGAATTAATTATGATTTTTCGAAGTTGCCTTGGCTGCAGCGCAAAAGTTTCTGTGCGCTCTTTGGCCGCAGCCAGAAATTCTTGGCTACAGCCAACCCCTATTTTCAATTTTTTGAGATTTTGAAAAGTGTTTTCCAACCTAGTACTTCCCAATTCCTCTAGGTTTTCATTGAGCCTATTATAGTCACTTAAGGAACTTATGTGGTAACCTATTTTTTTGAAGTGTTTGAAAGTGAGAATTGGGAGTAGAGAATTAATCCGCCATCTTGATTTTGGTATTTAGGATTTGACATTTGTTATCCTCATGAGCCAACGGTGCCAAAGGACGTCAGGAAAGAACAAGGTAGAGACTCTTTCTCTTGTACCGTGTGTGAAACATTGTATGTATGTTTGTCATGCATTGAGAATACTTTGTGATACCTTGTGATATATTAAGATCACAGTGAAACCTGACGCATAGTGTTTACAGCCATATGTGTTGTCATATGTGGCATGAGCCATGTGACATTGTAATGCTGCTTAACATGATCTTACATGCTCTGTGTTTGTATACTATATGAGTGATTTGTTACTACTGGGATTCTTCTTAATCTCATTCTTTCCTATGACTAACATTTTAGTCAAGGCAAAGGGCTCTAAGGAGAAGCGGACAACCCGGAGTGGTTAGGGCCTTTAGGGATATTTTGGTTTTGATAGTTAGCTATCAATCTGGGTTTGGGATTACTGTAAATTATTTTTGGGATGTATATAATATTTTGATTATGGTATGTAATCCCCTAGTTGGGAATTATAAACCTGACAGTTAGTATATACATGACCTGAGGGTTGCAAGGATTTTTATCTCACACTCTGATATGTATACATGTGAATTTAATTGCATAGGTAATTATATGTGATACATGCAATTGAGACTAGAACAGGGAAAGAATTTTGAAAGTTTTGTTAAAAACCCTTCTGCAAGAAGGGATTGGAATGACTTTTGATGATTATTGGTCTCTATTTCATTTAAAATTCTGAATTTCTAATTATAATTACATGTTTAAAGGCAGGGGGTTACAAGATATGCATAGGACACATATACGGTGCCATCTAATTGGTTGAAAGATGCCATTCAGCTATGTCATGAGGTATAGGACTGATTAGTCGAGCGTATTTTCAGAGCAGACATGTATACCCTACGTTTTTTAAAGAAGACACCTATACATGGGGCCATATGGGGCCCACACACTACTCTGACCTGGTGTCATTTTGCGGGCTTCGATACATGTGACGCAATCCTGAGTATGTCTTGAGTAAAAGCCTGAGTAGAATCTTAGGTAAACACCGATAAAGTAGCTTTATTAAAGTAGCTTTAATAAAGTAGTAATGATGACCCAATTTTTAGGTTGACACCACAAGAAGGTGACACTTGTCCCTCATCATGAGATTCATAGATTGAATTTTGTGTTGGCACTCTTGGAACCCGACACCTAGCGCAATACTCAAGGAAACCCACCGGTCTTCGATCCGGTCACCTAACTAACTTTCCCAAACACTGAACCTGAGAGCTAAGGAAAACCATCAGACCCTCATTTTCCCTAACAAGTTGGACAGTTATAAGCCTAAGAAAAGAGGTAGGACCCACTTTATTAAAGCAAGTGACACATGTCACCAAATTATTGGATCACCCGATAAATGGCACCATAGGAGTTTGACATGTGGCACTAATTTTTCAAGACTCCCTCTTGGCCATATATTTCGGCCAGCTACCTCAAAAATCAAAGAAAAATCATGGAAAAATGGTAGAGGAGAGATAGAAGGTGAATAGTAAAATTTCCTGACTTCAATCCACTGAAACACTATAGAATCGGCATCTTCTCTCAAAATACTCTTCACAAAACTTCTTCTACTCATCCCAAGCTTCATTTCTATGGTTTTATATTTTCATTTGGAGGTGATTGGTGCCATCTCGCTTCCCAGAGTATTGTTGAATTTCCAAACCGGTTGTGGAAACGTGAAAAGGTAAGCGTGGTCTTCATTTTAAACCGATTGGTTTGTTGTTTAGATGAGCTGTCATAAGGGTAGGGTACTATTCATGTTTTAGCCAGGGGTATTTTTGAGGTTTGGTCATGGTTTAATCATGTATTTATGGTTAGTTGATGATTTATGATGATATTAGACCAAGTTGTTGGACAAAATCTATTTTTGTAATTTTGGCTTGAAGGGGTCTGTTCGATTAGTGCTATAAGGGGCTAAAGCTTTGTGATTTTGACAATTTTGATATTACCATTGTGTTTGTAATGTAAAAATGTGTAGGAATAGCCTTGGTTGTAAATTTTAGACCCCTAGAAATATATATTGCAAAGTTGAAATATATACTGTAAATTTTGGACCCCTACCGTAGACACATGTCATGCATTTTCTTACCCTTGTTCTCGCTTATCGTACACAATATCAATTCTGATACCATTATCAGAACCGATACCATTGGTGTTCTGATACCACCATGACATGCATCAAAACCACTATCAAGTATACTGGTACCATGATACCACCAACTAGGTACTGGTACCCCCTTTGCACGTACTGATACCACTACTCTCTGATACCAATGATACAACCTTGATACTGCTATTATGAGTACTGGTTTCATTAACATATGCACTGATACCACAACTAAGTACTGGTACTGCCTCTGCGTGCACTGATACCACTACTCTTTGATACCATTGATACCACCCTGATACTGCTAGTACCATCCTGATACTAATATTACAAGTGTTGGTATCATTATTGTGTGTACTAGTACCACCTCTGTGTGCACAGATACAAATGTTCTCTGATACCGTTGGTACCATCACTTAGGTACCGATACCTCTACTCCTTCCATCTACAAGCTAGTCAACGGATACGGGTGGTCTAACTTTCTGCTTCCTCTACTATCCGTAACTCCCAATTACATTAGCACTATTAGAGGATCACTACTCTATTCACATGAGCAGAAAACATATCCTAGAGTCAGAACCCTTTGCTCTGACTGGAACTCTAACTCTAAGCTAACAATTCCATTACAATAATTACTACTCTGATACCAAAACTGTAACACCTTATTTCTGTAGCCGATCTGATGAGTTTTACGCAACAAATTTGAACCACTAATCAATAATCTTTTGTTAAGTTCTTTCAAGTTCCAACCTCAAGATAGGATTCGAACATGTAGTTGAGTGGGTTTTACTGAATATTTCGAAATCTTGCGGAAGCATCTTATAACGGTTCGCAATTTCATTGTCACTCATCGATTCTAATATTTATTTAACTCAATTAGAGTGACTTATTGCTCATTTATTTAGCCAAATTATTCCTCTACTCATTCTTAATTCATTCATTTGTATATTTATACAAATAGTGTAGCCACACAAGGCTTTTATAGTGTCTAATATAATACACAGTAGATCAATCTTCACTTCTCAGCCATAATTCCCTCTTGTCCAACTCCCTGTAGTACTCTTCTATACTTCATCACACTTGTATGGTTGGTTGGGGGAAGGGTAAGATTCGGTGCAAATCTCAGTAGCAAATAATGCTAACTATGAATGTAAGATAATGCTTAGTGTATGACATGCTTGCTTACATACATTTATGCTAACATAATGACAAATGCATGCCAAATACTTTACAATACTCTCATGGCCATAGCATAAGTGCAAATAGAGCTTCAATAATTCACATATGTTCAAAACAATTCATTAAAGCAATAACACATACCATCACACAAGCTTACATAAATCAAATACACACAAGTCAGGAAAGTTTATCTACCTCTTGTCTTCATGTCCTCCTTATCCTCCAACCATTGCGGCTTGTTCAAAATTCTTCCATTCTTTTCTTTATTGACTTCTCATAGCCCTAGATATATTATAATCATATCATTAGGATCATTATGGTTATTTTACCAAGTCAACCAATGAGTCAAAGTGGTCAAATTATCCTAAGGGACTAAATTCTACCCTTAGAGTTCAAGGTAATTACATTAAGCCATTACCTTTTTCCATTTTTGCACATATACCCAATCATGCTAGAATTTTCTACAATATCTGAAAATTCATAACTAATTGGACAGATGTCCAATTGTGATTATTTCAAAGGCTAAGTGACCCCTAATTAGTTTAGTTTCAGGGAAAAATATAGCCATTATACTTTTGGATGCATATCAATATAGTACTCACTTAATTGATCACTACCCCTAGAATTCGCTAGTTTTCCATACCAAACTTTGAAAATGCAGAACTCCCATCACACACATCCAAATGACACAAATGACATATCAAATTAAAGCTTGATATGTCTACTTCTATATTTAAGAGTTTCACAATTTTAGGACATCATTTTCCTATTAAAAAATGTCACACAATTAGACTGCCATGCACATAATTCACACTGGCAGAATTTCCAGTTTCTAGTATTTATTTCCAGTAGCCCAGAATTTACAACCAGGCTATTCCCACACAGTTTTCCATTTTAAACACAATGGAAACATTTAAAACATCAAAATCACAAGCCTTCAGCCCCTATACAATCTAACTTAACAAAACCCTTGTTGCCAAAATCAACCAAAACATAATTTTAACCACCAATCTAGTCTAATAACATCATAAGTCATCATTTAACCATAAACACATGATTAAACCACGAAAATAGCCCCTGGATGAAAAATGAACAATACCCCACCCTCATGAAAACTCATCCAAACAACAAACCAATCAGTTCAATGTGAAGCCTACACTGACCTCTACGCGTTTCTGCAATCAGTTCAGAAATTTAGTAGTACTGCGGCCAGCAAGATGGCACCAAACTCCACCAAATGAAAATCCAAAACTACAGAAATAAATCTTGGGATTAGTAGAAGAAGGTTTGTGAATGGTATTTTGAGAGACAATGCCGATTTGGTAGTGTTTCAGCGGATTGAAGTTCTAAAAAGTTACTATTCACCTTCTATCTCTCCTCTAATGATTTTTTCTTGATTTAATATAATTTTCCCCTTATTTTAGGCAGCTGGAAAAAAAATTTAATTCCCTTAATAAGGGTTAAAACTTGTTCGCCACATGTCAAAACCTTGTGGTGCCATTTGTTCGGCGATCCAGTGATTTGATAACATGTGTCACTTGCTTTAATAAAGTAGGTCTCGCCTCTTTTCTTTGGCTTTTAGTTGTCTTTTTTGTTAGGAAAAGTAAGGGTCTAATGATTTTCCTGGCTCCCAGGCTTGGTGTTTGGGAAAGTTAGTCAAGTGACTAGACTGGAGACTGGTGAATTTCCCAGGCTCGAGGCTAGGTAGTGACTTCTTGAGGTGCCAACACAAAAGTAAAAAAAGGTAAGTGTCATCATGAGGGACACTTGTCACCTTCTCATTCATCCAACACAAAACTTGCATCATGATTGCTTAGTTTATTAAAGTTATTTTAATAAAGTTACTTTATTAATGTTTACTCAGGATTCTATTAGGGTTTTACTTGGGACTGCGACACGCATATCGAGTCCCATCAAAGGACACTAGGTCAGAGTGTGTTCTTGGCCCTGCTTGGCATCACATACTGGCGTCTCCTCTAAAAACGCAGGGTATATATGTCTGCCCTGAAAATGTCATGTGCATACCTATACCAGCCTATTTTGCCTGACTAATAAATCCTTTACCTCATGATATAGCTGAGTGGCGTCTTCTACCAACCCAATGGCACCGTATATGTGTCATATGCACATCTACACCAAAACTTTGATCTTACTGTCTACACATACTGAGCCCTCTATCAAGTAGGACTGGATTACATAGTCCCCAAGAGTCTTTCTAGCTCTTGACATTCTTGGGAACCTTCACAAAATGGGTTTAGTAGTTTTCCTGATATATGCATATCCTCAACTTTCTAGGCCCAAAATTTGAGATATTAGAATTCTCCCCCTGTTCAATAAATTTCGTCCTCAAAATTTGAATGTCTATACCTTGGGGATCATCTTAAACACTTAATCTATCCATCTCATGGGCAGCTCAATAAGCATGCCATACAATTTTTTTCCCAATCTATCTCTTTCATATGTAAGCTTATCGAGCATGCAACACAAATCATCATACTTTCAATCACATTATTCAACATAATTGGACATCTATATAATTAGTTATGAATTTTCAAAGATTGCTGAAAATGCTTGCAGAATTGGGTATATGTGCGGAAATGGAAAAAGGTAATGGCATAATGTAATTACCTTAAACTCTAAGGGTAGAAATTAGTCCCTTATGATAATTTGAACACTTTAACTCATTAATTGACTTGGTAAAATGACCATAATGACCCTAATGATATGATTATATATCTAGGGCTACGAGAAGTCTAGAAAGAAAAGAATAGAAGAATTTCTAAGAAGCCTTAGTGGTTGGAAGATAAGGAGGGCACGAAGACAAGAGGTAGTTAAACTTTCCTGACTTGCGTGTATTTGATATGTGTATGCTTGTGTGATGATATGTGTTATTGTTTAATGAATTGTATGGAACATATGTGAACGATTGAGCTCTATTTGTACTTATGCTATGGCCATGAGCGTATTTTAAAGCATTGAGTGTGAATATGCCATTATGTTGGCATAAATTATGTAAACAAGCATGTCATACACTAAGCATTATCTTGCATGCATAGTTAGCATTATTTACTACTAAGATTTGCCCCAAATCTCACTTGCCCCCAACCAACCATATAGGTGTGATGAAGTATAGAAGAGTACTGCAGGGAGTTGGACAAGAGGGAATTAAGGAAAAGTGAAGATTGATCTATCATGTATTATATTAGACACTTTGAAAGCCCTGTGTGGCTACACTGTCTATATAAATATACAAATGAGTGAACAAAGAATGAGCAGAGGAATAATCTAGCTAATTAAATGTGTAGCAAATCACTCTGATTAAGTTAAATAAAGATAAGAATCGATGAGTAACAATGAAGTTGCGAACCACTATAAGACGCTTCCGTAAGATTATGAAATATTCAAAAAACCCACTCAACTACATATTTGAACCCTATCTAAAGGTTGGGAATTGAAAGAACTTTACAAAAGATTATCGATTAATAATTCAAATTCGTTACATAAAACTCATTAGATCTACTATGAAAATAAGGTATTATAAGGAGGATGTTGGAAATTGTGCCATAGGGGCCAATCATTGTACTTTGAATATTGTTAGTCAATAAACTTCTCCATTTTGTTATCATATTATTTGTATGTTCACTATGATAACTATCCTTGGGTAAATCATGTCCTACATGTCTGTGGTCTGTTATCTATGTTGGAGCAAAGATAAAATAAGACCAGTATGACTTTGAAGAGGTATGCAGATATGAATCAAAGTCCTAAGCACTTGTAAGAGTACAAGGTGTTGGAGAGACCCGCTATCAGAAAGCTGCATGGATCAAGTCATAAGCTTGTGTCATGTATAACTATGTCACTATGCCCTTTGACATGAGATTATCATGAATTCCTACATAAGAGTCACTTAGCTTTGACTTTGTCAAAAGTCACCTAGGCTAAGTTCGGTCTTGGTGGTTTTCATGCAAAGGAATATGAATGGTCAAGATGAAATTTGTCCATCACATTAGTAGAGAGATATTACTAGGCCCCTCAATAAGTGACTCTGAGAAATGTATGGTCATACTATGATAGAAAGGAGTTTCCATTTCTATAGTTAGACTACTTAGGGATCGAGAAAGTAATGGTCAAGAATAGGAGAATGGCATTCTTCATGCCTCATCCTTGACTAAAATATCATGTGACGAAAGGGATATAATATAGTTGTATGACAGGTTGTATTGGTTTATCGATCCCCATTTGAATTAGGTAGTCACAATATCTTGCTAGAGTTCGCTTACGACTTGTGGGTTAGTATAGTCATTGGCCCACTACCAACTTCATATGAGCTTACAGGGTCACACACAAAAATAGCCTAACACAAGCTATAATGTCCATATTCATTGAATCTAAGATATTTCTAGATTTAATTAATGTAATAGTTAATCTAGGGTGGACATGTGTGTATATATATATATATATTCAAACAGAAAATTAATAATATTATATCTACATATATGCATTTTTGAAATAAATATACATATGTATATATATGTATATATTATTATATTGTGTTAGTTTCAAATTTATTTTTATCTGATAAATTAAATTTAATAACTAATGTAACATCCCAAATTTTGGGAGCAGGGGCTTGAGAATAAGCCTAAATCAAGTAGACTGCTAGCCCCAGGTTAGAAATTCTGGGTCATTGGAACACATTTTGCAAAGTTACAATTTGCCACCAGGCAAGTGTGTTTTTCTACGTGGCAGAGAGATTGTCATGTATTTTTGGATAATCAAATGATGTCCAATAAATATAAAATTTTTTAGAATAAAAGTAGACATATCAAGCTTTAATTTGATAGGTCATATAAGTCATTTGGACTTATACACTGAGAGTTATGTATTTTTGAAGTTAGACAAGTAAAACTAGCAGGTTTATGTGGCAGTGTCCAATTAATGGTAATTATGGAATGTTGTGTGTCCATTTGGCTAAAGAAAATATTTTTCCATAAAAATAGATTTCATAAGGGTTGCATAGCCTTTGAAACCACTACAATTACATCAATAAATAAAGATATGAATTTTCAAAATTTGATAAAAATTTTGTCAGCTTTTAGGCAAGGTGTGAAATTAACAAGACAATGGCAAAAATCTATGGGCCAAATAGTCATTTGGCTAAATTAAATCTATAACTCATATTGTTCCCTTTGTCTTGTGTGTGGGACGTCCACAAAGTAGGAGGTAAAGGGAAATTAATGTTTGAAATACAAATGCCACAAGTTGAAGCAATGTTGGCCAAGCAATTGAAGATTAAAAAGTCAAATGCAAAGTTTGTAGTAAATGGCCATTATACATTCATTACAAGGAAATGGATTAAGCTAATTGAAGAGATTTATTTGGTCCCTTCAACAGCCCTTTTTACGCCAAGATGGAGAGAGAGAAGGAAAGAAACATTTATGCCAAGTTAAAATAGGATAAAGTTAAGCAAATGGACATGTGATAAAAGGCAATAAAATATTATATTTCAAAGGAGGTGGAATTGTGATATTTTAAGTGCACATCAACAAATAGAGACAGAGAGAGTTGTTTGAGAAAATAAGAAGCAAGAGGGAGATCAAGAGGAAACAAGAAGCAAACAAGGCAAGTTTGGTAGTGAAATTTATGTGTTCTTGCCTTCAAACTCATGCAAACTCTCTCTAATCTCTATTCTATCTTGAAATACATGTGTAGCAAGCACAAAGCAAGGGAAAAGGAGAGAGAAGGTGGACAATTTAGAGAGAGAAAGTCAAGAGAATCAAGGTGAGCTTAAGAACTTGTCATCTCATGATGATTTATGATGTTGTTATGGTTGTTTGGTTGAGTTGTGGCTTGTTTGGGTGGTTTTTATAAATTGGAATAATGAAGCCCTAAGGGGAAGTGCTACCCAAATTTCCATTAATCATGTTCAATAGGTGTTTAAGAGGTTAAAAAAGCAATTAAAGGTGAAAGGAAGGTGATAAATGGAATGGAATCAAGAAACTACAATTTTCCCAATTTATTGTGATTTTTGTCTAGCAGTTGTTTTCATGATGTTTGGACTAGATTTTTGTGTTTTTGATTATTCTATTGAGTTTAGAAGGGGAAATCATGTAAGGTACATGTGAATTTTGAAGTATAAAGGCCCTAGAATGTGAAATGACAAAACTATCTCTAAAAACCTAAGTTAGGGCCTACCAAGGATACTTTTGTCTTTTGGTAGTGAATTTGATAAATCTGAGGCCAAAAATGGGTTTTATACACAAATATGTGTAGGAATAGCCTAGGTTGTAATTTTTGGAACAGTACAGTTAGACCGAGTACAAAGGGACTTACATTGGGTCCCCAGGGGTACTTTGACCATTTTGTAGCTTCAAGCAAAGATAACCAATACAATGAGTTTAGAATAATACATGAATGAGTAATAACTTATTTATTGTAATTTAGGATTTTAGGATCGAACAGTAGCTTGAGCCGGACATAGAGTATTGGACCGATAAACAAGCAAGGGAAGGGCGATCCAAGTAGTGAACTTACCCTACTTACATGTATTTAATAGTTATTCTTGTGTAGTGATACATGTGATTGCTTGACTTAATTGTGTAGAGCATATTTGAATGATGAAACTCTACTTCTATTTATGCCATGGTCATGAGTATGTTATATGAAACATTGAGCACGCAGATATATCATTATCTGGCATGCATCTAGTTAAGGCTAACATGTCATGCACATAGCATTTATCTTGCATGCATTATAGTAACTGTTTACTACTGAGATTCTCCCAAACCTCGCCCTCCCCCAACTAACCATTTAGACAGGTGAACACAGGAGGTATGTTGAGAACAGATAAGAGGATTACATAAGGAAAATGTAGAGGTGGAACAAAGATAGGGAGGTATCTATTGCTCTTATTTTAGACATTGACATTTTGGTAGTTCTGTGGGGCTACTCTGTCTGCATATTCATGTGTATATTTACACATATTATGTACAATCCCTATGGGGAATTTCTTGTAATATAATCATGTACTTGATATCAGTAATTTTCATGCTATTTTGTATGCCCACCGAATTGTGCACAAACACTCTGAAAAAAGTGGAAAAAACATAAGGGTCTAACACCTAACATGAAAAAGATATAATATCTTGGATTTAATTTATAAAGATAAATTAAATATATTTTCATTGGCTCTTTATTCAAATTAAATAAATAGGTTAAATTAAAAAATGTTAGACATATTTAATTAAACCATATTTATTTAATTTTCTTATCAAGAGACAATTAAGTGTCAATTGATATGATATGGATTTCAAAATTAATTAAGATTAATTTTAAAAATATAATATCCATCATAAAATAGAAAGCCCCGACTAGTTATTTAAAAAGGGTGAGCTAGGGTTTTCTATGAGCGATGAAAAAAGCAAGATAGAGAGCCGTGAGAAAAGAAAACTCTAGAGAGAGACATTTGTGGTGCTAGTATGCTATTTGTGTTGGATTCCTATTCGTGTGGACACCGATAGAGGGAGTTGATCCAAGTTGTTACCTCCTTGAGATCGAAAAGAAAGACTAAACACATAAGAAAGGTGTGCTTCTCTACTACTCGATTTAAACGATGTTGACTGATCCACAGTAGGGACCGGGAAACCTTTGAATTTTAATTTTTTGTTGTGCCTACCAATCCTAACAAAAAAGACAAACTTTGAAGAAGTGGTAAATCAATTTACAATCTAGGCAAATCGATTTAACTTATTGTGACAACAATGATAAATCAATTTACCGAGAACAAAATCAATTTATCACTTGTCTCTGTTTGATGTCTGTTATGAGGATTTTTTAAATAATGATTAATATTCTTTTTCATTCTAAACCTTTTCTAGATTGATTCCATTTTACTAACTACGGCTATGAAGGAAAATTTAGGGATCAGATAAAGGTAATGGATGAAGAAAATAAAAAGGCAAAATTCCCGCCAATAAAAAAGATACTGTAGATTTCCTCTGTTTTTCTGACTGTTTGCTTCTCAACGGTCTCTCGTTTCCGACGTGTTTCTCGCCGAGATCGACGTCAATGTGCTGCAAAGTCTGCCTTTCCGACGCTGCTTTCCCATTTCCGAAGCTGATCTCCCTTTTCCGACGCCGATCTACCACCGACGCTGCTCTCCCATTTCCGACGCCGATTCCAGTTTCAGTGCTGATCTGTGGGGAGTGTTGATCCAGAGCTCAGTAGATTTGAGCTTGCTTTCCGGAATTGGCGTTGGCGTTTCCAGGTACGTTGATTTACTTGGATTGTTCTGTCCGAATTTGCTGCTAGTTTTTTTTTTTAATCTGGTCTGATGAGTGAAAAAAAAAGAAAGGAAAAGAAAAAAAGAGTGAGAGAGAGTGGAGAGAAAAGAAAAGAAAAGAAGATTATTTTTTTGTATGCTCAAGAGATGAACGAGCGGGAGAGAGATCATAGTCCCGTGAGAATGGTTTTGAAACCAACGCTGGAGGAGAAGGAGGCCTTGGAGCATAGTAGGAAGAAAATTCGTGATGATGATGAAGAGTTCACAAATAAGCAATCCTTAGCTCCACGGGTTGAAGACTGGATGAGTGACAATAATATTATACAGGAAACCACCTTACCTGAAGTACCTAAATGGTCATATAAGGATGCATGTGTAGAGGATCAGACGCAGAATGATTGTTCAGATGAAGAGGAAGAATGGTGGAGAGGGGACGGATGGAAATCTAGAATTGAGGTGGAGATGACAAAGAATGGACCAAACATTATTGTGTCTCCGGAGTTTAGAAAGAAGTTAGCACGGAAATGGTCGACATCGTTGTTCGTTAGACTCCTTGGCAGGATGGTGCGTGAGGATCAACTGGGTCGCAAACTGCAACAGCTATGGGGACGTAGAGGCCAGGTTGAAACTATTGAGATAGGATCTGGGTATTTTCTGGTTCGTATGAGCAGTAAGGAGGACTATGATTTTGCTTTAACAGCAGGTCCTTGGTTATATATGGATCATTACCTAGCAGTGCAACCATGGAAGTCTGAGTTTGATCCTGAATCTGGTGAAGTTTCCAGAATTGCAGCATGGGTGAGAATTCCTAATTTTCCAGTTGATTTCTATGATAAGGGTATTTTATATGTCGTGGGTAACCAAATTGGAAGGGTTCTAAAAGTGGATACAAACACCCTTCAAAAAGCCAAAGGTCGTTTTGCCCGTATATGTGTTGAAGTCGATCTGAGTACGCCTTTACTTCCGTCATTGATGATTAATGGGAAAGAGAAGAAGATTGTTTATGAGGGTTTGCATTTGATTTGTTTCTTATGTGGACGGTATGGCCACGACACGGCGCATTGCCCTAATAATCAAGCTATGAGCACGTTAAAGTCGCCATACATGTCGAACCCGTCGGCTTCCACAGATATAACACGAGAGTCTACATGCTCTGAGACTGCAGCCAGGGTGTATGGGGAATGGATGGTCACACCGAGTCGTAGAAGGGGACAATGGATCTCAAACACTGGGAATGGTAATCATGGACGTGAGTCTAGGAGTGATTTACGTTCTCGAAATATGGGAGGAGGATCACGTTTTGAGGCTCTTCATGTTGAAGATATGGGAATAAATGATGGAGGTTATAATGATAGTGCAAATCAAGGCAAGATTCGTGTCAATTCAAAGCTAGGAGAAAGATCGCGTGAATCAAAAGGGAACTCTGGTCAGCTATTTGAAATAAGTAAAGGGAGTAAGGGGAATAAGGGATCGGATAATCTGAATGTTGGAAAAAAGGAGAAAATTTGTGAGAATGCGGATAGTGTTGGCCATTTGAAGACGTTGAATAAAACACGTGCAACATAGACAGCTAAGAAGAAAGGGATTGAGGAGGGAGCTTCCCACGGAACCTTGAGTATGGGCTCAAAAATGCAGCAAACAAGAACTCAAATGGACTCTCATTTGTTGAACTCTCACAAGTTAACTCATAAAGCAGAATCGTCGTATAATTCAAGTGGGGAGGATGGGTTACGAATTAAAAAAAAATTTATTCAAATAGACCCTAATTCCACTACTATCCGTCTAGAAGCCACAGATCCTCTTGACCCAGGTGCAGAACGAGGGGAGAATTTTGCAATTCCAACTAATCCACCTGGGACTGTTGCTGATATGGTGATGAATGGTGTTGACGAGGTGCAGGAAGGACATAAGTCTCAATAATGTCTGGTTTGGTTGTGCTCTTATTCATATTTATCAATTTTTTATGATTATTATGTCTTGGAATACCCGAGGTGCCGGTGGTGCCTCTTTTAACAGATTACTGAGTGATGTTGTTGTCAGACATGGTGTTAATTTCTTTACTTTGTTGGAGCCTAGACAACAAGGGATAAAAGCCAAGCTCATTGCAAGGAAATTAGGTTGGACGAATATGCACATTGTTGAAGCTCGAGGATTTAGTGGAGGTATATGGTTATTCTGGGATTCTACGTATCATTTTTCGGTGACTTGTTGTGGTGATCAATTTGTTCATGGTATAGTTAACAAAGGAACTAGTGCTGAGTAGTCTCTTACTGTGGTCTATGGGAATCCAAATATGGTTATTAGACGCCAGCCTTGGCCCATTCTTGAGGGTATTCAACAATCGATTGTTGGAGGCTGGGTGGTGATTGGAGATTTCAATGCTGTTTCATGTCCTGAGGAGCGCTGGAGTAAGAAACATAGGGAGAATACTGGTATTGATAGGTCCTTCCGAAATTGGTTATTGGGTAGCGAGTTACTTGATATTGGTTTTAGTGGTCCTCGATTTACTTGGGGTAATTCAATTACCCAAAGCAGAATTGATAGGGCCTTGGTGAATAATTGTTAGTTTACAGAGAATCCGAATGCAACTGTGACACACTTGCCTAAATATAAGTCCGATCATTGTCCAGTGCTTCTTGATACTGAATCTCATGTTCTTACTGCAAGGAATCGAAGGCCTTTTAGATTTTTTGCTCCTTGGGTTATGCATGAAGATTTCAAGAATTTTGTGCAGCGTCACTGGGAGGTAGGGGACGACTGGCGCAGTTCCGTTGATCAGTTCACGGAGGATCTGAAGTTATAGAATAAGAAAGTTTTCGGTAACATTTTCTACATAAAAGAAAGTTTATATCGATGATTAGATGGGATTAATGCAAAGATAGCTTCGGTTGGTATCTCCGAATCTCTTGAAAAGTTACGAGGGGAACTCTGGGGCGAGCTGGAGAAACTCTTGATACAGGAAGAAGTTATGTGGCTGCAATACTCTCGAGTTAACTGGTATGTGGATGGGGATCGTAATACCAAATATTTCCATTCAGTGGCTAACAGCAGACGTAGAAGGAATAAAATAGAGACTTTAAAGCTTGACACTGGGGAGTGGACATATGATGAGGCTGAAATTATGAATTTGGGAAGCCAGTTCTTTGAAAATTTATATACGGAGACCTAGATATATAGTGGATCTTTGGTTTTTAGGTGCACTTATCCTGATATTGATGACGTTAATATGCGTATTCTGGGGAGATCGATTGAAGATCACGAGATTAGACGAGCTTTGTTTGATATGGGGCCTCTGAAAGCACCAGGACCAGATGGGTTCAACCCGTTATTTTATCAGAGCCAATGGGAAACGGTGGGACCATCTGTGATTGACTTAGTTTAAAAAGTCTTTAATGATCCAATGTGGATACGACAAATCAATGCCACTCAAATTGTTCTCATACCGAAAGTGGAACATCCTGAGACAATTAAAGATTTTCGTCCCATAAGTCTTTGTAATGTTGTGTACAAAATAGTTACGAAGGCTATATCAAATAGACTTAAGGCAGTCATGCCTTTAGTGATAGCCCCGAATCAGTGCAGCTTTGTGAAAGGGCGCCAGAGCTCGGATAATATTATCCTGGTTCAGGAGATCATTCACTCTATGAAGTCCTTAAAGAAGAAAAAGGGTTTTATGGCCATTAAGATCGATTTGGAAAAAGCTTATGACCGGGTCAGATGGAGTTTTATTTCCGAATGCTTAAGAGAGCTCAAGATCCCTGATTATCTTCTTAGAGTTATTCAAGCTTGTATCTCAAAGTCTCAAATGCAAATCAATTGGAACGGAAAAGTTACTAATACGTTTTGCCTTTCCCGTGGAGTTCAACAGGGTGACCCAATATCACCGTATCTTTTTGTTATCATGATGGAAAGGTTGGGGCATCTCATCCAAACAGCGGTAGATGAGGGTGACTGGAAACCTTTTAGGCTCTCCAAAAGAGGTACTCCTATCTCTCATATTTTTTTCGCTGATGATCTCATTTTGTTTGCAGAAGCAGATCTTGATCACGCAGGGGTTGTGAAGGCCGTCCTAGATGACTTCTGCGACATTTCGGGCCAGAAAGTGAATCCTGGAAAGTCACGTATTTACTTCTCTAGAAACGTGAATCATATCAGGTGCAAAGAAATCAGTGAGTTTTTGAATTTTACTCCGACGTCGAATTT
The DNA here is from genome assembly GCA_963210345.1 of Inga oerstediana. NCBI lineage: Eukaryota > Viridiplantae > Streptophyta > Magnoliopsida > Fabales > Fabaceae > Inga > Inga oerstediana. The sequence goes on along the minus strand of OY723410.1, from coordinate 37,926,250 downwards.
GGGAAAATATCTGGGAATGCCTATATTACATGAACGGAGCTCAAAGGCAACGTATAATTTTCTCCTGAATAAGATGGATGCTCGTCTGGCGAATTGGAAGTCCAACATGCTATCGATGGCGGCTAGGCATACTCTAGTGTCCTCTGTAATGTCAGCTATGCCATCTTATGCTATGCAAACAGTGCCTCTACCTTTGGGAACTTGTGATGAAATTGACAAAAGATGTCGTAATTTCCTCTGGGGTAGTAGCTCTGTTTGTAGAAAACCCCATCTAGTCTCCTGGGACTTGGTGTGTGCACGTAAAGAAAATGGAGGCCTTGGTCTCAGAAAAGCTCGTCACCAGAACCAGGCATTCATGATGAAGCTTGGATGGAATATGATTATTAGTCAAGACTCGCTCTGGGTCAGGTTTTTACGTGAAAAGTATAAAGCCGGCAATGATATTATTCCTAAAATTGAAAAGCGTCGGTCGGAGTCAAGCACATGGAGGGGTATTCGTAACAATTGGGAGAAGGTCAATAATAGTATTACATGGAGAGTTGCAAATGGAGAGAATATTTCTTTCTGGAACGATGTATGGGTGCCACATTTGGATAAGCTTCAGAATTTAGTAACTCGAGAATTGCCTAGAGATGCTTCTGTATGGAGAGTAGCTGACTGCATCACTCCCTCCGGTCAATGGGATATGAGTAAGTTTGATCACCTACTCCCAGGACATGTATGTACTGCTATCAGAAGGGTTAATATCCGTCAGCTAAATGGGGAGGACTTCCCAGCATGGAGATGGTCTTCTGATGGAAATTTCTCCATTAGTTCTGCTTACAAATTCATGGTGGGTATCCCACAGGCTCACACTAAATACCGATGGAAATGTGTTTGGAAAATGAAGGTTCCTCAAAGGTATCGTACTTTTTTGTGGCTGTGCTTTCATGGACATTTAATGACGAACATGGAACGGTTCCATTTTGGTAGTCATCCGACGGGTAATTGTGAAGTATGCCATAATGCACGTGAGTCAATACTCCACGTGCTACGGGATTGTCCGACCATTTCTGAATTCTGGAATAGTTTCTTATCGCCGGGTTGGCGGGATCTATTTTTTGGCATATTGGATAGAAATAACTGGCTTGCTTGGTGTATGGAGAGAAAGGAGGTTATTCAGGGTTTTGAATTTCGTCTTTGGTTTACCGTCTTATTCAGATATATCTGGTTGGCTCGTAATGATCGATGTTTTAATAACAATACTTGGAGTACAAATGCCATTTTAGCCCGTGCTCGTGCATGCTTAACATGGGGTAATACAAGCCTGTGTAAAAACCATATTGAGAAAGAGAGTTGTACACTTTGGAAAACACCTCCGCCTGGGTGGGTGAAGATTAATACTGATGGATCCAGGAGTGACAACTTAGGGATGTGCACTTGTGGTGGTGTACTACGAGATCAAAATGGTGAGTTTTTGCTAGGGTTCATGTACCGAATTGGCCAAGGGACGGTGATTTCTGCAGAAGCTTGGGGTGTATTGTGGGGTCTTAAAATTTCCTGGGATAGAGGATACAGACAAATCTTGGTTGACAGTGATTGTAGTGAAGTTATGGAACTTATCCAATCAACGGTGTCTCAAGAACATCCAGATTTTCATCTTATCATGGAGATTCGATCGTTGATGGATTGTGACTGGGAAGTTGAAATGTTACATTGTAATCGAGATGCCAATACAGTTGCAGACGCTATGGCAAAAGAAGCTTGGAATATGCCGATAGATCTCCATATCACTGAATCACCCCCGTTTGTAATTACGAACTTATTACTTACTGATCATTATAGCTCAAGCTCTTATGTTGACTCAGGAGGATAGCTTCTGAGGTGTTTTGTAGTTTTTTCATGTACTATCAAAAAAAAATTCCCGCCAATAAAAGGAGAAAAATGTGTGATTGTGATCAAAGCTTCCAACGACTCTCCAACGGATCTATTTTGGCCATCATGAATGCTTCCAATGATCACCAATTCTACTACTATAAAAGAGGAAGTGTTCAACACGAAGAAATACACACTTGAACCAAGCAACAATTCTTCTTTAGCTTTACTCTACATCTTCCATGAACAAGTGTTACATTAGTGTATGTACATCAGTGTTTATTTATTTACTCTATAAGAGAGAGAGAGAGAGAGAGAGAGAGGTTGATTCAAATTCATTTACTCTAGTTGAGAGTCGCTCAAGAGAAGTGGGATCTTGAGTAGGTATTCTTCATTACAATGTGTAAGGGTGAGTAAGTGTTCAAGGAGAAACTTTGCGTACTGTTGTAAAGGTGTCAAGAACCTAGTTGAATCGTGGAAGATAGTGAAACACTCAGAAGGACTCTAAGGACTACATGTAGGTCAAGAGTTTAGACCGAGCAAGTATAAAACACTCTTATGCACTTTAGTGAAATCCTTCCAAACTGTTACTCTTTATCTATTCAAATTTTAATTTTAAATTTTAAATTTTTATTCTCACCCAATTCACCCCCCTTTTTGGTGATACATGGACCTAACACCTTCTTCCTGATTATAGCCTTTGGCCACCAATCTTTCCTTGTTTCTAACAATGATTGAGAATTCATCACGTTTGTTCTTGAACACATATTTAGTGCCAATGACCGAATGATCCTTAGCCCCTGGTACCTAGTCCCAAACTTGATTTCTTTTAAATTGATTGAGTTATTCTTGTATTGCTATAACCCAATCATTGTCTGATAGGTATTATCAGTGTTAAAAGGTTCTAGTTTAGAAATAAAGGCATAACAGCTTACTTCATTGAGAATTTTGTTTCTAGTCTTTATTCCCTCACTTACATCACCTATAACTTGGTCTAATAGATTACTCTTATTATATTTCCAAGCTCTATATTGATCTTGGTTGGGGGGTTCACTATCATTTTCAAGTACGATATCTAAAGAAGGAGGTGTGTTGGAAACAGTTTGACTATTTTATTGAAGAATTACCTTAAGCTCTTCTTCTTCTGGTTTAACTAGAGGTTCATTTTCATCAAACACATGTATGGATTCTTCAACAACATGGGTTTGTTTATTGAAAACTCTATAAGCTTTATTTCTATTAGAATAAACTAAAAATATACCTTCATCAGCCTTAAGATCAAACTTACCCAAGTTGTGCTTGCCATTGTTGTGAATGAAACACTTACATCTAAAAATATGTAGGTGAGCGAGACTTGGTTTTTTTCCTTTGTAGAGCTCATAGGGAATTTTTCTAAGCTTTGATCTGATATAGGCTGTATTGAATATGTAGCATAGAGTGCTCATTGCATCAGCCAAGAAGACTTATGAGACATTCTTTTCATTAAGCATGGATCTAGCTATTTTGATAAGAACTCTGTTCTTTCTTTCCACGGCCCCATTTTGTTGTGGAGTCGTTAGAGCAAAGAAGTTGTGGTCAATACCATTTAACTCACAGTAGTCTCCAAACGTTTGATTTTCAAATTCTCCTCCATGGCCTATTATAATAGCTGTAATAGACACACCTTTCTCATTTTGCACTTTTTTGGAAAAAACAATAAACTCACTAAAAGTTTCATCTTTTGAAGAGAGAAAGATAGTCCATGTAAATCTAGAAAAGTCATCGACAATAATAAAAGTATATAAATTACCACCTAGAATTTTGATTCTTACTTGTCCAACTAAATCCATGTGGAGTAGTTGAAGTAGTCTGTTGGTCGTGACTTCCTTTTTAGATTTAAATGAAGCTCTTAATTGTATACGTTTTTTACAAGTGTCACAAAATAAATCATTTTTGAACTATAGCTTGGGTAAACCAATTACTAAATCATTTTTGAGTAACTTGCTTAGTTGATGCATGCTGACATGAGCAAGTCTTTTGTGCTAAGGCTAACTTTCATCTGTATTACTTAGAAAACAATTTTCATAAACATTATTATTTATATCAAGGGGTAGCAATTACCTTCCCTTGCTGCTATAATCTTGACTTTAAGATCTTCTTTCTTAATTTGAAGACCCTTCTTGCTTACTATGAGACATTCTTCTGAGTCAAATATAACCCAATTATCTTTATCAGTGCTTTGACTCATGCTCCATGAGTTATGGCATAGGCCTTCCATATAATACATATCTTTAATGTGAATTCCGTCGTCATTACCAATTTCGCCTATTCCAGCTATTTTTCCTTCTGAATTTGACTTTGTCTCCATCTGTAGACTTCATTGTAGTAAATTTGTCCTGATCTTTGGTCATATGTCTTGAGCATCCACTATATATGTACCATTTATAAGTTCTTGATGCTTTAATACATACCTCCTCATCCTCTGATTCTTCTTGAGCTACCAGGCATATGTTTGTAACTTTTTCACCATCACTTTCTTCATTCGAGGAGCTGTCTCCCTATATTTTTAATACAAACGCCGGCCTTGTTCATGGAATATTTGTTCTTCCTCTTTTCTTTCTTCTTCAGATACTCTAAGCATTCATATTTGATATGGCTTTGCTTTCCCCATTCAAAGAAAATGATTTTTTCCTTTGACTCTTTTCTATTGATGGTTCCTCCCTTGTAGAAGTTTTTGAATCCTTGACCTTTCTTGTAAAATTTCTTAAATCGTTTACCATGAGGCCCATTGCTCATCATCAATTTCTTCTTCATCTTTCAGCTCCTTTTCTTCTTTGATTGCAGTTAAGGCTATTCCTTTCGTTATCTTTTCATCAATCTCATCCAATTCACATTTGAATTTCTGCTTGCTTCCATATTCAGAAAGGCTTCCAAATAATGAAGCTACTACATGCCTTGGTTCTCCCTTTGCCTCTTCTATAGCTGTAACTTTTGCCTCCATTCTTTTGAAAGGATGTACAATATTTTCCTTATCATTGTCATCGAATTCTACTAGCATTTTTGGAACTGTGACATCATCCACAGTCTTTATTGGCATATAGTCATCCTAGATCACCTGCTATAGACCATACTCCGTGGCCATCATGAACACTTTGAACTTCACCTTCCAGAAAGAAAAATGTTCTCCATTAAACCCCGGTGGTCTAGTAATCAAAACGTCATCTGGTAGTATTCCTTCACCCATGCTCACTATAGGGTCCTTCTTAGGATGTTAAGCCTGAAACAGTAAGACTAAGCTCTAATACTAAATGTTAGTGTTAACGGTTTCACCCAAGAAGAGGTGAATTGGGTGGGAAAAAAATTAAATTATCACAGTTAAGAATGCTAAATGAAAAGTTAAGAGTTGAGATTATATCACCAAACTGTACACCAAAGTTTATACTGGTTCAGTCTTAACTTCTTGACCTACGTCCAGTCCTCAAAGCGCCTCTAAGATTTTCATTAATCTTCTAAGATTTGATGGGTTCTTGGCACCACAGTACAAGTAAGTTCCTCAATACAAGGTCCCACTACCTTAAGATTCTCTTTATACAAGTAGTGAATAAAGGTATTAAAGTCTTTCTCAAAGAGTAGATAGATGAATACTAAAGAGCAATAAGAATTTCAGAGAATAAAAAACAATAAAACAAGAACTTAATGAACAGAATTACTGTCATTGTTGGTTAGTTGCTTCGTCTTGAATGCTTCTGTATTTATAGATGAAATGTCTTTAATGTCCATTATGAGCATTCAAATTTGTCCATTAGAGAGTAATTGTAGCCATTAATTAAAGAGAATGTTTCCTTCAATTTTCTCTACTACGCATTTAATGCTTCTGTCAGAATTTTTATTTTTGAGTTTTTGAAGTTAATCCGATATTCAAGCACCTGAAAGTTACTTAGAAATAATATTAATACCATTCAAGAATAATATAGAAGTTTAATAAGTAAATCAAGATATGAAGTATGTGTATCAAGATTTCTAAGACGATGATTATTGGTTTCTGATAACTTCACTCGAGTGAGACTGATAATCACTTCCAAGTGTTCATCTTTGTCACTCAAGTGTTCTTAGTAATCTTTTGCTGTTAATTATATCAAGGGACTTGGTAGTAATGATTTTGAAAACTCTGTATCACTCGAGTGCTTAGAAACATCACTCGAGTGATCTTATTACATATTGAAATCTTTGATATATCACTACTGAGTGCCTTGTTGAAAAATGATATCACTTGAGTGATCGCCTTTAGACATCATCAGCACTTACAGGTCACTTGAAAGATTCTTGCAAGTGATCACAGATCACTTGAGTGATTTGTATAAATATTAGAGTGATCTTTAGAGAAGATCACATCACTCTAAGTTATTTTACTGGTGACTCTCAGGGAATTGGCATCATTTAAGTGATCAACCATTTCACTCGAGTGATATGGCTTTTGATCACATATCACTCAAGTGATCATTCTTATCACTCAAAGTAATCTATCTTTAGATCACATATCACTCGAGTGATCCTTCAAATCACTCAAGTGATCTATGTTATCAAATCATTGTCACCTATAAGTGATTTAAACATCACTCAAGTGATTTTGTTGTCCCAAGCCATTAATTCTCAATCCTTCTAGAAAGTCACCTACAAGTGACACCATCACTTGAGTGCTTACCCATTCACTCGAGTGATTTGTCTTTAAGGAATTTTTCATAAAGCTTGATCACCATTGAGTGACTCAAAAATTTCTAGGAGTGAAGTATCATCACTCTAGTGCACAAGTCATCACTCAAGTAATTCTCTTTGGTAACTTTGAGTTCAAATTTGACTATCACTTGAGTGCATAAAACTATCACTCGAGTACTTATGTCAAGTTTAAGTAGTTCACCATAGATTTCACTCTCTTCTTTTCAAACGGTTTATTGATAACTTAAGTCTAATAAATCAAGGATTGCTATCATCAAAACATTATGAGAACTAACACAGACAATAGCAAATGGTGAGTGGATCTACTTGGAGGGCTCAACGGGGATGAAGTTAAGGTAAGAATTAAAGAGAAAAGAAGGAAGAGAAGGACTTAATCGAGAAGGGACTAGAGGTTGTCAGAACCTGTATAAGCCTTTTTTTGCCCTTTACTTCCATGCTCAGTGGCTTCGCTAGAGGAGAAGAACATGCAGTAAGACCCACCACTCCTCACTTGTTCATGTTGCCCTGTCAGATTCTCACCGAGAACATAATAAGTTGCTTCTCTCTATTCATGTCACCAGTGAAGGCCTTGGTGCCCTTGCTTTATACGATTCGAAGGATCTTTATGGATATTGATTGGATCAATGATGAGTGGCTCCTCAAGAGTTTGCCTGCTAGTGCACACTATTAAGTATGTTACATACACTAAAGGGAAAATCACATTTGAGTTTGAATTGAAGTGATTTCTAGTTATATAACTTTATATATGTAGGACGTGGCATGGTATTGGTTCAGGAGGAGTTTGGCGATGGCGAATCTGGTGTTTTTCTTAATTAATATGTTTGGGTTCTTGATACTGAGGTTCCATCCCAAGGCATTTAAGAGGTATTTCGAAAAGTGGTATAGTCAACTATTAGATTCCATATTTTGATGATAACAAAGCTTAAAAAAGTGATTTGTAGGAGATATATTGTCTAAAAATGACTTTGAAATACATAGTGGACATTTTCTATAAAAATTAGTTGACCACTTAAGTAACCACTCAAGTAATATGTTAAAACTTGGTTATTTTAGTTCTCAGGCAGTGACAAAGCATTTTATGAACATTTTCAGTTGACCATTCAAGTGACTACTCAAGTTATATGTTTTTGAAAACAGAAGATCACCACAGTATTTACTGGAAGTGCTAAACTATTCACACTTATGATCACTTGAGTGACCGCTCAAGTAATGCAAAGATTTGCCATCACTTCCACTTCACCATGGTAACCAAGATATTGATCTAATTTCTCAAAAATATTTTTCTAAGAAATCACTCAAGTGACCACTTGAGTGATGAGATACAAAGTGTATTACTATCAATCCACTATAGTGAATCATCTGGTGATTAGCTTTCTAAAAAGAAATTTCAAACTAGATCACTTGAGTGACCATGTTTCAAATTTTCATTACTATCACTTCATCATAGTTATTAGTCTTTCTGAAAAATATTTCAAAGAGAAGATCACTTGAGTAAAGTGCTAAAATTTCATCATTATCATTTCACTACAGTGATTTGTTCTAGTTATCAGCCTTCTGAAAATTTTCTAAGAAAAGATCATTCAAGTGACCATTTAAGTTATGTGTAAAAAAGTATATCACTAGCACAACACTATAGTAACTCTAGTAGTGCCTAGTATTTTTGAAAAAGTTTCTAAGAGAATATCACTCGAGTGATGTGTAAAAAATGCATAATTGCTACTGCACCATGGTGATACTATCTAGTGATTTGTTTTCTCTTTAAACAAGATGAAGCATGATCAGTCGTGTGATGCAGTTGCACTTATCACTACCAGTTCACTTCAGTGAAGTACCTAGTGATCTGTTTTCAAATGAAAAAAGATCACTTGAGTGATCCTATTTTTATACATCACTACCATATCACCACAGTGAACTAACTAATGATCTAGTTTGTTTTCAAACTCTCTAAGTAAAGATCATTCGAGTGAAGCAGTCTCAGAAAACATAGTAATGTCTCAAAAATCTAGGTCTCATTCCAATCTATCATAAACTAATTCTTTTTGCTTCTAATTGTTCTAACACTTCATTATACTAGTAATTGATCATATTACATGCTCTTAATCAAGGATTAATATAAGATTAGCAAAAAGCACTTTATGCGTCAAAGCATGAAATGCACAGAGTCTATGTAACATCATATTTTTTAATTTTAGTATTTAATGAATTTTAAGAAGGAATTATCTATGGCAAATAAAATTTATCATATATTGATTGGAGAAAATAGAATTTACCATGAATAAGATTTATATTATAAGACAACGCCTTACATACCACTTATTATAGATTTTAATCAGAGTAGCAATTGCGCAGTTTGGTGGGCACACAGGAATAACATAAATATATTGATAATAAGCACACGGTTACAGAAATTTCCCATAGAGATTGTACATAATAATTACAAATGATGTTGCTACACAAGGCAATAAGGGTGTTTAGACTCATTCCAGTGAAACGTAGACACCTTCCCTTCTTCATTCCACTACTACATTCCTCTCATGTGGTTCTCTTCTTTATTCTGAGCACAACTCCTGTTTCACCTGTCTAAATTATTGATAGGGGAGGGTGATATTCTAGAAAATCTCAATAGGAAATAGTTACCATAATTCATGCATGATAAATGCTATATGCATGACATGTTAGCTTTAACTAGATGCATATCCCATAATGACATTTTTGTATGCTCAATGTTTCATACAACATAACTATGGCCACAGTATAAATATAAACAGAGCTTCATTTTTCAAATATGCTCTACACAATCAAGTAAAGAAATCACATATATTACTACACAAGCAAACATATCAAATACATACAAATAAGGTAAATTCCTTACCTTTTGTCTTGAGTCCTCTTCTTGTACCTTTTCTCCAACCATTGAAGATGTTTCTTCTTGACTTCTCATAGCCCTGAATAAATACCCATATCATTAGAGCCATGAAAATGAATAACCAATAGGGCTACAATAGGCCTTTAGGGCATGTTTGTTATATTTGGCCCAATACTTATGACAATTCAACATAATTGCCATAAATTCACATGTTAACCCAATCTGCCAGTTTTGTTGACCCAACTTTGGAAATTCATAATTAATTCTAAAAAAATCCAAATGAGTTAGGTCTAATGGCTAATTAAATAACTTTAAGTCTTCTTTAAGGGAAAAATATCACATAGCATCAATTATAGCCACATATTTCCTAGATATTCATCAAACTCAAACTATCACAGATTTCATTCCAGAATCAGGGTCAAACTTTAAAAAATCATAACTTTCCATCTACTAGTCTAAATGGCTTATATTACCTATCAAATTAAAGCCCAAGAGGTATACTTTAATCATGTAAAATTTCATACCATTTGGACTAAGTTTGACTAATCAAAAACATGTTGCAAGTCCTCTGCCTCTAGAAAAAGAATTCAGGCAAACTTGACACAAACTTTCAAATAATCATTTAATCATAAATACATGATTAAACCCTAAAAAAGCCCCTTGGCCAAAATATGACAAGTACACACCCTCAAAAATACTCATCCAAACAACAAACCAATCAGTTCAAAACGAAGTATACGCTTACCTTTAAGCGTTTCCACAACTGGTTCAAAAATCTGGTAGTACTCAAGCAAGTGAGACGGCACCAAACACTTCTAAATGAAAATTTGAGACCGTGGGTGGATCACATAGTCCCCTAGAGTCTTTCTATCTCTTGACATTCTTAGGACTCTTCCAAAATTGGGCTTAGTCATCTGCTTGATATAGGCATATCCCCAAGTCTCTAGGCCCGAAATTTGATATATTACATATATAAATAAAAGAAATCATGAAATAAAAATTTTATATAAAAATAAATAATGATATTAAAATGAAATGAAAATAAAAGAGTTGAAAAAAACAAACCCAATGCAAATGGGGTGAACGCATTTGTATTATTGAAACACACACCTGCACCATGTAATATCCCAAATTTTGGGCCTAGAAAGTTGAGGATAAGCCTATATCAAGCAGACGACTAAGCCCAGTTTAGGAAGAGTTCCAAGAATGTCGACAGATAGAAAGTGTAACCCCCTACCTTAAATAGTGCAATTATAATTCGATATCACTTAATTAAATTGGTTTAGAGACCGTCGAATAGTTTAAAACTCATTTAATACTCCCTTTTATAGTTGGGACTTTACAAAATTTTCAAAACTTCTTTCCTATTCCGATCTCAAATTCAATTATCGAATATAATCACCTGTGCAGTTAATTTACATTCATTCATATCAGAATATCTAATAGCAATCCCGGCAACCCCCGGGTTCTGTTCATTCACTAGAAGGTTTAAAATTCCCATATAGGGGATTACACAACTATATTCTGTTACTATATACAGCCCAAAAATAATTTACAAGATCCCTGTCCAACAGATTTAACCAACACATCCAAAAGTAAATGTCCCTATAGGGTTCTAACTGCTCCGAGTCGTACGCTTCTCCTTAGAGCCACTCGCCCTGTCTGAAAGGTTAGTTAAAGGAAAGAATGAGATTCAAGAGAATCCCAGTAGTAACAAAACATTTATACCACACATAAGTACAAAGCATGTGTAACACCCCAATTTTCGATTAAGGGCTAATGGCATTGAGATTGATTGTAAAATTGTGTAATTAAATATTTTGGGAGAAATATGATGTGAATTTGGTGTAAATGTGTGTGGTATTAGAGATCAAGGGATGAGATGTTGCCAAGTGGCATTATGGTGGACCATAGGATGAGGCATAAGAGACAAAAACCACTTTTTTCTCTCTCCTCTCTCCTATGCGTTTTTGGAGGCATGTGAAGGGGGTGGGGCAGAATTTTTCTGCACTTCATCATCATCTCCACCTCTCTTCCTTCTCTCTCTCACGTTCTCTCTCTTCTCTCTCTTGTGCAGCCATTTTTGGCCAAAGAAGAAGAAGGAAAAGCTTACATTTAAGGTAAGATCTTGACCTCTAATGCCAAAACTCCCTTCATTAAAGTTGATCCTTGAGTTAAGAGCTACATTTCTATGGTTGTAGTTTGTTCATTGGTTGTGGTTTGTGGCCACACGAAATTTTAGGAGGAGGTGAATCAAGAACTCCCTTTGAGAAAGTTGATAAGGTAGGTGAAACCAACCTTTCTATCTATGTTTCATGCCAAATGATTATGTTTGGAATTTCTGGAATTATTGCCCTAATTTCGAAAATATGGGTAATGGGTAGTTTGGCATGTTATGGCATTGGAAATGGTATATTGGTATGAGTTTTCAATAGATAGAATGGATTTGGGATTGAAATGTGTAAGGTTGGTGATTTTAGAAAATGGATAATTGTATTGCTCTAGACCAAAGCATGTTAATGGAATAGGATTTTGGTCATTTTGAGGTTACCATTGTGTTCCTTGAGTGATTTTGTGTGGGAATAAGCTTGGTTATTAATTTTGGAGTTATTGAACACTTTGGTAGAAAATTGGAAATCTGCCTTGTTTGAGCTCTGTTTTTCGCTGTCAGTTTGAACGAGCGTTTTGAGTGACCAAATGATTTCAGAAAATTGTGAAACTTTCCAGTCTTAAAGTTCACATCCCAAGCTTCAAAATGGACATTATTTTGTGTCATTTCGTTGAGTATTCTGTGAGATATGGTTGTCCAAAGTTTGGTACAAAAACAGAACTCGGTTTTGGGGGCAGTGATGAGTGTTGTGTAATTCTGGAATTTTGTAGTGATTTCCAGTGAAGGGCTATATTTTTCCTTGAAAAAGGACTCATATACCTTTCATTTGGCTTTGGAATCACTTCGTTTCGATTTTTCTAGATTTAGTTATGAATTTTGGAAGTTCGCCCAGAGTCAGGAAATTTCTGGGCCGCGGCCCAAGTCTTTCTGGCCTGTTCTGGGCCGCGGCCCATGAGTGGTGGGCCGCAGCCCAAGGCCTTCTGACCATCTTTGGGCCGCGGCCCAAGGAATGGTGGGCCGGGGCCCACCCCTGTGTTCCAGCCCTTTATGATTTCGAAAAGTGACCTTCAACCTATTGTTTCCCAATCTTTTGGGGCTTTGATTAGAGGCATTTGGGGCCTCTTAAGGTCAATTATGGTAACCAAATCTAAGTATTATGAAAGTGAGAATTTGGAAAAGAGAATGACCATATGTTCTTGATTTGGTTATAGGATTGGGTAATTACCCTGATCATGATTTGATATCCGCTTGGATCGGGAGTAGCCGACGCTGGAGCTTACGTGGAAAGAGTGTAGGGAACTTACCTTTCCTGCATGTATTGATAATTGTATTTGTGTATTGATGCATGTTATTGCCTTGCTTGAATTATGTGAAACATATGAGAATGATTGTAGCTCTGTTTCTATTTATACTATGGCCATGAGTATGTTGTGAGAACATTGAGCATGCGGATATATCATTATATGAACATGTGTTATTGTGATGCAAGCATGTCATGCATTAAATACTTATCTTGCATGCATATTGGTACCTGTTTCCTACTGAGATTCCCCAGAATCTCACCCTCCCCTATCAATATTTTAGACAGAGAAGGAAGATTGAGGATGAAGCAAGCATCCAAGGACGAAGAGGACTCGTTTTGGGTGAGAGCTTAGTAGTTGGTTATCATTGTGTAAATGGGATTATGTATTTGTTTATATGGATCAATACTTGTGAATGTATTTGGATAAGTTGTGTAATCCCTATTGAATGAGTTGTATGGGCTATTATGCCTTATGATTATTGAGCGAAGATATGATCCCGGAATTGTCGGGAATTTATATTGCGTACTCTGATAATTGTATAAATGTAATTTATCTTCGCATAGTAATTATATTCGGAGTGAAATATGAGATCGTGTTTTAAATGATTTCGAAATGTGTTTGTGAAAACCCCGTCTGGTTGATGGGTTTATAAATGTTGTTTTGACATATTGGTCTCTATTTCACATTAATCGCGTAATCCGGATATTAATTACGGCAGGGGGTTACATTTTGGTATCAGAGCTACAGTTCCTGGCAAACATGGGAATTTGCTAGGATGGCTCTCTTAGATCTCTACCTTGGTGGTAGATGATGTCTTGTGATAGTGATTATGTATACACATGTGTGATTTGTCATTGTGGACATAAGAGATTTGAGGAATATGTGTATACATTGGGGTTATTCTAGAGTGGCGAATCATTGTGTAATCGAAAGATATAGTGATTTGTCCGAGAATTTGAGGTGTAAACCCAGAAGTGGAGGTAATCAGACCTATCATCTGATTTGAAAACCGAGGAAAATGGTTTCCGAGGTGTTTGATATTGAGGTTCTAGGTTAATCATGGCTCCTACCTAGATGTTGGGTATGTAACCCAGGGTGGTATGATGTTACATGTAGTAATGTTATACTGAGCTTGTGTGTGAAAAGGCCTTAAGACCTAGGGGATCGGTGTGTCTTAGGCTGTCTGAGATATTTAAACTTGTGATGGAGTTAAGGATGCTCCTTGGAATTGAGGGAAGTGATTTCCCGGTTCAACGGAGGTTGTGGCTTCGAGAGCTAAATTGTGATCTAAGGATTAGACTCAATAGCTGGGTTGATTCTTAGGAATTGGATTTGACCTCAATGGTCTGTGGTACCAGGGTATGGTACTAGAAGTGAACTGAAAGGTGTATCAGGTATTCTGAGAGTGTTGGTTGTTGATCCAACATAGGGAGAAAGTTATCTACGGAGGATTCGGATCGGAGAGCGCTATCTACGGGGACTTTTGATCGGAAAGGGCTACCTACGGTAAGATCCGATCGGAAAGGGCTACCTACGGTGAGATCTGATTGGAAAGGGCTACCTACGGATAGTTCTGACCGAAGGGGCTGACCAGTCAGTGGACTGAGTGAAGCACCGAGTGCAGTAGCGTAGTGTGGAGCCACCATGACGATGAACCCTAGAGTGGAGCCACTGTGACGATGAACCCTAGAGTGCAGCCACCTTGATAATGAACCGTGGAGAGCAGTTACCGTGATGTTGAAACGTAGAGTAGAACTATGAGGACGTTAGGAGTATGGGCTCTTAACTATGTGTTGATTATGGCTTTCAATGATTCGAGTTGAATCGGGCCAAGGTCTTACACAGATGAATATATGTTGTGAATGTTGTTAGTTGTGGTGGGAGATTCCTATGGGACTCCTGTTACCTCAACGTGACATTGTGAATGCACAGATGAGGAGAAAGACCTCAGAGTGTGCAGCGGAAGCGTGTGGATGTGATATGTTTGAAAACTGTGTTGAGCAAAGGCTCGGGGTTGATGAGAGAATGATATGATAACTATGGCTTCGGGAGGTAAAACTTCGGGGTCAAGTTGTGTTATAAAAAGGGGTCTTGAAGGATCTCAGTGCGTGAAAAGAATTCGAGATGTTGAAGGTGAAGTGGTTATGATGCCTGGTTCCAGCTTGTTGCAATTGTGCATTGTGAGTCTCTCACCTGCGGCCGCATGGGGTGATTCCTATGGCGGAGGACCGTGCCTTCGGGGCGGTAGTTTACGGGGGACAGGCTATTTGTGAGGCCGACGGGCCATTTGTGAAAGCCGGATAGCTGTATGAGCTATAAGGCTATATGTATGCACTGCCACGCCAACAGTCCCTGAGTAGCTAACAACGGTTCGGGTAAAGACTATGTGTTTTCCCGGCGGAGAAAGGGGATGAGGGTGGAGTGTGATGTGGAAGCCGAAAGGCTATGTGTGAGCACCGCTACGCCAATAGTCCCTGAGTAGCTAGCAACGGTTCGGGTTAGACTGTGTGTTTTCCCGGCGGAGAAAGGGGATGAGGGTAGGGTGTGATTGTGGATCTACTATTGTGAGCCTGAATGGCTATGTGTGTGCACTGCCATGTCGATAGTCCCTGAGTAGCTAACAACGGTTCGGGTCAAGACTGTGTTTCTTCTCGGCGGAGAAAGGGGATGAGAGTGGAGTGTGATTGTGAACCTGTGAACATTGTGGATAAGCTGGGACTGAGGTATTGTTGTGTAGTAGAGCAGAGTTAATTCAGCTGATGGCTAATTCGACTACATGTTCGGGGATTCTTGTTGTGGGGACAATTACCCCGGCATGGCCAGCATGGCTAGCCACCAGGTTGGTTGCACCGGTGTTGACCCCAGGCCGAAAGGCGGTGCGTAAAATTAGAATCTGCGATGTGTGTTGTTGTGAATGTGACATGTGTGAATTATGTAAAGGTGCAATGCAGCGTGTACAGGTCAGCGTGAGCCGTTTAGGGTTTTGCGCTGGTCATCTCTAGCTCGGCCGTTGAACTGCCGTTGTAGTTGCTTTGTGTGGTGCAAAAGCATGATGGTGGTGTTGGGAGATTGAGACTCTCAACCGGTCGCCTGGATAGAAGAGACTGAGATTCTAGGTGGGCCGTTATGGTAGGGTGCTTCGGATAGAAGAGATTGAGATTCCGGAGTAGCCTGATGTTGTTGTGAATACCCGAAAGTCTCGGTTACCACTAGTGGAATCATTGGTGGGTGTACGGGTGAGGGTAATGCTGTGAAAGTGGATACAGCAAAGGCATAAGTGCTTGTGTATACAGCCGAGGCTGTTGATTGTGAAATGAGTTGCGAAGTGGTTGAGTTATTCCAGGATGGAATCACTAGTTTGAGTTAAGCAGGTTGGTGGCCTATGCCACCTAACTGCCGAAATCTTATGACAGGACTCATGAATTAGAGTCACCGGATATTGAGATGCGCTAGCCACTCATGAGTGAGGAGGGCTTGCGACGATTGTGATAGTGTGATGATGGTGTTCGGGTAGCAATCGTGAAATGGGCCGATTGCAGTTTATGGCAACTAGGGTTGTAATTATTTGGCAAGTGAGTTGTGTAGCAATCGTGTAATGGGCCGATTGCGACAATTATAGCAACGATGTTGCATTTGTGTTTATGCCAAAGATGGGGTGCTGTTACCGAGTGGGGTGATAGCAGAATTAGACGGCGATTAAGAGAATCTTGAGTGTTGTGTGGTTGGAAAGAAACCAAACACGACGCATTAGGCCGTGATTGATGATTGTGATTGTGGAGGGTCACAGTCAGGCGGAATGATTTCGGTCTATTTGAATTATGATCGAATGAGGTGGAAGCCTCTTGAGTTTGAAATGGAGATAACATATATGTAAGAGTGTCTCCAAGTATTGAGATCATTAAAGATGGTCAGGCAAAGACATTGAGTTGTGACGCATTGGTCTGTTTTGATTCTTGCTAGAGTCAGACCTATTGTGTGTGGATTGTCGGAGTGGTCTAGAGGAGACCATCCCAATATGGAATAAATTGTGAAACGGAAGCTGTCGTGAAGAAGCGTCCGGAGTTTATGTCCTTAGTGGTGGAACAAATTTCGAGGACGAAATTTATTGAACGGGGGGAGAATTGTAACACCCCGATTTTCGATTAAGGGCTAATGGCATTGAGATTGATTGTAAAATTGTGTAATTAAATATTTTGGGAGAAATATGATGTGAATTTGGTGTAAATGTGTGTGGTATTAGAGATCAAGGGATGAGATGTTGCCAAGTGGCATTATGGTGGACCATAGGATGAGGCATAAGAGACAAAAACCACTTTTTTCTCTCTCCTCTCTCTCCTATGCGTTTTTGGAGGCATGTGAAGGGGGTGGGGCAGAATTTTTCTGCACTTCATCATCATCTCCACCTCTCTTCCTTCTCTCTCTCACGTTCTCTCTCTTCTCTCTCTTGTGCAGCCATTTTTGGCCAAAGAAGAAGAAGGAAAAGCTTGCATTTAAGGTAAGATCTTGACCTCTAATGCCAAAACTCCCTTCATTAAAGTTGATCCTTGAGTTAAGAGCTACATTTCTATGGTTGTAGTTTGTTCATTGGTTGTGGTTTGTGGCCACACGAAATTTTGGGAGGAGGTGAATCAAGAACTCCCTTTGAGAAAGTTGATAAGGTAGGTGAAACCAACCTTTCTATCTATGTTTCATGCCAAATGATTATGTTTGGAATTTCTGGAATTATTGCCCTAATTTTGAAAATATGGGTAATGGGTAGTTTGGCATGTTATGGCATTGGAAATGGTATATTGGTATGAGTTTTCAATAGATAGAATGGATTTGGGATTGAAATGTGTAAGGTTGGTGATTTTAGAAAATGGATAATTGTATTGCTCTAGACCAAAGCATGTTAATGGAATAGGATTTTGGTCATTTTGAGGTTACCATTGTGTTCCTTGAGTGATTTTGTGTGGGAATAAGCTTGGTTATTAATTTTGGAGTTATTGAACACTTTGGTAGAAAATTGGAAATCTGCCTTGTTTGAGCTCTGTTTTTCGCTGTCAGTTTGAACGAGCGTTTTGAGTGACCAAATGATTTCAGAAAATTGTGAAACTTTCCAGTCTTAAAGTTCACATCCCAAGCTTCAAAATGGACATTATTTTGTGTCATTTCGTTGAGTATTCTGTGAGATATGGTTGTCCAAAGTTTGGTACAAAAACAGAACTCGGTTTTGGGGGCAGTGATGAGTGTTGTGTAATTCTAGAATTTTGTAGTGATTTCCAGTGAAGGGCTATATTTTTCCTTGAAAGAGGACTCATATACCTTTCATTTGGCTTTGGAATCACTTCGTTTCGATTTTTCTAGATTTAGTTATGAATTTTGGAAGTTCGCCCAGAGTCAGGAAATTTCTGGGCCGCGGCCCAAGTCTTTCTGGCCTGTTCTGGGCCGCGGCCCATGAGTGGTGGGCCGCAGCCCAAGGCCTTCTGACCATCTTTGGGCCGCGGCCCAAGGAATGGTGGGCCGGGGCCCACCCCTGTGTTCCAGCCCTTTATGATTTCAAAAAGTGACCTTCAACCTATTGTTTCCCAATCTTTTGGGGCTTTGATTAGAGGCATTTGGGGCCTCTTAAGGTCAATTATGGTAACCAAATCTAAGTATTATGAAAGTGAGAATTTGGAAAAGAGAATGACCATATGTTCTTGATTTGGTTATAGGATTGGGTAATTACCCTGATCATGATTTGATATCCGCTTGGATCGGGAGTAGCCGACGCTGGAGCTTACGTGGAAAGAGTGTAGGGAACTTACCTTTCCTGCATGTATTGATAATTGTATTTGTGTATTGATGCATGTTATTGCCTTGCTTGAATTATGTGAAACATATGAGAATGATTGTAGCTCTGTTTCTATTTATACTATGGCCATGAGTATGTTGTGAGAACATTGAGCATGCGGATATATCATTATGTGAACATGTGTTATTGTGATGCAAGCATGTCATGCATTAAATACTTATCTTGCATGCATATTGGTACCTGTTTCCTACTGAGATTCCCCAGAATCTCACCCTCCCCTATCAATATTTTAGACAGAGAAGGAAGATTGAGGATGAAGCAAGCATCCAAGGACGAAGAGGACTCGTTTTGGGTGAGAGCTTAGTAGTTGGTTATCATTGTGTAAATGGGATTATGTATTTGTTTATATGGATCAATACTTGTGAATGTATTTGGATAAGTTGTGTAATCCCTATTGAATGAGTTGTATGGGCTATTATGCCTTATGATTATTGAGCGAAGATATGATCCCGGAATTGTCGGGAATTTATATTGCGTACTCTGATAATTGTATAAATGTAATTTATCTTCGCATAGTAATTATATTCGGAGTGAAATATGAGATCGTGTTTTAAATGATTTCGAAATGTGTTTGTGAAAACCCCGTCTGGTTGATGGGTTTATAAATGTTGTTTTGACATATTGGTCTCTATTTCACATTAATCGCGTAATCCGGATATTAATTACGGCAGGGGGTTACAGCATGTAAGCAAATCATCATACAGCAGAAGCAGCACAAATCACACTCCACCCTCATCCCCTTTCTCCGCCGGGAAGGCACACTGTCCTAACCCGAACCGTTGTTAGCTACTCACGGACTATTGGCGTGGCAGTGCATACACATAGCCTTACAGCTCATATAGCTATCTGGCTTTCACAAATGGCCCGTCGGCCTTCACAAATAGCCTTTCGGCCCACATAATCACATATATCACACCTCATCCTCATCCCCTTTCTCCGCCGGGAAGGCATACAACCCTTGCCCGATCTGTTGTTAGCTACTCAGGGACTATTGGTATGACGGTGTTTACACATATTCACAATGTCGCAGCATACAAGTTTATCACAAATCAATGATAATACACACATACAATGCATCACATATGGTACGAAAGAAAAGTTACTACCTCATTCCTTCCTAACGTTTGCTGGCTCAGTGGGCTCACGAGGACGGCAAATGTCGAATCCTATAAACCAAATTAGGGACAATAAATCAATCCCTTTTCCAAGTTCTTAATTCTATAGTACTTAAGTTGGTTATCATTTAGACTCTTTAGGTGGCTATTAGAGGCCTAAACATATACCCAAAGGGTTGGGAAAGGCTATACCAAAAACCACCTTTAAAAAGTGTAAAATACTGATTTTTGAGGGTGGCCTGCGGCCCACAATCCACTGGCCGCGGCCCAAAACTGCTCAGAAACATTTGGGCTGCGGCCCATAATCCACTGGCTGCGGCCCAAAACTGCTCAGAAACGCTCAGAAACATTTGGGCTGCGGCCCAGAATCCGTTGGCCGCGGCCCAAGAAAATCCAGTTTCTTGGCTGAACTTCCAAAAATCATAACTAATTCAGGAAAAATCAAAATAAGGTGATTCCAAAGCCAAATGAAAGCTATTTAAGTCCTCTTTCAAGGAAAAATATTGGTGATAACTAGAAATCACCACAAAAGTCCAGATTTACCAAAAACCTAACATTGTACCAAAACAGGGTCTAGTTTTGATGCCAGACTTTGGACAGTTCAAACTCCCAGCTCAGAAAGCGAAATGACACAAAATGTATGTCCATCTTGAAGCTTGGGAAGTGACATTTAAGACTGGAAAGTTTCATAATTTTTCAACATCACTTGCCCAGTCAAAACGTCCACAGCATTTAACTGTCTAGAACAGACTTACATTGGCCAGATTTTCCAGATTTTCACATTTGATCCCAAATGATTCCCATTCCAACCCAAACACCATTCTCACACAATTTTACTCAAGAAAACCATTGAAATCATCAAAATGACCAAATTCAACTCCCATTGACATATTGCTCAACAACTACAACATGTCTCACAATGTCACAACACAATTCACACATTGCCACACTTTCCAATCCAAGTTCCCAAATCAATTCCAATGACCAAAATGTTTAACAAAAGACCAAATTCTACACAACACATAAACCAATTCATTCCATTCGAAAATTGCACAAAATCAGGGGAAATTCATAAATTCCCAATACTCAACCAATGATTACAACAACTATACCAAAATGCTTCTAATTCTTACCTCTTCTTCTTCCTAAAGCCAATTCTTCAATTCTCCAACTTTCAAATTTCCACAAGTTCTCAAACTTCACCAACCAAAATTCTGAAACCATAGGAATATAGCCCTCAACCTCATGAACAACATTAATGAAAGACCCTTGAGCATATGAAGGCATTAACTTACCAAAAACTCAAGCTTTTCCCTTTCTCTTTCCTTAGCTTGTTCAGCGAAAAATGGAGGAGGATGAGAGAGAAAAATGAGATATTGATAATGATGATTTCCCTCTCACATACACACATAAACCGACTAGGAAGAGAGGAGAAAGAGAAAATGGTTTGAAAACTTGACTTTAATCCAAGGGTCCTTGTTTTGCCACTTGGCACCATCCTATTCTTCCTACCATGATTTCATATAAGCTTGCATGCATAGGATTCCACCTCTTGGTCTTTCAATCTTAGCCATTCATCTTGATTACTAAGAAGTGTTCTCAATGGTATTTAACCAGTCGGTCAATAAATTTACCGTTTTGCCTCTGATTATCACAATGCACAATATATGCTTCAAAATGCTTCAAAAGTGCTCAATTAATATTAATTACATTACTTGAAGTTGCTAATCCTTGGTCACAATCCAGGATATTACAATTCTCCCCCCGAAAATTAAATTTCATCCTCGAAATTGTTACACAACTTGAGCCATAAACTCCGGATATCGTCTTCGCATATCTTCCTCTGCTTCCCAAGTTGCCTCTATTTGAGTCATTCCCTTCCAGATCACCTTCACATATGGAATGCTTCGGTGTCTGAGCCGTCGCTCTTCTAGATCAATAATTTGCTCTGGTTCCACCGCATATGTGAAATTTTCTTGTAGCTCAACATCCTCATATTCAATGATGTGAGACGGATCCAATTGGTACTTCTTCAGTTAAGAAACGTGGAATACATCATGGATCCTGCTCAAGCTCGGAGGTAGTGCTACTCGGTAAGCAACAGGTCCAATCCTCTCAAGGATTTCAAAAGGTCCTATATATCTCGGGCTCAGCTTCTTTCTCTTAATCGCTCGCCCAACACCCGTAACTAGTGCTACTCTCAGAAAAATATGATCTCCAACCTCAAACTCTAAAGGCCGTCTTCTCTTGTCAGCGTAGCTTTTCTGTCGACTCTGCGCTGCAAGTAACCTCTTACGAATAATCCTAATCTGTGCTGAGGTTTGATCAACTAAATCTGGCCCATAAAGCTTCCTTTCGGATAACTCATTCCAGCATAATGGTGATTGACACCATCTTCCATACAATGCTTCATACGGAGACATTTGGATGCTCGCATGATAGCTATTGTTGTAGGCGAACTCAGCCAGTGGAAGGAAACGATCCCAACTTCCTTTAAAGTCAAGAACACAAGCTCGCAACATATCTTCCAGCGTCTGAATTGTTCTCTCAGATTGTCCATCCGTTTGAGGATGATAAGCCGTGCTGAATCTCAGTTGAGTACCCAAGGCTTCATGCAAAGCTCTCCAGAATCTCGAAGTGAATCGTGGATCTCGGTCGGAAATGATGTTCTTCGGAACGCCATGGAGTTTCACAATCTCACTAACATAAATCTCTGTTAGTTTCTCAGGAGAATAAACGGAATTAATTGGTATGAAGTGGGCTGTCTTTGTTAGCCGATCCACAATTACCCAGATCGCATCATAGTTCCTGATCTTAGGCAAGCCCACAACTAAATCCATGGTCACGCTTTCCCATTTCCATTCTGGAATCTCAGGACTCTGAAGTAAACCAGGCGGTCTCTGGTGCTCGATCTTTACCTTTTGGCATGTGAGACACCTCGCCACATACTTCGTCACATCACTCTTCAAACCCGGCCACCAATATACAGATTTCAGGTTATAGTACATTTTGGTCATACCAGGATGAAGAGTATATCAACTCTTGTGTGCCTCATCTAGAATCTTCTGCCTCAACTCCGCCTGAAGTGGAACGCAGACTCTTTTCTGATAGCGAACCAATCCACGAGGCGATAGGTCATAGCCCAGAACTTCTCCCCGTTCAATTTGAGCCAGATTGCGCTGTATCCAGCCATCTTGCCCCTGAGCTTCTTAAATCTCAGTTCTTAAATCACTTTCCTCTTGGGAAACAGTGTAGTTGGCACAGATGATCTGGTTTGTCAAATTCAAATCACGAAAATCTTCAATCAATTTCCCTTCTTGTATCATCATAGCTGCTGTAACCCCCTGCCGTAATTATATCCGAAATACGCGATTTAAAGTGAAATAGAGACCAATAAGAAAGAAAACGATTTCAAACCCATCTACCAGACAGGATTTTCACAAATAACTTTCGAAATCTAGTTAACATGGTCTCATATTCACATATCGAATATAACTACTCTGCGAAGATAAATCACATTCGTATAACTATCAGAGTGCACAATATAAATTTCCGGCAAACCCGGATTTCTTACATTAATCCAAGCTTACAAGGCACATTCGCCCTTTACAATTTTCCAAATAAGGGATTACACAAATTCATCTCAAATACATATCCAAATACTCATCCCAATTAACCAAATATACATTCGAAACATGTACAATATCCAAATATACATAATCCCAACCATAATGATAACCAACTACCAAATTGACAACCCGAAGGAGTCTTCGCCGCCCTTGGTTGCTTGCTCCAACCTCGATCCACCTACCCTGTCTAAAATGTTGGTAGGGGAGGGTGAGATTCGAGAGAATCTCAGTAGGAAACAGATACCTATATGCATGTATGATATGTGTTTAATGCATGACATGCTTGCAATACATAACTCACGTTCACACAATGACATATCTGCGTGCTCAATGTTTAAACAACATACTCATGGCCATAGCATAACTAGAAACAGAGCTACAATCATTCATACATGTTTCACATAATCAAGCAAAGCAATACATGCATCAATACACAAACACAACATCAAAGCATGCAAGAGAGGTAAGTTCCCTACCCTATTCTTTCCACGTATGCTCCAGCTCCTCCGCTTACTCGCGATCCAAATGAATACTGAACCCTATAAACCAAATCAAGGATATAGGGTCAATCTCAATTCCAAACCCTTACTTTTATATCACTTAAAGTTGGTTACCATTCACACCCTTTAGGTGGCTAAAATAAGCTCAACGAAAGCTTAAAGGATTGGGACGTACTAGGTTGGAAATCACCTTTCAAAATCACAAAATCCTGAAAAATGGGGGTTGGCTGCAGCCAAGACCCTCTGGCTGCAGCCAAAACACGCACAGAAGGTTTCTGGCTGCAGCCAAGAATTTCTGGCTGCGGCCAAAACGTGCACAGAAACTTTTGCGCTGCAGCCAGGATTTTCTGCTGCAGCCAAGGCAACTTCACAAATTCATAACTAATTCCACAAAAATCGAAATGAGGTGATCCCAAAGCCAAATTAAATATTTTTAAGTCCTCTTCATAGGAAAAATATGGCTCATTACCAGAAATCACCACACAAATCCAGATTTACACAAAATCCAACATTGTACCAAAACAGGGTCCAGTTTCGTCCCCAAACTTTGGACAGTTCAAACTCCCAGTTCACAAAACGAAATGACACATATCATATGTCCATTTTGAAGCTTAAGATGTGAACTTCAAGACTGGAAAGTTTCAGAATTTTCTGACTTCATTTGCCCAGTCAAAACGTCCACACAACAAAACTGCCCAGAACAGAACCTCAAAAGACAGAATTCCAGTTTTTACAATTTGGCTTCCAATGGTCCAATTTTCATATCAAACATCATTCTCACACAAAATTTCATAAGGAATCCATTGGAAATACCAAATCAACCAAATTCACATTATATTGACATGTTTCCCAATGAATTGCAACATGTCACACAATTCACAATACCAACTCTACATTACAATCTCTTTCCATTTCAAATTCAAAACCAATTTCAATGATGCCAAAACATAATATGACACCATTTTCATCATCAAACACAATCCAATTCATCCAATCAAAAATCACATGAAAATCAGGGCAAAATTCGAAATTCACAATACTCAACCATAATTCACAAAACTTGGATCAAAAGGCTTCAAATACTCACCTCTTCCTCTTTCCCAAACCAATTCTTTGATTCTCCATCTTTCCCAATTTCCTCAAGCCATCAAACACCTTCAATCAAAAATCTAAAACCATAGAGATGAAGCTCTCATCACTATGAACAACTTTATAGAAAGGTGTTTAAGCATTAGAGGACATTAAGCCAACCAAAAACTCACCTTTTGATTTCTCTTTCTTCCCTTAAGCTAGGCGAAAATGGAGGCTTTGGTGAGATGAAGATGATGAAGAAAGTGATCAGATTTTAGCCCCAAAAAGACACACATGGACGACCAAATAAAGGAGAGAGAAGAGAAAAAGAGTGTTGAACTTTTGACCAAGATCCAAGGGTCCAAATTGTGCCAAGTGTCAAGATCTTGTTCCATCAACCATGAGTTCACATGAGCACAACCACACATGATTCCACCCTTTGATCTCTTGCAAAATTCAATCCTAACCATTGATCTTGAAGTTACCAATGAGTTTCCTCTTCGGCAACCGATCAATTGGTCGGTAACTTTACCGTTTAGCCCCTGATTTCGGTAATTTTCATTGAATCACCACCAAACACTTCATATCGTTTCATTTAGCCACAATATACGCCTTCCCTCTATTTTAAGTCAATTTAGATGTTAATCCATAATTGAACTCAAATACAGGGTCTTGGCGCTGCTCACAGCACTTACGAATCACATCGGGTGCCGAATCACACATGATCTCCAAAAGGGTTCATTTATCACTAATGACATCCACTTTTGGAGTCATTAACCCTTGATCACAATTTGGGATCTTGCTAAACCGGGGCTTAGCAATCCACTAATCTCAGGCTTATTCTCTAGCCTCAAGTCTCAGAATTCGGGATATTACATTTCTCCCCCCGTTCAATAAATTTCGTCCTCGAAATTTGTCGAACCACTTAATCCACAAACTACGGATGCTTCTTCACGACAGCTTCCATTTCACAATTCATGTCACATTGGATGGTCTCCTCTAGATCACCCACACACAACCGATAATCCACAAATCCGATTCTCGCAAGAATCTCAAATAATGAATGCAACTTAGTTGCCACAAACTGCAATCAGCCCATTTCAAGATTGCCGCACAAACACAATCACCACACTATTTCCAAACAACTGCAATCGCCTCCACACACGATTGCCACAAAACCACCATCACATAACCATAAGGTCGGAGGCTCTAAATCATGAGCCATATCATAAGATTTTGGCAGTTAGGCAGCATAGGCCACCACTCTGCTTAACTCAATCTGGTTACCCCTTCCGGGAGTAAACACCACAACCTCAAGACATCAAACGACAGCCTCAGCTGTATACACAAACATTCAGCTTTTGCTATATCCACTTTCACAGCTTTACCCTCACCCGTACACCCACCAGTAACTCCACTAGTGGTAACCGAGACTTTTGGATATTCACAACAATCGCATTGCCGTATCAAATTCCACGGCATCACCTTCACCCATCCGGGACTTTTGGGTCTCAATCACAATGTTCTTGACAAGTTCACATTGATGCGTGACGATTGTCACAAAACGACAGCACCCACAGCTGTATACACAGTCATATGTAGCTTTCGCCACTTGCACAAATACGACAACTTCCCGCTGTCTCACAAATACACATTGCCCTTCCGGCATTTTCATCACAACACATATCACAGATTCAGGTCACTCCAGAATCTCAATCTCTTCTATCCAAAGTACCTGACAGTAATGGTCCACCTAGAATCTCAGTCTCTTCTATCCAGGCGACCGGTTGAGAGTCTCAATCTCCCAACACCACTTTCATGCTCTTGCACCACACAAAGCAACTACAACGGCAGTTCAACGGCCGAGCTAGAGATGACCAGCGTCAAACCCTAAACGGCTCACGCTGACCTGCACACGCTGCATTGCACCTTAACACAATTCACACAGGTCACATTCACCACAACCCGCATTGCAGACTCTAATTTTACGCACCGCCTTTCGGCCTTGGGTCAACACCGGTGCAACCAACGTGGTGGCTAGCCAGGCTGGCCATGCCGGGGTAATTGCCCTCACAATAAAATCCCCAAACATGTAGTCGAATTAGCCATCAGCTGAACTAGCTCTGCTCTGCTACAACACACCTCAATCCCAGCTTAATCACAGTTGTCACAAAGTACACAAATCACACTCCACTCTCATCCCCTTTCTCCGCCAGGAAGACACACAGTCTTAACCTGAACCGTTGTTAGCTACTCAGGGACTATCGACGTGGCAGTGCACACATAGCCATTCAGGCTCACAAATAATAGATTCGCAATCACACCCTACCCTCATCCCCTTTCTCCGCCAGGAAGACACACAGTCTTTACCCGAACCGTTGTTAGCTACTCAGGGACTATTGGCGTAGCGGTGCTCACACATAGCCTTTCGGCTTCCACATGACACTCCACCCTCATCCCCTTTCTCCGCCGGGAAGACACACAGTCTTAACCCGAACCGTTGTTAGCTACTCAGGGACTATTGGCGTGGCAGTGCATACACATAGCCCTATAGCTCATACAGCTATCTGGCTTTCACAAATGGCCCGTCGGCCTCACAAATAGCCTGTCCCCCGTAAACTACCGCCCCGAAGGCACGGTCCTCCGCCATAGGAATCACCCCATGCGGCCGCAGGTAAGAGACTCACAAATAACCGTCACACCCCACCGCCGTCTCACCCCACCGGGCCACAACGGTTGGTGCCCTCTCCCACCAATCGGGTGCGGAGAGGCTGGGTACACTACGTCGACCCAGGACTCACAGTGCACAATTGTAACAAGCTGGAACCAGGCATTTCAACCACTTCACTTCAACATCTCGAATTCTTTTCACATACTGAGATCCTTCAAGACCTCTCTTTACACAATACAACTTGACCCCAAAGCTTTACCTCCCGAAGCCATAGCTATCATATCATTCTCACAGCTACTCGAGCTTCCGCTTAAAACAATTCTCAAACATAATACATTCATCACGATTCCACTGCGCACTCTGAGGTCTTTCTCCTCATCTGTGCCTTCATAATGTCAGGGTGACTCAATAGGAGTCCCATAGGAATCTCCTACCACAATTGACAACGTTCACAATCTATACCAAATCTTGGCCTGATTCAACTTGAATCATTGAAAGCCATAATCAACACATCGTTAAGAGTCCATACTCCTAACGTCCTCATAGTTCTACTCTACGATTCAACTTCACGGCAACTGCTCTCCACGGTTCATTATCAAGGCGGCTGCACTCTAGGGTTCATCGTCACAGTGGCTCCACTCTAGGGTTCATCGTCATGGTGGCTCCACTCTACGCTACTGCACTCGGTGCTTCACTCAGTCCACTGACTGGTCAGCCCCTCCGGTCAGAGTTTTCCGTAGGTAGCCCTTTCCAATCAGATCTCACCGTAGGTAGCCCTTTCCGATCGGATCTCACCGTAGGTAGCCCTTTCCGATCAAAAGTCCCCGTAGATAGCGTTCTCCGATCCGAATCCTCCGTAGATAGCTTTCTCCCTGTGTTGGATTAATAACCAACACTCTCAGAATAACTGATACACATCTCAATTCACTTCCTGTACCATACCTTGGTACCACAGACCACTGAGGTCAAATCCAATTCCTAAGAATCAACCCAGCTATTGAGTCTAATCCTTAGATCACATCTCATCTATCCAAACCTCAACCTTAGTTGAACTGGGAAATTACTTCCCTCATTTCCAAGGAGCATCATCCACTCCAACATGAACTCAAATATCTCTGCTAGCCTAAGGCACACCGGTCCCCTAGGTCTTAAGGCCTTTATACACACAAGCTCAGTATGATATCACTACATGTAACATCATACCACCTAGGGTTTCTCACCCAACATCTAGGTTAGACATAACACCTAGAAGCTCAATATCACATTCCTGGGAAATCATTTTCTTTGGTTTTCAAATAAGATGATAAGTCTGATTTACACCTCAAATTCTCGGGCGAATCATACTGACTCACCACATCCACATCACAGATAATGTATACACACATCCTTTAAACTCATATATCCACAAACAATAGGGACCATGATGTGTATACCACAACAAACAAAGCCATTCTCTATGACTTAAGGCAGCAACTACTGCCATTATCCTAGCAAATCCTTTACTTGCCAGGAACTTCAGCTCTGATACCAAAATGTAACCCCCTGCCGTAATTATATCCGAAATACGCGATTTAAAGTGAAATAGAGACCAATAAGAAAGAAAACGATTTCAAACCCATCTACCAGACAGGATTTTCACAAATAACTTTCGAAATCTAGTTAACATGGTCTCATATTCACATATCGAATATAACTACTCTGCGAAGATAAATCACATTCGTATAACTATCAGAGTGCACAATATAAATTTCCGGCAAACCCGGATTTCTTACATTAATCCAAGCTTACAAGGCACATTCGCCCTTTACAATTTTCCAAATAAGGGATTACACAAATTCATCTCAAATACATATCCAAATACTCATCCCAATTAACCAAATATACATTCGAAACATGTACAATATCCAAATATACATAATCCCAACCATAATGATAACCAACTACCAAATTGACAACCCGAAGGAGTCTTCGCCGCCCTTGGTTGCTTGCTCCAACCTCGATCCACCTACCCTGTCTAAAATGTTGGTAGGGGAGGGTGAGATTCGAGAGAATCTCAGTAGGAAACAGATACCTATATGCATGTATGATATGTGTTTAATGCATGACATGCTTGCAATACATAACTCACGTTCACACAATGACATATCTGCGTGCTCAATGTTTAAACAACATACTCATGGCCATAGCATAACTAGAAACAGAGCTACAATCATTCATACATGTTTCACATAATCAAGCAAAGCAATACATGCATCAATACACAAACACAACATCAAAGCATGCAAGAGAGGTAAGTTCCCTACCCTATTCTTTCCACGTATGCTCCAGCTCCTCCGCTTACTCGCGATCCAAATGAATACTGAACCCTATAAACCAAATCAAGGATATAGGGTCAATCTCAATTCCAAACCCTTACTTTTATATCACTTAAAGTTGGTTACCATTCACACCCTTTAGGTGGCTAAAATAAGCTCAACGAAAGCTTAAAGGATTGGGACGTACTAGGTTGGAAATCACCTTTCAAAATCACAAAATCCTGAAAAATGGGGGTTGGCTGCAGCCAAGACCCTCTGGCTGCAGCCAAAACACGCACAGAAGGTTTCTGGCTGCAGCCAAGAATTTCTGGCTGCGGCCAAAACGTGCACAGAAACTTTTGCGCTGCAGCCAGGATTTTCTGCTGCAGCCAAGGCAACTTCACAAATTCATAACTAATTCCACAAAAATCGAAATGAGGTGATCCCAAAGCCAAATTAAATATTTTTAAGTCCTCTTCATAGGAAAAATATGGCTCATTACCAGAAATCACCACACAAATCCAGATTTACACAAAATCCAACATTGTACCAAAACAGGGTCCAGTTTCGTCCCCAAACTTTGGACAGTTCAAACTCCCAGTTCACAAAACGAAATGACACATATCATATGTCCATTTTGAAGCTTAAGATGTGAACTTCAAGACTGGAAAGTTTCAGAATTTTCTGACTTCATTTGCCCAGTCAAAACGTCCACACAACAAAACTGCCCAGAACAGAACCTCAAAAGACAGAATTCCAGTTTTTACAATTTGGCTTCCAATGGTCCAATTTTCATATCAAACATCATTCTCACACAAAATTTCATAAGGAATCCATTGGAAATACCAAATCAACCAAATTCACATTATATTGACATGTTTCCCAATGAATTGCAACATGTCACACAATTCACAATACCAACTCTACATTACAATCTCTTTCCATTTCAAATTCAAAACCAATTTCAATGATGCCAAAACATAATATGACACCATTTTCATCATCAAACACAATCCAATTCATCCAATCAAAAATCACATGAAAATCAGGGCAAAATTCGAAATTCACAATACTCAACCATAATTCACAAAACTTGGATCAAAAGGCTTCAAATACTCACCTCTTCCTCTTTCCCAAACCAATTCTTTGATTCTCCATCTTTCCCAATTTCCTCAAGCCATCAAACACCTTCAATCAAAAATCTAAAACCATAGAGATGAAGCTCTCATCACTATGAACAACTTTATAGAAAGGTGTTTAAGCATTAGAGGACATTAAGCCAACCAAAAACTCACCTTTTGATTTCTCTTTCTTCCCTTAAGCTAGGCGAAAATGGAGGCTTTGGTGAGATGAAGATGATGAAGAAAGTGATCAGATTTTAGCCCCAAAAAGACACACATGGACGACCAAATAAAGGAGAGAGAAGAGAAAAAGAGTGTTGAACTTTTGACCAAGATCCAAGGGTCCAAATTGTGCCAAGTGTCAAGATCTTGTTCCATCAACCATGAGTTCACATGAGCACAACCACACATGATTCCACCCTTTGATCTCTTGCAAAATTCAATCCTAACCATTGATCTTGAAGTTACCAATGAGTTTCCTCTTCGGCAACCGATCAATTGGTCGGTAACTTTACCGTTTAGCCCCTGATTTCGGTAATTTTCATTGAATCACCACCAAACACTTCATATCGTTTCATTTAGCCACAATATACGCCTTCCCTCTATTTTAAGTCAATTTAGATGTTAATCCATAATTGAACTCAAATACAGGGTCTTGGCGCTGCTCACAGCACTTACGAATCACATCGGGTGCCGAATCACACATGATCTCCAAAAGGGTTCATTTATCACTAATGACATCCACTTTTGGAGTCATTAACCCTTGATCACAATTTGGGATCTTGCTAAACCGGGGCTTAGCAATCCACTAATCTCAGGCTTATTCTCTAGCCTCAAGTCTCAGAATTCGGGATATTACAGCTGCAACGAGCACGGTCTTTCGACTAAGAGCATCAGCAACTACATTTGCCTTACCCGGATGATATTTTATTTCCAAGTCATAGTCCTTAAGCAATTCCATCCAGCGGTGCTGTCTCATATTCAGTTCTTTTTTATCATACAGATATTTGAGACTCTTGTGGTCGTAGTACAATTCCACAATCACACCATACAGGTAATGACGCCAAATCTTCAAAGCAAATACAATGGCCGCAAGCTCCAGATCATGAGTGGGATAGTTCAATTCATGAGGCCTAAGCTGTCGAGAGGCGTAGGCCACCACACGTCCCTACTGCATAAGGACACACCCTAATCCCTGCCCACTAGTATCAGAATACACAACGTATGTCAAACTGGGATCGGGTAAAATCAATACAAGTGCCGTCGTCAATCTCTCCTTCAGCTCCACAAAACAGTTTTCACATTTCTCATCACACATAAACGACTGATCCTTTCTCGTGAGCTTGGTCATTGGCAATGCAATACGGGAGAAATTCTGGATAAATCTCCGGTAGTAACCAGCAAGACCCAGAAAACTGCGTACTTCCGCCACAGATTCTGGCCTCTTCCAGTTCAGTACTGCTTCCACTTTACTGGGATCCACAGAGACCCCTTCTTCCTACCATGATTTAATATAAGCTTGCATGCATAGGATTCCACCTCTTGGTCTTTCAATCTTAGCCATTCA
This sequence comes from Inga oerstediana, assembly GCA_963210345.1. NCBI lineage: Eukaryota > Viridiplantae > Streptophyta > Magnoliopsida > Fabales > Fabaceae > Inga > Inga oerstediana. Next base: position 37,893,599 of record OY723410.1, on the reverse strand, counting down.
TCTTGATTACTAAGAAGTGTTCTCAATGGTATCTAACCAGTCGGTCAATAAATTTACCGTTTTGCCCCTGATTATCACAATGCACAATATATGCTTCAAAATTCTTCAAAAGTGCTCAATTAATATTAATTACATTACTTGAAGTTGCTAATCCTTGGTCACAATCCAGGATATTACAGAAAGTTTCTCGGGGACTATGTAATCCAATCTACCAGGTAAAGGGCCTGGTATGCGTAGGCAATAGGATTAAAGTATTAGTGCAGATGTGCATAGGACACATATACAGTGCCATTAGGTTTGTAGAGAGATGCCACCTAGCTATGTCATGAGATATAGGACTGATTGGTTGAGCAAAATACACCAGTATAGGTATGCACATGGCATTTTCAGGGCTGATGGGTGTTCCCTGTGCTTTTAGGAAAGTCACCTGTAGATGGTGCCATGTGGGGCCTACATACATATACTCTGACCTGGCATCATTTAGTAGGCTTCGGTATACATGAAGCAATCCAGAGTAAGTCTTGGGTGAAACCCAAGTATACACCGATAAAGTAACTTTGTTAAAGTAGCTTTAATAAAGTAAGCAATGATGACACAACTTTTGTGTTGGATAAATGAGATATTGACAAGTGTCCTCTCATCATGACAAAGTACATTCCACTTTTGTGTTGAACAAATAAGAGGAAGACACATGTCCCTTTATCATGAGATTCATAAAGTGGCTTTTGTGTGGCACTCTCAAGAGGTGCCACCTAGCACTTGAACCCAGGGAATCCAACGGTCCCCGGCCCAGTCGTGTACTTGACTTCCAGAACACTGAACCCGGGAGTCTGGGGAAATTGTCAGACCTCTCCTTCCCCTTACTGTAAGGACGCATAAAGAGAGAGATAAAAAGAGAAAAGAAGATTCTTTTAGGACACTTGTCGTCATCGCTAGATCAAAACACATGGAATGTAGGATTAAAGCAAGTGGCACATGTCATCACAAGACTACTCCCTCTCTCTCCCACACTTAAAATTTCATCCAGCTGCCCCAAAAATCAGAAAAAAAATAGAAAAACTCATAAGAAATTGGAAAAGGAAAGAGAAAGTGTGAATAGTAATCGTTATTGAGCTCCAGAGTCTATTTCACCTCCAAATTGGCATTTACTCACCCCAAGCTTCATTTCTATGATTTTAGACTTTCATTTGGAGGTTTTTGGTGCCGTCTCACTTGCTAGAGTACTGCTGGATTTTAGAACCGGTTGCGAAAAAGCGTAGAAGTAAGTGTGGGCTTTATTTTTAACTGATTGGTTTGTTGTTTAGATGAGTTTTCATGAGGGTAAGGTAGTGTTCATTTTCCATCTAAGGTGTATTTTTAAGGTTTAATCATGGTTTAACCATATGTTTATGGTTAAATAATGATTCATGATGATTTTGGAAGTTATGTTCAAGTTTTCCTGAATTCATTTTCAGGAGGCAGAGAACTTGCAACGTGTTTTTGATTAGTCAAACTTAGTCTAAATGCTATGAAATTTTACAGAATTAATGTAGACATCTTGCACTTTAATATGATAGGTAATATGAGCCATTTGGATAAGTAGATATAAAGTTATGATTTTTCAAAGTTTGATATTGAATCTTAAATAAAATCTATAACAATCTGTGTATGACGAATTTCTGGAAAATGTGTGACTGTAATCAATGCTTTGTGATATTTTTCACTAAAAGAGGGCTTAAAGAACATTTTAAAGAACCTAGAACCAACTCATTTGGATTTGTGTTGAATTAATTATGAATTTCCAAAATTTGGTCTAGAAATGTGGCGAATTCTAGGGGCAGTGATGAATTAAGTAAGATATTGTATTGATGTGAGTCCATAAGTGTAATGGCTATATTTTTCCCTAAAACTAGACTAATTAGGGATCACATGGCCTTTGGAATCATCACAATTAGACACCTGTACAATTAGTTATGAATTTTTAAAGATTATTGAAAATTCTAGCAGTAATTAGGCAAAAGTAAAAAAGTAAGGGCAATTGGTAATTAATATGAACTTCAATGGTTAAGTAAAGCCCATAAAGTTAGTGTGAGCCTATTAAATACCCATGGGACCTAATGTGTTAACATTAAGGTTAACTAACCAAAGTGTCTTAGGTTATTAAAATTTGGGACAAGTATGGGCCCAAAGAATAAAGACAAGTCCTAAAGGCTAAAGTAGCCCATTGGACATTTATTTGTCATAGCTCTAAAGTGCCTGTTAGTTTCCCTTATCTACGCCCTTTCCTTTCAATCTACTAGCACCCGCTGAAACATTTTGATTTAGAAAAGAGGTAAGATTCTAAGGAATCTCAGTTGAAACATGCGATCAACATATAAAATGTGAAAAATAAATATTCAATACACCATATCAAGTAAAATGAAAATTCATATCATCCATGTGTGTACACAAAGTTCAGGGCCAAACACATAGTTACAACCCCAATGTGTACCTTAGCCGAGTCCTTGACTACAGCTAGGTAAGACTAGTATACCTAAGCTAGGTCCTAGACCACAGCTAGGCAATATGCCTCCAGCACATTTTCAAGTCACAAAATACAATAACACGCATCATACAAATAGTCACATAGTATATGAGAGATAGTAGTCCCTACATGAACCTTTCCTAGTCTCGATCGGTCCGCTTCATAAAATGTGCAAACCACAGGTGTCCAACTCGATCCTAAAATATCAAATGTATAAAAAACAGTTTATAACCTATCCATGTATCATTTCAGACACTTCTATGCGGTTTATTGTGGTTATATTAGCCTATGGTGAAATTTACCAAAATGCCCCTCGGTCCCCAGCTCGCCCGGCTATACTTTTCCTGAAATTTTGACATGATCTATTCTGACATATTTTTGCTCAAGGAATCCATTTCCAAACTCAGAATTATCAAATTCATTGTCAAATTATAAAAATACCCTTGACAACCCCTATTTCAAGGTTTCAAGGGCGTTTTCATAATTATGCTTTTTCGGGCTTTTTCGAGAAAGTAACCAACTCTAATCCCACTTAATTTTCCCTCCTGAACTCAATGCAACAATCAAATCATTGAAAATTCAACTCTAAGGCCCTCTAACAGCCCTAAAGGAAATTCATAGGTACTCCGGAGAAAATTGGGGTTTTTCGGTTTTGGCTCCGTAGACTTGTTTCTTTCTGCTCCTAACCACTTTATTAACTATTGCATTAGGTTACAACTACCATTTAGTATCAACTTGGGTAGCATAATAGCCCCACACACCCATTTTTCATTTTTACAAAAACAGACAATTCGGCAAAATTTCACCGATTAAATTGTCCACAGCAGCCAGAATAGTCATGTACAAGAATTTGGAAGTTACCTCAAGCTCCCACTAGCTTTTCCTTGACTTGGCTAAAAACCCTAAGTATTCAACAACAAATTTTGAGCCTCCACACCTTAGAAAACATAAAGTAGCATCTTAGCATTGGAGTTATACGCGTTAGGAACTAGATCATAGGAGAAATCGACTTACCTTACGAGTTCTCTTCTCCTTCTCTCACTAAACTCTTACCGCTCTATGTTCAGTGAAGCATGTCCAAAATGGCTAATAGAAAAGGAGGAATTGCCTTTTTATCATATATTTTACAATATTTAATTATTTATTCAATTTCCCTTAATTTCATATTTAAGCAAAATTCTGGCCTCTGAAAGCACATCTGAAGCATAGGCTATATAACCCTTATTGAGTCTAGTTTCAAGGTAAAATATAGCCTTTTACCATCTAAAAGCACATCATTCCCAGAGTTTTAGTTTATGGAAGCTGTTTCAGAAAATTCACAGTTTTTATGGGCTAACTTCAAAAATTCATAACTTTTTTGTATATAGCTCTAATTGAGTCATATGACCTATCACATTGAAGCATAGGATGTCTACTTTCATTCTGAAAAATTTCATAAATTTTTGTCATCATCCAAAACCACATGACAAACTCACTGCCTCACAGGCGATTCCACTTGAAGCATTGTTATCCTTTCAATTTCCAATATTTATTTGACCAATTTCCCATATATTTTTGGACCAAATATTTTCTCTACAATTTCTCCATTTTTGGACCTTAATATTAGGCTTTTTAAATTACCTAAATTAATTCCACAATTATTTTTGCCCAATTTCTCATAAAAATGAACATTTATAAATTCATAAATTCCAAATTCATGAATATTCACCATTTTATTGAATTTCCCAAATAATTACAATATTTTTTGTGAATATAATTTTTGGGGTGTTACAGTTCTCCCCTACTTAAATAAATTTCATCCCTGAAATTTGCTACACCTATACAGCTAAAAATTTTGGGTAACATTTCTTTACACTTTCGTCCGTCTCCCATGTAGCCTCTCTGGGCAATAATCCTTTTCAAACAATCTTAACGAATAGAATGCTCTTATTTCTGAGTTGCTTTTCCTGCCAATCGATGATTCATCAGGTATGACTTCGTAGGTCAAATCATCACGCATTTCCACATCTTCATACTCTATCACATGTTCTGGATCATGCTGATACTTTTTGAGTTGGGAAACATGAAAAACATCATGTAGTCTTCTCAGATTCAGTGGCAAAGCAATACAATATGCTATTGGTCCAATCTTCCTAAGATCTCGAACAGACCAATGTACCTTAGATGCAGATTCTGTACTTTCAATTTTCTACCAATACCCGTAACTAGTGATACTTTAATGAATACGTGGTCTCCGACTTCAAATTCCAAAGGTTTTCATCTCTTATCAGCATAACTCTTTTGTCGGCTCTGAGTAGTTAAATACCTCTATTTAATCAATTTTATCTACTCTGTTGTCTAGTTAACAATATCTGGCCCTAGCAGATACCTCTTAGACAACTTGTCCAGCACAAGGGTGACTGACACTTCCTCCCATACAATGCCTCATATAGAGCCATTTGGATGCTCAAATGATAACTGTTGTTGTAGGAAAACTCCGCCAATGGAAGGAACTTGTCCCAACTACCTTTAAAGTCAAGTGCACATGCCCTTAGCATATCCTCAAGGGTTTGTATGGTTTGCTCCGTCTGCCCATTCATCTGTTGATGATATGTCGTGCTAAATCAGAGCTTAGTACCTAAAGCTTTATAAACCGCCTTCCAAAACTTGGAAGTGAACCATGGATCTTGATTAAAGATGATGTTCTTTGGAATACCATGTAACCTCACAATCTCCTTAATGTAGATTTTTGCCAGTTTGTCAGGAGAATAGTGAATACTAATCGGTAGGAAGTAGGCTTTCTTCATGAATCTGTCAACTATCACCCATATAGCGTCATGGTTTCTGACCTTAGGTAACCCCGTCACAAAATCTATGGTAACACTTTCCCACTTCCACTCAAGAATCTCAGGGTTTTATAGAAGCCCCGATGGTTACTGATATTCAGCCTTCACTTTTTGACATGTTAGACAACGAGTGACAACTTAGTCACCTCTTTTTTCATTCCTGGCCACTAATATTGGGCCTTCAAGTCATAGTACATCTTTGTAGCCCATGGATACAGAGTATACTTACTCTTATGTGCCTCCTCTAGGATTTTCTGTCTCAATTTTGGTTGTGGTGGAACATAAACCCACTTCTTGTACCTAACTAGTCCGCTAGCTGACAAGTCATATTCCTGAGTTTCACCCCTATCAATCATACCTCTGATAGATAGTGCTTGACCATCCTGTAGTTGGATTTCTTTAATCACTACCCTCAAATCATTATATATCTTACTAACACCACTGTTTAACAGAATCTGACTATACAGAGTTAAATCCCTAAAATCCTCGATTAGTTTGTGCTCATAGATCATCATGGCTACCACCTACACTGATTTCTAGATTAATGCGTCAGCAACGACATTAGCCTTTCCAGAATGGTCCTTGATTTCTAGATTATAGTCTTTTAACAACTCTATTAACCTGCACTATCTAATGTTAAGCTCTTTCTGATCATACAAGTACTTCAACACTTGTGGTCGCAGTACAACTCTATGGTCTCACATAGAGATAATGTCTTTAGATTTTCAAAGCAAATACAATTGTCGCCAACTCAAGATCATGGGTGGGATAGTTCAATTCATGAGGTTTTAGCTGACAAGATGCATATGCCACCACTTGGTCATACTGCATCAATACACATCCCAATCCATGCCCAAAAGCATCTGTGTAAATAATGTACGTAAACTGTGGATCTGGGATCACCAGCATTGGTGCTATAGTCAACCTCTACTTCAAATCTAGGAAGCTCTGTTCAGAATTCTCATCCTAAATAAAATATTGAGCTTTCTACGTCAATTTTGTCAATGGTATTACAATTCTGGAGAAATTCTGTATAAATCTTTGATAATAGCTAGCTAGACCTAAGAAACTACGTACTTCAAATACAGTCTCTGGCCTCTTCCATCTTAGTACTACTTCTACCTTACTAGGATCGACAAAAACTCCCTACTGTGAGACAGCATGGCCCAGAAGCTTCACTTTTGGAAGCCAAAATTTACACTTACTCAACTTGGCATAAAGTCGCTTATCCCGTAATATGTTCAACATGGTTCTCAAATGCTGCTCGTGCTTAGCTTTACTCTTCGGATACACCAGTATGTCATCGATAAAGACTACTACAAATTGTTCTAAGGACGGATGAAATATTTGATTCATGTAGTCCATGAACATGACAGGTGCATTGGTCAACCCGAATGGCATTACAAGGAACTCATAATAGCCATATTTGGTCCTGAAAGCGATCTTTGATACATCTTTTACTTTAACCTTCAATTATTGGTATCCCAATGGCAAGTCAATCTTCGAGAATACACAGGAACCAGATAACTGATCGAGTATATCATCAATTCAAGGGAGTGGATACTTGTTCTTGAAGGTCACCTTATTCAGCTCTCGATAATCACTACAGAGACACAGGCTCTCGTCTTTCTTTTTGACAAAAAGCACTGGAGTACCCCAAGTTGAAACACTGGGTCATATAAACCTTATTTGGAGTAACTTCTCAATTTGCTTCTTTAACTCCGTCATTTCACTCGGAGCTATACGGTATAGGGTTTTAGAGATTGGACCTGCTCTAGGCCTCGAATCAATTAAGAACTCCACTTCCCTATCTGGAGGTAATCCACCGACATCCTCCAAAAACACATCAGGGAACTCATTTTCTATAGGAATAATTTCTAAGGCTACTCCAATCTCTAACTGCATCAAACAGAATGCCATGTACCCCTGACAGCCTTTTTGCAAACATCTCTCGACCTTGGCTGTAAAAAGAAGGTTGAGAGTGATTTCTGTGTCAGCTTGTGGTTGTGGATTTATATATATAACACTCTTTTGTTTACAATCTAGTAACACACCGTTCGTTGTCAACCAGTCAATCCCTAAAACTACCTCTAACCCTGGCAATGGCAAGAAGATCAAATTCACAGTTGACTCATGCCCTTCAGCGTTTATCCTATAATTCAAACAAAAATCAGCCGTCACAATTTGAATGCCTGTAGGCATAGATACAACTAGATCATATGGGAATTTATGCAGATGTAAATTCAATCGTCTCAAGCAGTCATATGCAATGAATGAATGACTGGCACTCGAACCATACATGACATGCACTAACTATCGTTGAGAGAAATCATACCTTGAATCAGCTTCAGAGATTTGAGGGCTTCTTCCTATGTCAGTGTGTAGACCCTGCCTAGAACCCTGGGTCTAGTCTCTTCCGGTAGCTACTTTTATTGAGCAATCTTTAGAAAAGTGTCCCAACTTATCACAATTAAAGCAAATGAGTTATTTGTTGGGATCAATTTTTAGTAGAGCACCACTATAAGTCTTGCCAGGATGAGACAGTTTGAGGCAATGCCAACATGTTTGGCTTCCCGTAGATCTCTAGCCTCCTCAGCTTCCAGTTTGATTCGGTTTCTTACTATCGCCCTTAAAAGGTTCACCCTGATTCTTCCATTTTTGTGGAGTACTACCACTTCCAGATGCGCCCTTGTTATTATCTTGGAAACTAGACTCAACATGTGTTTTTCAATGTAGCGACATTCTTCCATCGCTTTACTGAACTCGGTGAAATGTTGTGTAACCAATTTTTCTTTTAATTTAGGTCTCAACCCCTCAATCATTATATCGGAACTCCACTTTTCATTGTCATGAAGTTTGAGATAGGCTGAATACCATGACAGGAGAATATACTAGGTTAGATATTCATCGAAGCTCTCCCGATCTTACTATTTGATAGTCAAAAACTCTTTTTCTTTCTCACGCCTGATAGATGGGGGAAACTATTTCTCATTTAATTTCTGTTGGAATAATTTCCAAGTGATAGGAACATTCCTCCCTTTCAAGGTGAGCTTTGTGTTCTTCCACCATCGGTCTGCGTTACCCTCCAATTTATAGATGGCTAGTAGAGCTTTCATCTAGTATGGGCATCGCAACATGTTAAAAATCTTATCCAGACATGACAGCCAATTCTTAGCCAATTGTAGGTCAAACTTTCCCCAAAAGATAGGTGGATGTTGCTTACAGAATCTATTCAACCAATTTTGGACTTCTGCCTTATGATCTGGTATCATATCTTCTGAGTCAGGTTCCTCCGGTGGTATTTCATCATTATTACCCCTCATGAATTCTTTTAGGCGATCTTGCCTTTGCTGCAACCCCTGAAGTTCACCTTTTATCTCATTCTTTGTATTTTTCTATTGTGCTAGCACATCTAATATTCGCTGCTGTATAGGATCGGCCTTGGCTCATTTGTAGCATTATTGTGTCCTGTATGCGGTCTGCTAGGTGGTCTGCCAGGTCATCCCATCTCTATATTTTAAACTACATGAACATAGAGAAGAATTACATTTCATATAAGAGCAAGGGCATGTTCATCATTTCATAAAAATTAGGGTACACATATATGTCATACATAGCATACAACAACTATTTACAGTAGTTACAGAGAAACAGAAACACCAAATATCCTATAAACTATTGTACATGACATATTAGTCTTTTTACATTACATTTTTCAACATTCATGTACCCTCCTAAAATACCTACTCCAGCTAATTCTGCTTCTACCGTATGTTCCTCCTGACTGCCCTTATCTCAAAATATGTGCAGTCAGCTTCAGTCACCAAAATATACCACCTAGGTGTTCCACGTCAGTCATTGTACATAAATCTATCAACCAAGTCATCCATATGTCTCAAAAATACAAACATTCCCATTTGGGCCTCGCTCAACAATATCATTCTTCTTCCAATTCCAAAAAGTAGAGTCTGGGAAGAAATCTAGTGTGGTATGAACCCAGAACTTAACTGGTGCCCCAACTTGCAATTGCTCTTGGATAGCATACAACGACTGAACTCTAGACAGAAACGCATAGTATCATGTCATAAGTGTTGACTGAGCTCACCATGCCTTGTGATATCTACCACAGACATAGGGCCACAACTCGAAATCTGGTTGCAAGTTATGCCATACCTGCACCGGCTCTGCTCTGGACTCACAGTCACTCATCTCGTCATCTAAGTACTCCTTCGGACCTTCCTCAAGATCATCCTCAAGGTTCTCATCTGAATAATCTGTAGTCTCCCCAACTCATGACTGTCCTGGTGATGCCATCTTGGTTCCAATCCATATACAGATAGCTTTGGTACACTCATCCGTGTTGTCCTATAGTGCCTGAAATTTGGAAAACATGGAGCCGCAACCAAAATTTTGAAAAGGATAATTTTGGAAACTTTTTTTTTGAAAATGAAACTGGTATACAAAAACCATTTAGGGTTTGGGAGTCCATTGTGTATGAAGAAGGTGTTAGGCACCTCACAACACCCATCCATAAGAATGGTTACCCTAAGTTAAGTTATTTAAAAATATATATGGCCTTTAATCTTATGATAATTACCCAAATAAAAAGAGAATATTTACAAAAATAAATGAAAAGAAAACTATGAAAAAAAATGAACATTTATTTACAAAAAGAAAATAAGAAAAAATATATTTATTTATAAAATTAGACTTAGCTTAAAGAGAGAGCCCAGAGGCTAAATACTTTCTAGAGGGATCAAAGCCCATGTAGTTCAGGGGTAGAAATATGTGTCACTTTATTGGTTTTTTTTAGAAAAAAATGTTTATTTAATTTATTTGAGAAAATTATTTTTTTTTTGGTTTGTGTTTTTTATTTTTTTTAAAAAAAGCTATTTTTTTATTATCTCATATGAAACCAAGTCCATTTATTTTAACTCTCTTTACTCCCCAATCACCATCAATGGAGATTTTTTTCCAATTTTTTTTATTTTTATTTTTTTGTATTTTCTATTAATAAAACTTTCTAGCTTGACCTAATCACCACTAGTGGAGATTTTTTTCAAAAAAAAATTATTATTCTCCACACAAGTAGTTTCCTAATTTAAACCTATCAACATAAATGAGAAAATGTTTTTTTTGTATTTTTGCTTTTTATTTATTTTCTTATATTTTCCCCACAAGCAACTTCCTAATTTAAACCTATGAATGGGAGATAATTTTGTTTTTATATATATATATATATATTTTTTATTTTTCCTTAATGAATAACAATGCCAATTTAGACACTAATCATCATTAATGAGAGGATTTTTAAAAAAAATTCCTTTAATGATGATTACTAATTTGGACACTGATCATCATCTGTAGGAGGATTTTTTTTATTTTCATTTTTTATTTATTTTTTCATTTTCCCTTTAATGATGATTGACAATTTAGTACCAATCATCATCAATGAGAAGATTTTCTCATTTTATCTTTTTTTATTTTTTTCCTTTAATGATGATCGTCAATTTAGATACTAAGTATCATCAATTAGAAGTAGGGGTGTTCAAAGTGTCCCGGTCCCGGTTGTCCCGGCCCGGTCCCGGACATTTTATCCCGGGAATTTCTCATCCCAGCCACGACCGGGACCGGGATTTAAAAAAACCGAGACCGGGACCGGGATCTAAAAAAACCAGGATTGGGACCGAGATCACACCTTGTGATCCCGGGAATTCCCAGTCCCTTTTTCTTTCCCTTAAAAAATAAGTTATTCTTTTATATTTGTATTTTTTACCCCATAAATTAAGTTATCATTTGATAAAATGTATATCACATATTTAGTTAGAGTTAAATCGCATATATCATGATACTAATTCTAACGATATAATATATAAAGATAATAACAAAAATGATGAATGTGATAATAATAATAATAATAATTATATATTATTCTTCAATTCTAGCTCAATTTGTGTGATTTTTATGACCTTATTAGGTGTTAAATAATCACTTTAAACACTAGATTATAAACAATTTAACTAATATAATTATATTATTGAAACCGAGAATTCCTTATCCCAGTCCCGGGAATTCTCGGTCCCGGTTATACCGGGAATTTCCCGGGACCGGGACTGTGAATGACGTCCCATTCCCGGCTACCCCCAGGATGGGAACCGGGAATGGGTGATTCCGGTCCCGTCCCGGGATTTGAACACCCCTAATTATAGGAACTTCTTTTATTTGTTTATTAGTTTTTTAATTTTTGAGTCGGGCCCAGACAAAATAGGGTGTTCACAGTTGCCTCTTTTTACTTGTTTCGTAGCTAAGAAAAGTGAGATTCTCGTCTATGAAGCAAGTGAAGATAAGAACACGTATTTTGTCTAGCCAAAAGAACAAGATGCCCCCTTAGAACCAAAGATGGTTTGGATGAAATGACAAAATACAGTGTCCATGCCCCTCATTACTTGGTTCATAGGGAAGAAGAATGCAGGAGGAGATAGATGATTACCTAGAGTGGAAGTGATTACCTAGAGTGGAAGTAAAGCGCTTAGTTACATAGGACTTTGGTGGGGTGTAAAAGAATTGTGCCTGCTGTTATTGGGCTTTAAGAGTGCCTGCTGATACAAGGCTCTGAAAGAATTGTGCTTAATGATACAGGGCTTTGAAAGAATAGTGCCTACCGTTACAGGGCTTTAAGAGAATTATACCAGCCGTTACTGGGCTTAAAGGGTGCCTACTGATACAAGGCTTTGAGAGGGTACTAGCGTTATTAGGCTTCGAGGGTACTTGCCAATACAAGGCTTTGAAAGAAAAATGCTTGCCATTACAGGGCTTTAAAAGAATTATGCCAAGTATTATTAGGCTTTAAAAGAATTGTGCCAATAGTTATTAGGCTTAAAAGGTGCCTGCCAGTACAGGGCTTTGAGCGAATAGTACCTGCTGTTATAGGGCTTTAAAAGAATTGTGACAAGCGTTATTGGGCTTTAAAAGAACTGTGATAGCCGTTACTACGCTTTGAGGGTGCCTGTCGATACAGGGCTTTGAAAAGGGTGCCAGCCGTTACTGGGCTTTGAGGGTGCCTATCGGTACAATGTTTCAAAAAGGGTGTCAGCCTTTATTGGGCTTTGAGGGTGTTTGCCAGTATAGGGCTTTAAGAGGGTGTCATCTGTTATTGGCCTTTGAGGGTGTATGCCATTTCAAGGCTTTTGAAGGGTGCCAATCATTATTGGGCTTTGAGGGTGCCGCCGGTATAGGGTTTTGAAAGGGTACCAGCGATTACTAGGCTTTAGGGATGTCTGTCGGTACAAGGCTTTGAAAGGGTGCTAGCCATTACTGGGCTTTGGGGGTACCTGCCGGTACAGGGGTTTGAAAGGGTACCAACCATTACTGGGCTTTAGGGGTGCCTACCAGTACAGGGGTTTGAAAGCGTGCCAGGTGTTACTAGGCTTTGAGGGTGCCTACCGGTACAAGGCTTTAAAAGGGTACCATCCGTTACTGAGCTTTGAGGGTGCCTGTCAATACAGGGCTTTTAAAAGGGTGCTATGAATATGTGACACCCTTTGGAGTAGTGCTTATGATAATGCCAATGAAGATGCTGACATTGATAATGATGATGACAGTGATGATGAAATCCTAATAAGGATGACAACAATGATGATGAAGAGGATGATAATAGTCATGAAGACGAGGAGAATATGAAAATGGTAAAGTCATGATGAAGGTAATGACACTGATAATGATGATGACAGTGATAATAAAATCCTATGAGGATGACGAACACAATATAATGCTAATGATGATGATGATAATTATGATAAGGATATGATGCTAATGATAAGGAAATGATGAAATGAGGATGAGTGCAATAATGGTGGTGTTAAAGAATAGCCTGGTAGGTGATATTGCTCCTTCTTCGTCCAAGTGCCTAACTAGAACCCCATTACTTGCGCAGTCTTGTAGGATGTATGAAGATGTGTATAATGAGATTAACATAGATGCTATAGGCTAGAACCCTCAGTTTAGATTGTGTCCATCTGTCAATAGTTTGTCCCCACAACAGAAATTCTAGCTAGGACCTTCGCTAATGATCCTGAAATCACACAAGTTAATTGGGAGTAGAGGACACCATGTATATCATCATGAGTATTTATCTAGACAAAAGTTGTACTTTCATTAAAAAGAGTTACCCTTATACAAAACATGACACAAAGTTTGACATGTGATTTAAAGGAAAGGAAAGATATATTAAGGGAGAAGATTCATTTGAAAGAAATGATCTTCCAATATTCAAGTAGATGCATAATGATAAGCTTATATCAGTGTAGATGTGATGATATTAGGAGGTCCTTCGCTTTCAGTTTCGTGTAGTCCCTTGATGGTGCCTTGCTTAATTTCTAGAGATATGCACTTTTCGACGAGTGATTATGGAGTCTTCCAAATAAACAAAGTAAAGAGAGTCATGGGGCTAGGACTGATAACCTTCTTCGATATTTGTTTAACCCGCCCTTTCAGGTTTTTGACTCAACGAGCTCCCAATTCTATGCTCTAATATTTACCTAAGCCACCCTTTCGGCTTTTCAACTTAGCGAGCTTTCATCTTTTCCCTTTTTTTTTTTGCCCTAACTTTTACCTAAACCGCCCTTTCAGGTTTTCAACTTAGCGAGCTTTTTTTTCCTCTAACTTTTGCCTAAGCCGCCCTTTCAGGTTTTCCACTTAGCAAGCTATAATTTTTTTATGCATAGTATTTTTTTACAGCATCTGAATTGATTGGTCTTAGTAAATCTTGGCCATTCATGTTTGTCAATACCAATACCCCTCCAAAGAAAGCCTGATTAACAACATATGGGCCTTCATAGTTCAGAGCCCATTTACCTCTATCATCTGCTTGATTTGGCATGATCTTCTTGAGGACTAGGTCTCCTACTTTAAACCTCCTGGGTCACAGTTTTTTATTAAAGGCCCTTGCCACTCTTGACTGATATAACTGCCCATGACATATTGTAACCCCCTTCATAATTATATCTAGATTATGAAATTAAAGTGAAATAGAGACCAATAACAATCAAATAACATTTACAAAACCATCTACCAGATGGGGAGTTCATAAGTACATTTCGAAATCATTTAACCCTGGTCTCACATTCACACTCCGAATACAATTACTACACGAAGATAAATCACGTGCATATATCAGAGTACGCAATATAAATTCCTAGCAATCCCGGGGTCATACCTTCGCTCAATAATCATAGGGAACAAATTGCCCATTACAATATCTCTAACGGGGATTACCAAAGTCTTCTCAAATACACAATGCATTTTCGAATACATACTGACATAATCATCCAAATATACAAATACATAATCCCAATTACAGCATTGATAACCAACCACTAAGCTCTCACCCAGAAACGAGTCCTCGGCGTCTTTGGATGCTTGCTCCATCCTCAATCTTCCTTCCCTGTCTAAAATATTAATAGGGGAGGGTGAGATTCGAAAGAATCTCAGTAGGAAAACAATATCAATATGCATGTACGATAAATGTTTAATGCATGATATGCTTGTATCACATAACTCATGCTAACACAATGACAATTTGTAAGCTCAATGCTTCAAACAACATACTAATGGCCATAGCATAAATTGAAACATAGCTTCAAATTACACATAATCATGTAAAGCTAAGACATGCATAAACACACTAACACATATATCAAATACAAGCAGAAGAGATATGTTCCCTACACTTTTCTTTCCACGTATGCTCCAGTTCCGCTTACTAGCGATCCAAGCGAATATCAAACCCTATAACCAAATCAAGGACATAGGGTCAATCTCTACTCCAAATCCTTACTTTTATATCACTTAAAGTTGGTTGTCATTTGAGTCCCTTAAGTGTGTGATAATAAGCTCAACAAAAGCTTGAAAGGATTGGGACGTACGAGGTTGGAAATCACTTTTCAAAATCACAAAATATTGAAAATGGGGGTTGGATGTAGCTATTGGACTTTGGGTCCAAGTCCGCCCTTGATGGGCCGGACTATTTGATTAGGAAATAAGTAGCCTAATCAAATAAGAATAAAATCAGCATAAAATGTAGATTTGGGAATATTTCAGCAATAATTATGGATTTATTAAAGGAGGAACAAATCACCATAATTAAGGAATTAATTGAAGGACAATTAATTGCTGTCTTGGAGGGCAAGAAGGAGTGCACACGTTTCCTAATTAGTGGCCTCCATAAACCACTATAAATAGGGTGTGCCTCCTCAATTGCAATTCGCCCCACCATTGAGTTTTCTGGCAATTCTCTTCTCTCTTACCATCTTTCTGGTTCTAGTGATCTGCTGTACAAATCACAATTAGACTCTAGTAGTCTAATAATTGTGTGGGCACAAGTATGGAGTATTGGAGCTTTGACCCGGATCCGAACATGGATTCGTCCAGGTACGCCTAATCTCCTTTTAGTTAATATTTTTTCCTAAAGTAGCCAAGAACCCTCTGGATGTAGTCAAAATGCACACAGAAGGTTTTTAGCTGCAGCCAAGAATTTCTGGCTGCGGCCAAAACGTGCACAGAAACTTTTGCGCGGCAGCCAAGATTTTCTGCTGCAGCCAAGATTTTCTGCTACAGCCAAGGCAACTTCAAAAATTCATAATTAATTCTAAACAAATCGAAATGAGGTGATCACAAAGCCAAATGAAATCTGTTTAAGTCCTCTTCATAGGAAAAATATGGATCATTACTGGAAATCACCATAAAAATACAGAATTACACACATATCCACACTGCTCCAGAAATACGTCCAATTTCGACCTCAAACTTTGGGCAAACATAAATCCCAACTTACAAAATGAAATGAAACAAATTATATGTCTATTTTGAAGCTTAAGATGTGAAATTCAAGACTGGAAAGTTTCAGAATTTTTAGAGACCATTTGGTAATTCAAAACGTTCACACAAACTGACTGCCCAAAATAGACTTTCAATGGCAGCATTTCTAGTTTTGGCATATTTGCTTCCAATGATCCCAATTTCATACCAAACTTCATTCCCACACAAATTTTCACAAGGAATCCATTGGAAACACCAAAACAACCAAATTCACATTATATTAACATGTTTTACAGCAATCTCAACATGTCACACAATTTCACATTTCAAACTCTAACATTGCAACTTTTCCATTTCCAATGCCAAACCAATTCCAATGATACCAAAACACAATATGGCACCATTTTTACCACAATACACAAACCAATTCTTCCAATCCAAAATTACATGAAAATCAGGGAAAAATTCAAAATTCACAAAGCTTGACCAATGATCACAAAACTTAGGTCAAAATGCTTCAAATACTCACCTCTTCCCCTTTCCCAAATCAATTTGTTGATTCTTCATCTTTCCACTTTTTCTCAAGCTCTTAAACACCTCCTTTCACAAATCTAAAACCATAGCAATGAAGATCTCATCACTATAAACAATATTAAAGAAGGGTATTTGAGCATTAGAGAACCACAAATAAGCCAAAACCTCACCTCTTTCTTTCTCTCTCCACCTTGAACTTGGACGCCAATGGAATTGAAGAGAGAGGAAGATGAGATGATAATATGCAGAATTTTGGGCAATTGAAGGACCTTTAGCCGACTAGAAAAAGAGAGAAGAGATATATGAGTATTTGAAATGTTGCCCAAGATCAAGGGCTCATATTGTGACACTTGTCACAATCTTATCACCCAACCATGAGCTCACATAGGCACACCACATGGGATTCCACCCTTTGATCTATTGTGCAAATCAATCTCAACCATTGATCTTGAAGTTACCAATGAGTTTCCTCTTCGGTAACTGACCAATTAGTCGGTAACTTTACCGTTTTGCCCCTGATTATGGTAATCTCTCGTGGATCATCACCAAGCACTTCATATCTTTCCATATCACCACATTATGCGCCCTCCCTCTATTTTAAGTCAATTTAGAGGTTAATCCATATTGAACTTAAATATAGGGTTTTGGCACTGCTCACAGCACATACGAATCACATTCGAATCCCAAATCACATCATATTCTCCAAAAGGGTTATTTATCACTAACCACATCCACTTTTGGAGTCATTAACCCTTAATCACAATTTGGGATCTTGCTAAAATGGGGCTTAGCAGTCCACTTCTCTCAAGCTTATTCTCTAGCCTCAAGTTTCAAAATTCGAGGTATTACACATATTGCTGTGAGTCTATTTTCTTCAATCATATTTAATTGTTCAAACCCAGAGCGTATCCATTCACTTTCATTTAGGTCTGATTCAGCCAAGAATTTCAGGGATGGTATTTCCACTTCAATTGGAGTGACAGCCTCCATGCCATAAACTGAAGAGTAAGGGGTTAACCCAGTTGAAGTATGCATTGTGGTACAGTATCCATGTAATGTATATGGAAGCATTTCATAGCAGTCCTTATTGGTCACTGTCATTTTACTGATTATCTTTTTAATGTTTTTATTGGCTGCCTCAACTGTGCCATTCATCTATGGCCTATATGGTACAGAATTATGATGTTTGATCTTGAACTGATCGTATAATTCTTTAACTACTGCTCCATTGAGGTTTGGCGCATTGTCATTTATAATCCTCTCCAGCAACCCATATCTATAGATAATATTGGCCTTTAAGAATTTGACGAAGGCCTTCTAAATAATACTAGCAAAGGAATTGGCTTCCACCCACTTAGAGAAATAGTCAATAGCAACAAGGATGAAACGATGGCTATTCAAGGCTTTTGAATTAATTGGCCCAATGATATCAATCCCCCACATGGAAAACGGCCATGGAGATGCAAGACTATGCATTAGAGTTGGAAGAGCATTAGTTTTATTGGCGTATATACGGCACTTATAACACTTTCTAACAAAATTGATACAATCCTTCTCTATAGTTACCCAGTAGTAGCCGGATCTTTGAGCTTGTTTAGTTAATAAGTTACCATTTGGATGTGTACCACATATGCCTTTATGGATCTTTGCCATAATCTTACGTGCCTCTCTCATATCTACACAGCGTAGCAATGTCCCATCAAAGCTCCTCTTATACTGGATGTCATTACTGATAAAAAAGCTCATAGCCATTTGCAGGATGGTCTTCTTTTCATTATGTGTTACATCTAAAGGGTAAGTACCATGTTCCATATACATCTTGATACTATGGTACCAAGGTTGCTCATCGTGCTCTCTTCCAATATTGAAGCAAAATGCTAGTGATCTTCTAGTCTCAATCTGCATAGGCTAAACTTGGACCCCACAATCGAGTTGGATAATAGCTGCCAAAGTACCTAAAGCATCAGTGAAGTGATTATTTTCTTTGGCCATGTGATGGAAATTGATTACTTCAAAATTTTTTATCAACTCTATCAAATACTCTTGTAAGGGATCAACTTTGGGTCTTTGATACACCATTCACCAGTCACCTGATAAATTATTAGAGTTGAGTCACCATAGACTTTTAGGTTTTTTATTCCAAGATCTATGGCAACTTGGAGACCATTAATACAAGCTTCATATACTACCATGTTATTGGTGCAGTCAAACCCTAGCTTTATAGCAATCGGGGATTGCTTTCCATTTGGGGATATGATTATTGCCCCTACACCATTGCCATGCATATTTTCTGCCCCATCAAAATACATCTCCCAATCTTTTGATTTGCTTTCCTCATTTGGATCCTCTGTAGCACATATGTCTTCATCTGGGAATTTAAAATCTAGTAGCTGGCATTCATCATGGGGTTTTCCGCTAAGTAATTGGCTATCATACCACCCTTGATAGATTTTTGAGTAACATACCTTGTATCATAGTTAGACAATATTACCTGCCACTTAGAAATTCTTCCCGCTACATGTGAGCTTTAAAAGAAAATTTGAGTGGGTCCACTCTAGAAATTAACCAAGTGGTGTAATAGAGCATGTATTGTCTTAACCTCCTGGTAGCCTAGACTAAACTAAAACAAGTTCCCTCAATCATTTGGTAACATGACTCACAATCATTAAACTTCTTGCTCAATTAATAGATTGCTTGTTCTCTTTGAGATGCATCGTGTTGCCCCAGCAAGGCTCCCATGGAGTTGGGTCGTATTGTCAAATACAAAATTAAAGGTCATCCAGGTGTAAGAGGAATCAAATTTGGGGGATTTAGCAAATAATCCTTGATTCTATCAAATGCTTGCTAGCAATCTTCATCCCACTTCTTTGTGTAGTTCTTCTTTAAAAGCTTGAATATCGGCTCACAAGTTGTAGTTAGGTTGGTAATGAATCGTCTAATATAATTCAACCACCCCAAAAAGCTTCGAACTTCCTTTTTGTTTGAGGAGGGGACATTTCCCGTATTGCTTTTACTTTCTCAAAATCTACTAAAAGGAAACCATTGACTGTGAAATAGAAATTTGTTGACTAATTGTGATGACATGGATGGTGACTAGGTAAAATCAGAACATGAAGAAACACATACATGGTGGTAGGTCTGCCAGACTACCTATATGGAGAAGCCCATTTGGAGGCAATTCAGAGACATAGTTGGAGATCGCGATTATGGATTTAGGTGAAGATCATGTGAATCGATCCAAGGTTCTCATTGGATGCTGGTTGAATGTTGCTTGATGCAGGCGAAATGTCACTCAGTGCGGGTCAAATGTGCTTCGATGATCCTCATTACTCTTTAGAAGAACTCAGGGCTTCCAGGGATGGCTACTTGATCCGAAAAACATTTTTGAGGATGCCCACTATGCTTTTTGCGGGGGAAGATGATCCGGTGCCAGTTATGAGGATGGATACTCATATCCTAACTGAAGAACCCATGAATGTGAGTAGTGAGAATGATGTGGCTCCTAGTAGTTCTACACAGACCAAAGATTACTATTCAGATTCTAAGAGAAGGAAGAGCCTTGATAGGTCCAATTTGTTTAGGAAAACTGCGGCAGCAGTCATCGTGGAGATGGATGAATTGAAGCCGGTTTCAAAAGTCAACGTGACTATTGTGTTGGCTGATTACTTGCATGGGCAGAAAATCCATTTTGCTGATAAAGAATTGAGAGACTCAAACTCAAATTCTATGAGAGATGATTGCTCTTAGACAACCTTTAACATGATTTTTCAAGACACTACCTCTGTTATTGGGAGTAGTGATCGAAAAGGGTTAAAGAAATACGTCCGATGGAGCAAGGCTAGGAACATTTGGAGTTTCTTTAGAGGACAGAATAAAGATGAGGATGAAGATAGGTATAGTAGAGCTAATGGGGTTGAATGTTCTTACTCAGAATCTTTTCTAGACTTAAGAGGGAATCGCAATATAGACACCAGAGGCAGTTTCAATTCGAAGGTGTTTCGAAGTAATAACAATGTGAGCTAGAGAAATGCACAGAGCATTGGTGTATCATTAGGTGGCCCTCTGGGGAAGAATGGTACTATTCAGGCTAATAATGGATAGCGAAAGAAGGCTAAATATGAGTTTGTATTTGAAAGGAATCAGATTGCTAGGTATTCACCTAACCATTTCAACAATGGTCTCTTAAGGTTCTACTTGACACTGCTGAGAGGCAGCTAGAGAAATGGGTTCGTGAAATACTAAAAATTGAAGGTCCCATAAGGTTGTTCTTTGGTTTTTGATGTTAGTTAATTTTTGCTCCATTTGACGTGACTTGGTCTTCCTCGTTTTCGTCATATTCAGGTATGGGGTTGAAGTGAGCAACAGAAGTTAGAGACATTAGAGGCTCATCATCGTTATAGATTTTCAATGGCCGAGTTTTGATATCTCGTGCGAGGTTGAATGCTTTGTTTCATCGGCAACTTCATCTTTCTTCAGCTTATTGTGAGTGCAGTTACCCAACACTGGTAGTTCCTTCCAATTTACGTTGTAGACTGGGCAGATATATATGTGCTGCTTTTTAACATGAGTAGTTATGCAAGGAAAGTGAGAGGTATAAGACCAATTAGCTGTGAAAATTGTTGTTCCTTGCCCAGTTTTCACGCTCTACACACAGATTCCACAGCCACTTGTTCCCCTTCCCCCTCTAGTTAAATTACGTTTCCATTCACCCCCTGATTCAATTTCCCGACGACTGTGGTGTTATGTCAACCCGGCCCTCATTCGACGGTGTTTCCCTGTCTTTTTCAAGTCTGAGTGTTTTACCTTTTTTCAGTTGAGTGTTTTTCCAAATGCTACTTAAGCTGCCAAGTCAACATCCAATCATCATAATTGGTCAACAAACTTCTATTTAATCGTTGAACGTTTCCCTTCTAACTGAGACTGTGACTTTTGCACCTATTATGTAACCACATAGTCACTTTTGCACATAAAAAAAGCATTTGCTGTTGGGAGCACTTTAGGACAAATCACATGTGTATTTTTGAACCTTAACCCAAAATAAATTAAAGGCCATATTATTTTCAAATGCTTAACTTAAATGGGATTGACTCTCAAACTATCCCCAGCGGAGTCCCAAGCTATAGCGCCTAAAATTTGGAAAATATGGAGCCGCCACCAAAATTTTAAAAAGGATAATTTTAGAAACCTTTTTTTTGAAACTGAAACTAGTCTACACAAAGTCATTTAGGTTTCGGGAGTCGATTGTATATGGGGAAGGTGTTAGGCACCCCACAACACTCATTCATAAGAATTGTTACCCTAAGTTAATTATTTAAAAATATATATGGCCTTTAATCTTATGATAATTACCCAAATAAAAAGAGAATATTTACAAAAATAAATGAAATGAAAAATAAAGGAAAAATGAACATTTATTTACAAAAATAAAATAAGCAAAAATATATTTATTTATAAAGTTAGACTTGACCAAGGGCCTACGTACCCTTTGGAGGGATCAAAGCCCACATAATTCAGGGGTAGAAATGCGTGTCACTTTATTGGTGTTTCTTAGAAAAAAAATGTTTATTTAATTTATTTGAGAAAATTATTTTTTTGTTTGGTTTGTGTTTTTTATTTTTTAAAAAAAAAGTAGTTTTTTTATTATCTCATGTGAAACCAAGTTTATTTATTTTAAGAAAAGAACCTTTTTTATTTTGAAATTTTTATTTGCAAAAGGAAAAACAAAAATTCATTAAGCTAACAAGGAATTGCATTCTTTTCATAAAGAAATTGTGAGAGTGTGTACCTTTAATACTTTGAATCCTACAACAACAAGAGATCGGATGATAGAACCACATAATAAATAAGAGGCAATTATAATTACATTACCTATATTATTTAAGCATGACACCTAGCATCATAAGAAGACAAGGCAACACATACCTCTTGACCCAAATGCCACACGCCCAACAACAATACATGAGATGATTCAATGGGACAATGAAAAGTAAGTCCACTTAATTCTTGATCCCAGATTCAACATTCAGCAATGTTAAACATATATTGGGATAAGCTAAAAGACAAGAACAAAGTCATAGTGGAAGGAGGGTTTGTCAAAGAGATCATCTGCACATGTGGTTGTACCTTATCGAAAATAAGAACAAAAGCTTATCTATATAGGTATATTCATTTACGTAGCAATGAGTATAAAGCAGGTAAATGAAAAATAAACAAAACTATTGCAAGCCTTACATATGAGGATTTGCCTAGTATTCAAATGGGTATGCTTCCATCTCTAACCAGAAATGTTCATTGGCATGGGCAAGAATATTAAGACCTTATTTTGACAAAGCAAAATAAGATGGCATCTTATGTCAACTACCCTTCCCCATGAGGATTATATGTGAGCAATGAAAGATGAGAAACTAAAATTAGCTCTCTGTCTTGCCTCTCTTTACTCCCCTAAATTCTTGTGTGTCTTGCTTCAACCCTTGCACTCCTATTTATAGTATCAAAGTAGGGTTTTCTTCATAAATGCTCCTTCTTTTTTGAATTTTCATTTCTGAATTTTTTTTCGGATTTTATGTCAAAACTATCTAACTTCACCCAATCACCATCAATGAAGATTTTTTTCCAATTTTTGTTTTTTCATTTTTTTTTTTTGTATTTTCTATTAATAAAACTTTTTAGCTTGACCTAATCACCATGGGAGGAGATTTTATTCGTTTTTAATTTTTTTTTACTATTCTCCATACAAGTAGTTTCCAAATTTAAACCTATCAACATAAATGAGAAAATTTTTTTATTTTGTATTTTCACTTTTTATTTATTTCTTATATTTTCCCCAAGAGCAACTTCCTAATTTAAACCTATAAATGAGAGATACTTTTATTTTTTTAAAAATTTTTTATTTTCCCTTAATGAATGACAATGCTAATTTGGACACTAATTATCATCAATGAGAGGGTTTGTTTTTTAAATTTTCATTTGTATTTTTTTCCTTTTAATGATGATTGCCAATTTGGATACCGATCATCATTAGTGGGATGTTTTTTTTTTTAAATTTTTCCTTTAATGATGATTGCCAATTTAGACACCAATAATCATTAATGAGAAGATTTTCTCATTTTCTCTTTTTTTTTTTATTTTTTCCTTTAATGATGATCGTTAATTTAGACACTAATCATCATCATAAGAGGAATTTCTTTTATTTTCGCTTTTTATTAGCTTTTTTATTTTTGAGTAAGGCCCGAACAAAATAGGGTGTTCACACGTTCGTATCATATGGACACCTCTAAGCCCATATTACTTTATGTAGTGTTGCTCGTCTGGAATCCGCTGCTCCAATGGACACTGATTCACTGATGTCTCACCCTCAGATGACTCACTAGTATTGTTGCTCATGATCTTGCCATCATGCAAACAAAACTAATATCAGTATACAATTCTAATAATGCCAAAACTGCTTATTAGCTCTGCCAGAACCGCTTTAGGCTCTGATACCAAAAATGTCAACACCCGTTTCCATTTTGATATGTGCAAGGCAATAATGAATAAGTTCCACAGGCAAAAGCGTTTATTTACAAACAGGCATCAGCAAAGTAGAGTACACAAAAATTTACAATTAAGTTCAGAATATCCCAAAATAAACCCAGTACAGACTATATAACCACAGTCCTCACCTTGGGAAACATGCCCATCAGTTTCCCTTATCTACATCCTTTCCTTTTGATTTGCTGGCACCCGCAGAGACATTTTGATTTAGAAAAGGGATGAGATTCCAAGAAATCTTAATTGAAACATACGATCAACATATAAAATGCAAAAATTAAATATGTCATGCACTGTATCAAGTAAAATGAAAATTCATATCATCCGTGTGTGTACACAAAGTTCAAGGCCAAACACCAAGTTACAACCCCTACGTGTACCTCAGCTAAGTCATTGACTACAGCTAGGTAAGACTAGTGTACCTTAGCTAGGTCTTAGACCATAGCTAGGTAATGTTCCTCCAACACGTGTTCAAGTCACAAAATACAGTAACATGTGTCATACAAATAGTTATATAGTATATGAGAGATAGTAGTGGCTACTTGAACCTTTCCTAGGCTCAAACGGTCCGCTTCATAAAACATGTCAACCACAGGTGTCCAACTCGGTCTTAAAACATTAAATGTATAAGAAATAGGTTATAACCTATCCATGTATCATTTTAGACACTTCTATAGTGTTTATTGTAGTTATATTAGCCTATGGTGAAAATTTACCAAAATGCCCCCGGGTCCCCCGCCCAGCCCAACTATACTTTTCCTGAAATTTTGGCATGGGTCATATTTCTGCTCAAGGAATCCATTTTTAGAGTCCGAATTATCAGATTCATTTCCAAATTACAAAAATACCCTTGACAGCCCCTATTTCAGGGTTTTAGGGGCGTTTTCATAATTATGCTTTTTCGGGCTTTTCTGAAAAAGTGACCAATTGTAACCCCACCTAATTTTCCCTTCTAAACTTAATAGAACAATCAAATTATTGAAAATTCAATTCTAAGGCCCTCTAACAGCCCTAGCCAAAATTCATAAATACTTCAGAGAAAATTGAGGCTTTTTGGTTTCAGCTACGTAGACGTATTTCTTTCTACTCCTAACCAATTTATTAACTATTACATTAGGTTACAACTACCACTTAGTACCAATTTGGGTGGAATAATAGCCCCACACACCCATTTTCCATTTTTACAAACATAGAAAATCTGACAAAATTTCACTGATTAAATTGTCCACAGTAGCCAGAATAGTCATATACAAGAGATGGGAAGTTACCTCAAGCTCCCACTAGCTTTTCCCTAATTTGGCTAAAAACCCTAAGTGTTCAACAACATATTTTGAGCCTCTACACCATAAAGAACATAGAGAAGTAGCTTAGGATCAGAGTTATACGCGTTAGGAACTAGATCATCGAAGAAATTGGCTTACCTTGCGAGTTCTCTTCTCCTTCTCTCACTAAACTCTTCTCTTTCTATGTTCAGCTGAAGCATGTCTGAAATGGCTGATGGAGGAGGAGGAATTTCCTTTTTATCATATATTTTACAATATTTAATTATTTATTCAACTTCCCTTAATTTCATATTTAAGCAAGATTCTGGCAGATTTTTCGTCCAATTATGAAAAATCATAACTAAATTTGTAGACATTATATTGGAGTGATTCCAAAGGCTATATAACCCTTATTAAGTCTAGTTTCAAGTAAAAATATAGCCTTTTATCAATTGGAAGCACATCATTCCCAGAGTTTTAGTTTCTAGAAGCTGTTCCACAAAATTCACAGTTTTTCTGGGCTAACTTCAAAAATTCATAAATTTTTTGTATATAACTCTAATTGAGTCATATGACCTATCACATTAAATTTTAGGATGTCTACTTTAATTCTAAAAATTTTCATCATTTTTTGTCATCACTTGGTCATCCAAAACCACATGACAAATTCACAGCCTTGCAGGCGATTCTACTGGAGGCATTGTTCTCCTTTCAATTTCCAATATTTATTTGACCAATTTCCCATATATTTTTGGACCAAATATTTTCTCTATAATTTCTCCATATTTGGACCTTAATATTGGGATTTTAAAATTACCTAAATTAATTCCATAATTATTTTTGTCTAATTTCTCATGAAAATGAACATTTATGTAAATTCATAAATTCCAAATTCATGAATATTCACCATTTTATTAAATTTCTCAAATAATTACAATATATTTTATGAATATAAATTTTAGGGTGTTACATGTTAAACATTGAGCATGCATATATATCATTATATTGGCATGAATTTACATAAGCAAGCATGTCATGCACAAAGCATTTCTTGTATGCATTTGTTAGCATTGTTCGCTACTAGGATTCTCTTGAATCTTACTCTCCCTCACCAACCATATAGGCAGCGGAGCACTGAAGAGAAGTGCAGAACGATGTGCCAGGAGAAGAAGTTGCAACAAAGGAGGAGAATTATTTAATCACTGAACCATTGTGTAATAAACGTTGAATGATTAATTGTATATCATTGCATGATGGACAAGTCGAATTTCCTAAGCATGATAATTGAATTAGAAATGGGTAATCGTATGGCACAAGCCCATTAGTTAAGAAACCTTCTGTACACAAAAATGAGCAAAGAATCACTCTAATTAAGATAATTAAGAGAATTAAGAAACGATGAGTTACGAAGAAGTAACGAACCACTTTATGATAGTTTTTGAAAATTTTTGAAATTTTCTAAAAAAACCCACTCAACTACAAGTTTGAATCATGTCCTGAGGTTGGGCATTGAAAGAACTTTATAAATGAATATCACTTCGTGGTTCGAATTCACTACGTAAAGCTCATCAGATTGATTACAAAAGTAAGGTGTTACACACCACATAGGGGAATATATATATATCCCCCTTATTCATTATTCATTATTCATTTATGTGAATGAATATTAACATGGTAGGGGTTTCAGGTTCATCTTCTTTGCACACAATAACGCCATTTCAAGCTTAGGGCAATCTTATGAGATTATTTACGTAACCAAACTCACTTCTCTTTCGACAAATATCTTTCTTGACAGTTGTTCCACATATTTTTCTCTTTCTATTGATGGTAATATTGTAATAATCAGAGTAAACTTTGAGGTTAGAATTTTAGGAGAGTTTTAAGTTTTGACAATAGATGACTATAGATTTGCAAATGAAGGATAATAGTTAATTTTAATCATTTTATATTTTCTATTTGGTTGTTTTATGATTTTATAATTACTTTTTTAAAAAACATATTATAAATTATGTTTTAGGAGGTTTATGTTGATTTAATTTAGGTTAAACAACTTATATGGGTTATTGGAGATATTATTGAAATTTTAATCGGTTTAGCTTTTTCTGATTTTGAGCTATATGAAATTATAAGTTAGAATTTGATATTTGAGTTAAGGTTTGATATGATTTTGATTATGTGGAGGTCTGACGAGTTATTTAATAATTAGGTTGTGTTCATATAAGTTAGAAAAAAGATTTAATCAGTCTATAATATTGATATTGATTATTTTATGACTATGGGTGTGTTGGAGGTGAAACTTTAACTTATGAAATTGAGGTATTGATGAAGAAGTTATCTAAGGATTTTAATGAGTGATTTAGGCTCATAAGAAGTGATCTCTAACCTTGGATTGTTAAGGTTAAAGATTGTTAAGGAAATTAGGATGTTGACAATAATGATTGTAGAGGAAATTAGATTTTTGGGAGTTGAATTGTATAACTTATTTATTCTATTGTTGCTTGTGGTTGATTGATATCTACATTGATAATGTAGAGCTTTCTTGTGATTGGTGATTGCTCGTGCTTTTCTCCTCAAGTTAAGGTTAAGCTTGGAGTTGAAGTAACAAGGGTTAATTTATTCTATATGCATGGTTTGGGTTGTAAGGTATTTTCTAAACCTTACTTTCATATATACTACTTGTATGTGTTTTGGAAAATCACATACATGTTTGAATATGAACTTAGTTCAGTGAAGCATTGTATTTTCCAACTTGTATGTATGATTTGAGATTATGATTGAGAATTGTTATTATTGTGATGGTTGGGATGGAATGATGTATATGAAATGGCAGTAATGTGAAATGCTTTTGAAAACTATATATATTCTATTTATTGTGATGGGAATGTGTTGGGTTCTGAAGGAGATGACAAATTATTGTGCCCTCAACTCCTCTTATTCCTAGCCTAGATTTGAGCTAAGTTGGTGTGGGTTGACACCTCCTTGCCTCGTCCTGATAAATTGGTATGGGAGGAGGTCAGTTGGGCGTGAGGTGGGTAAGTATCCTATAGCCGAGTTGACTTAGCACTGATGGGCTAAACCAAAGTTTAGAGGAGACAAGGTGGAGTATAGTGGATGGGTGGGTTGACTATTATTGCTTAATAGTATCTATTGTGTTATGCAATTAAAGTTATTATTATTATAATAGTTAAACTTGCTTATCTGACTTGCAATCTTTTCTTGTATACTTTGTAAATTGATTTTGGTTACTGAGACTTTATGTTGCACCCCGTCTTTGTTAATATTTTTTCAGGCGATGTAATATCCTGAATTTTGGTATTAGTAGCTTAAGAATAAGCCTGAATCAGGTGGACTGCTAGGCCCTAGTTATGAATTTCATATCATTGGAACAACTCACAAAGTTACAAATTGCTGCCAGTGTGTTTCCCTCATAACAGTCTGGTTGTGTGATGGTTTTGGATAATCAAATGATGTCCAATGAATATGAAATTTTTCAAAATAAAAGTAGACTTATCAAGCTTTAATTTGTAGGACATACAGGTCATTTGGAGCTGTACACAAAGAGTTATGTATTTTTGAAGTTAGCCAATCAAAACTAGCAAGTTTATATGGCAGTGTCCAATAAATCCCAATTCTAGAATGTTGTACGTCCAGTTGGCTAAAGAAAATATTTTTTCTTAAAAATGGACTTAATAAAGGTCATATAACCTTTAGAACCACTGCAATTGGCACTAGTACAAAAAAGGTGATTTAGACCAGCACATTTAAACCGGGTGTAGTAAATGAGGTCTAAAAGAAATGCACGGTGGGATTTTCATAATTATAAAGAATTTGGGAGACTGGTTATTATAAAAAATACAATTTAGACCGGTTGTACACTAACCGGTCTAAAAAGATTAATTTTTAGACCGGTTATTATAACCGTCTAAAAAATACAATTTAGACCGGTTGTACACTAACCGGTCTTAAAAAGATTAATTTTTAGACCGGTTATTGTTAGAGACCGGTCTTAAAAAGCTTCATTTTAGACCGGTTAATCTACTAAACCGGTCTTAAAAACCTCCCCCAATATTTCCGCGCCTCCCCTGCCCGCCCTCTCCATTCTAAAATTAATCGATCTCTTGGCTTCTTTTATCCCAATCATTTCTCTTCTCAGTGCTTAACTCCCCGTCCCTTACCTGATCTTTGAATTGGAACAATCGAATCCGGCCGGTCGCTGCTCGTGGTTGTCATTGTTGGGTCACCGTCTTCCTTTGCTTCAGGTTTTGAGCTTCGTCCGTTATTCACTGCGACTCAGGGACGTCTTCGTCTTCATCGTCTTGTTTGAGGTATGCTTCCTCGTCCTCTACAATTACTATATAGAAGCAATTTTGGAAAGTTGCCTCCAGATTTGGAATTCCAGTTGGTGTGTTTGGTGTTTAAAGCCGTGTAGAAAATCTTCTGCTTTAAATCTACAAATGGTCACCAATTTTGAAAGCAAAACATCACAGTTTATATATACCCTCCTATATGTATTATGTAACCTGTCTCGCATTTATGTCCAGTTTCTATCATTATTATCGACTCATTTTGAACTTGATCTCTCATATAAATATATAGTATGTGCTGTGTGTGTATAACCTGTCTTTTCTTTTACCAAATATATATATAACGTGTCTACATTTGACGTTCTGCTTAGTTATTGACTCACTGCAATATTAGCCAGGCTTTATTTGTATGTATATGTAATATATATACACATGGTGATGATGGCTTTGCTCTGCATAGCACATCCCAGTAGGGCAGTATCATTATGATGGTCACCAATTTTGAAAGTTGGGCATAGGGTAGTGGAACTTATAGTTCTTTTTGCTTTGTTTAATTAGTTACCTTCTATTGGTTTCCAACGGTATTGCTTGGATATTATTAGTCGAAGGACCAAAGTCTCCCTAAAAAACATATCCAAGGACAAACAGTATAATAATGAATCTAGCATGTGCAGGCGTTAGACATTAAAAGAATATATATCCAAGTCACTTTCTCTGACGAATGCGCATTCTCTTAACTGTTGGCTTGAAATTCAATTTGATTCAGTCCACTTTTGTCTGTTTAGATGTTGGAGTTTCCTATCTAGTACATTCCATACGAAATCTGCTTATTTAGAGTAGTTTTATCATCCAAACGTATCTGCCTCATCCATCGCCATTGACTTGTTGACTCCCCCATACATATATATTGTAAGTATCAATATTCACTACAGTGTTCTTTACGTTCATCTCATTCATTCATTATTCCCCCACCCAAATGAAATGGTGAAACTCATTCTCGGTGATTCTAACATTTAATTAGGTTCTTCCTTATTGTGTCCCATATTCAAAAGTTGAAGTATGTTTTCATTCGCTTTTTCTCAAGAGGGTCAATGATTCACTCATCATTCCCTTATAAACACACCAACACGTACGAAAAATGCTTCCTAGTCTCCCCAAACTCCAATGCTTTTTCCTCAAAATTAACACAACAAAAAACCCACAAAAGCTGTGTGTCAAATATTATTGGTTAGAAGGTGCATCCACACAACAAACAACCAAGCAATTCAACACGTAAAAATTTAAATAAAGCCTCTGCGTAGAGGGAAAAAACACTTTAAAAAACACTAGATAGACTGAGTTTATACTACAGCAATTTCCACTAAAGTAGTAAAGGTTGTTGCAGAATGTGTTTGTTAATGTATCTGCAATATTCTAATGCTGTTGAGTACCTTCATGATGATTACTTGCTTGACCAAGGGACAAATATGTGTGTTGACTATGAAACACCATAAGATTACTTGCTTGACCAAGGGACAAATACGTGTGATGATTACTTGCTTAAGTACCTTCATGATGATTTCCTTTGTTTTTCATTCTCTCTCTCTCTCTCTCTCTCATTTTCTCTCTCACTCTCTCACCTTCTTTCCTTCTTTTTCCACCTCCATTCCTCATTCCCTCACTCCTTCTCTATTCCACTTTCCCTCATTCCATTTTTTCCTCACATGCTACTCTAA
This sequence comes from Inga oerstediana, assembly GCA_963210345.1. Classification (NCBI taxonomy): domain Eukaryota; kingdom Viridiplantae; phylum Streptophyta; class Magnoliopsida; order Fabales; family Fabaceae; genus Inga; species Inga oerstediana. The sequence continues at coordinate 37,862,111 of OY723410.1, read as the reverse complement.
ATCATGATCTTCTTTGTTTATGGTACTATTCTAGTTACACTATGTACTTGGGTGTAATGATTGCATGCTCTCATCATTCTCCTACCTTTTCCAGGGAAAAAGTACAAAACAAAACAAAAGGTGTTGGAATATTAGTTGGATACAAGCTAAACGGACGAGTATTGAATATGATGTTAGGGTGAGGGGTTTTTTAGACTTTGCAAAAAGAAATGCCGATGATGATAGTGGGAAGTTTTATTGCCCTTGTGTAAAATGTTTGAATGAGAAGCGACTAAGTGCTGCAGATATATATACACATTTAATTTGTGAAGGGTTTTGTAAGATGTATGTAGTATGGGTATGGCATGATGAAAAATTAGAAATGCCAAGTGCATCTCAATAGGGGGAAGTGACTTGTGATGATAATGACACAGATATGGATGATCGGATAGAGGATATTATTCGTGATGTAGGAGAAGAGGCTTTTGAACAATCACATGCATATGGTAATATGTGCAGTGATGCTGAGAAGCCGCTGTACCCAGGGTGTAAAAAATACCAATTGCTGAAAGCTGTATTGAAATTGGTAAGCTTGAAAGCACGGCATGGATGGAGCGACAAGAGTTTTTCAGAAACGCTTGAGGCCTTTAAAGACATGCTTCCTGATGATAATGTGCTACCTTATCGATACTATGATGCTAAGAAAATACTATGTCCACTAGGGATGAAGTATAAAAAGATCCATGCTTGCCCTAATGATTGCATATTGTATAGAAAAGATCATGAAGACAAGGAGCAATGTCTGATATGTGAAACTCCGAGGTATAAATCAAATAAGGGCCCTGCAAAAGTGTTGTGGTATCTTCTAATCATTACAAGGTTTAAGCGCCTGTTTGCTAATGAAATTGATGCCAAAAATTTAAGATGGCATGCAGATGAGCGGATTTCTGATGGAAAGCTTCAACATCCAGCTGATTCTTCTCAATGGTAAAAAATCGTCAATTATTTCCTAGCTTCGGTGAAGAACCTAGGAATCTCAGGCTTGGGCTTAGCACAGATGGTATGAATCCTTATGGTAGCCTAGCAGTATACATAGTTCATGGCATGTTCAGTTGGTAATTTATAACTTATCTCCTTTGTTATGTATGAAACGAAAGTACATTATGTTGTCTATGTTGAATTCGGGACCAAAGCAACCCGAAAATGACATAGATGTTTACCTAGAACCCTTGATCGAAGACTTGAAAGAGTTGTGGGATATAGGTGTCGATGTTTTTTATGCGAACAAGAAGGAGACTTTTAATATGCGAGCAATGATCTTTTGTACTATAAATGACTTCCCTGCATATGGAAACTTGCCAGGATATAGCGTTAAAGGCCACAAAGCTTGTCCGATATGTGAAGAAGGCACATGTTACCATCAACTTCAACATGGAAGAAAGACAGTTTACCTTGGCCATAGGTGATTTCTAAGATGAAGCCACCCTTATCGTAGATTAAAAAAAGCTTTTTTCGGTGGCCAAGGGTTTGAAGATGCTCCAGAGGCATTGACTGGGGAGAAAATTTATGAAAAGGTGAAAAATATCAATACTATATTTGGTAAGTCATCAAAGAGTAGAAATGAGAAAAATATATGGAAAAAAAGGTCTGTCTTCTTCGATCTTCCATATTGGCGCAATCTTGATGTTAGACACTGTATTGATTTCATGTATGTGGAGAAGAACGTATGTGATAGTATTGTTGGGACACTGCTCAACATACAAGGAAGTTCTAAGGATGGCGTGAAGGCAAGATTAGACTTGCAAGATTTACATCCAAGGCCATATGGTAATAGAACTTTTTGTCCTCCAGCTGCTTATACTTTGTCTAAGGTTGAGAAAAGAAGCTTTTGTGAGTATTTACATGGTGCTAAAGTTCCCTCAGGGTATTGTTCAAATTTTAAAAAACTTGTATCGATGAAAGACTTAAAGTTAATAGGGCTAAAGTCTCATGATTGTCATGTCTTAATGCAATAACTACTCCCAGTAGCTATTCGAGGCATTGCCAAATATGATCTTCAACACATATTGACTAGACTTTGTTTCTTCTTCAATGCCATTTGTTGTAAAGTCATTAACATAGAAAGATTGGAGGAATTAGAAAATAAAGGATATATGATCTTGTGCCAGCTTGAGAAGCTTTTTCTTCCTTCCTTTTTTGACATCATGGTACACTTGATTGTTCATCTAGTGAGGGAGATAAAGTTGTGTGGCCCTATCTATTTCTGGTGGATGTGCCCAATCGAAAGAACTATGAAAATACTAAAAGGGTATGTGAAGAACCCCAACAGGCCTGAAGCATCTATTGTTCAAAAATATGTTTCTGAAGAAGCTATGGAATTTTGTCAACATTATTTGTCAAATGTATGACATATTGGCCTTCCTAAATGTCATGATCAATAAGGGGGTAGACGCGGGGCAACAGTGAAGAGCATAGATGCTAATGAATTGCAACAAGTCCACTTATACATCTTGAACAATGTTGATGAAGTTCAATATTACATGAATGCCCATAAAGAAATTGTACGGAAACAAAATAGTCGAATGACTGAACAAAGGTTAATCAGGGAGCATAACAGAACTTTCGCACATTGGTTCAAACAAAAGGTTGACGGAGAAGAATGTGTTTCTGATACAATAAATTGGTTATCACGTGGTCCTGAAGTTGATGTCATAAGTTGGACTTCATTTGTGATCAATGGTTATACCGTTTACATGAGTCCCTAAATGATAAGAGCACCGTCCAGAACAGTGGTGTTGTATTAGTGGCTGAATCTATGCACTTCTCTAGTTCGAAAGATAAGAACCCTACATTGGCTGCCATACCTTATTATGGGGTGATTGAAGAGATTTGGGTGGTGAACTATGTGAAAATTAGATTTCCCATTTTCAAATGCAAATGGGTTTATGTCAATAATGGTGTGAAGATCGATAGGTTAGGATTTACATTAGTAGATCTGAATAGTAGAAGTTTTAGAGATAAACCTTTCATTATGGCAAATCAGGTGCAACAAGTGTTCTATATCACTGATCAGGCAAATAAAATGTGGTCTGTAGCTCTCCAAGGAAAAAGGGTCATTGATATTGATGAGAAAAGTCACTCAAATTATGATCTTCTTGAGACTCCTTCTTTTTCCAGGGGTCTACCAGAACTGAACGAAGAAGATGAAGCAGATAAAGCGCACGGCACAAGAAATGATCATCACGAGGGACTATGGGAGGATATCTCTTTATGATACTACTTTGAACTTAACTAACTAAAGTAATTATGATTATGAACTTGTCCGAAGAATATGTTTAGTTATTTTATCGATATAGTCTTCACATGTCATAGCTTAGGATTTATCTTTCTTTGTTGTCATTACAGGCAAATGACGAATCCCCAACATCCTAGTACAGAGGATTAGCCACCTCCTACACCTCTGAGTCAGCCACCTAGTGCTCAGGAGAGTCAGCCACCTAGTGCTCAGCAGAGTCAGCCAGCTAGGGTTAACCAGGGTGAGCCTAGCAATGCTCAGAGCCAGGGTCATAGTGAGCGCAGTAGCCAGTCTGTATGGAGGGGTAGACGTGGCGTATGGTTGACAAATGTTTCCCTCAGTCGGAGTGCAGGCCAAAAGATACCGATTGAGTTTGATAAATACTGGAAACCAATCGGGCCTAATACATAACGATATAGGAGTTTCGTCGGCTTCCTTGCACGTAACAAGCCGAGCATCTTGATAGAGGAGTAGAGAAATGTCGATGCAAAGGTGAAGCAACATATTTGGGACACTATCCAGGTATACAATTCTCTTCTGTATGTAATTAATTATTATCAAATGTCACAAATTTGTCACTTACTCCTTCAATGCATGCATTTCAGCTCACCTACGATGTTCCTCAGAGTGAGATCTTGTACAACAAGACAATGACGTATTGTTATGAGTGCTGGAGCAAGTTTAAGACAAATCTGACCAACAATTATATTCATATTGAGGTAAAAGATGGTCAGCCTCGCCCTAATCCGTGCAACCAGTATACATTTCTTGATCAAGTGACTTGGCAAGCATTTGTTAGGCTTCGGACTACTCCAGAATCTTTGGTTAGTTGACTTATTTTTTGTTTTATTTACTTAGCAATTATCTTAATTGATTATAACACTTTCCTTTTGTATCATTTCTTATTCGCAGGTAAAAAGGCAAAAAGCACAAAAGAGTAGTAGAAAGAATGATTGCCCTCATACAATGTCTTATGGGGGTTATGCAAAGGCTGAAAGAGACTTGTTGGCGGCCAAACGGAAAAGATTGGAAGAAGCATCTCAATCCGATCTTCTGTTCTTCTTTTTCCGACATCTCTGATTCGTCGAGAAGAAAAATGGCAATTTGCCCACCAAAAGAGGAGTGGGTCTTATACGAGTGAATAATCTCGTATAGTAGGTGAAAGAATTGTAAGTATATATCGTTACTGTTATTAATTACATAAGAAACGTACATCATTACTTATGTTTGTTATTTTGTATTGAATAGAATCAAATAGTGCAATCGAATTCTAATGCAATAAAAAATTAGAAATTCAAAAAATGAATAAAAATGAAATAGAAGAGTAAGATAAGATAGAAAAGATACAAAATCAATAAAAGAAAAAGGTGAATAAAAAACTTATTAGATACTATTGACTCTGGTACCTAAAAAGTTCTACCTATACCTACTATTGGATTTGAACCAATGACTCCCGCCGTATGAATTATCTTACAGGAGGAACTTAGAAAAAAACAAGTTGAGGGCTCTTTTAAGTCGGAGGGCAGGAATGATATTCTAACAGTTGCTACTAGCAAACATGAGCATCCAGGCCGTGTTAGGGGAGTTGGAGGACGGGTAGGGATATGGGATTACTTTGGAGCCCCCGTACGCCATTCCTCAAACATCGTGACTAGGGAGGAATTAGAGACTATGTTGGCTATTGCAAGAGCAGAAGCAAAGGCCGAGGCTGAAGCATCATTTGATGCACTATTAGAGACCCGGTTGAGCAAGATGAAAGAGGAAATGATAGTGTTTATGAGCTCAAGACAAGATACCAGTGCTCCCCAGTCACAATCGATTGATCCTAATAAGCAGAGCACTAAAGGTAGTTGTTGCAACATCAGGTAGTCATCAGAGGGTCCTAACCAGGAAATTACTGAGCTTTGTGATCTTTTTGTCGAGGATCCTCTGAGACGGTTAGTTGCAAGGGGTAGTATGCATAACCTGGGATCAACTGTCCACCACCGACAAATGGAAGGTGATCAAGTCTGAGTGTCAGTTGACGAGGTGATTATTGCAGATGCACCTGTCCCTATCCCTTCTGATGAATTCAGATCGTTAGCGATGTCCTGGGTACGTTCATCTTGTGGCTAACGAACCTTGTTTCTGTTTGAGCCGAGGAAAGTCCGATCAAAGCCCCACCAAGTCCAGCTCCCTTCACTCAGTAAGAAGTTTCACAGCCTCTATTGAATATCATGCAATAAGTGATTCTGATGGCATATGATACATCCTTCAAAACAAGAGAGTGGCCTACGGATTCAGTTGTTGGACAGTCAGGGGTGACATGCTATCTTGAGAGGGATGATTTGATGTCCCTGGTAGCTCCTAGAAAAAATCTTACGATTGGGATTGTCCAACTATTCTTAATGTAAGTAGCTTCTGCAATTCAAAGTAAATATTTTAAAAGTTTCACCGTTTACCTTTTATTTATGTGCTTGCATTATTGTAGGTACATGCATCGTAGGTTGGTCTCCTCCGGCAAAAGCGAAAAATTTGGATTCTTATGCCCCCATCACATCCAAGAGAAAGGGACCACTGCTGCTAGTAGATAGAGGCTTAGTGAAACTGGAACTAAGTGTTTCTTCGCTCCATATGTGCATGAGTAAGAAACAAACTGATATTTTATAATTTATATAATGTTTTATGTTTGCTTAATATTCTTCTTTTTTTCCAGTGATCATTGGCAATTGCTTCTTCTATGCAAGAGTAGTTACACTGTCATCCTCTTATGTTCCCTCCACTTCAAACCAGGGAATGATTTGAAAAAGACCATGAATTCATTAGTTTTCTTGCATTATTACCTTTTTATGCAAAGTTTACGGAATTCTTGTAAAACCAATAACCTTTGTCATTGTGATGATCATAGGGCTATGCGGACATTCCTACACAGTGCTTGTGGTAAGCATGTTCGTGACTTAAAGGACCCTATATGGATCATGCCAAAGGTTAGTACATATGGATTTGTTTAAAGAATGTAATAAGCCATACCTTTATATTTGTTTTAATGATATCATGTTTTTTCTCAGAGCCATAGGCAACACAGGGGTCCAACTTATGTGGTTTTTATGTTTTGAGACACATTTACAATATTATCACTCTAGGCACGACTGATTTTACTCAAGAGGTAAATTTATATTTCAGAACTTTTGTTTTACTTTATTGTTTTTAAGTTACTAAGTCAATGTTTCATCTGGTTTTGGTGTTACAGATGTTTGATCTTGCTGATCCCTTTCCTGAAGAAGATATTGATTTTATTCGCACATGTTGTGCTGAATTCATCTATGAGCTATTACAAAAATAGTGAGTTTTTGAATCCAATGTTACATTGTACATTATTGTTCTCATATGTATTGCTAACAAGGTTTATGTATCTGTGTAGGACAATTTCTGTGATATGGGTGATACAGAAGGCATGGTATTTAAGGGACTGACCTTTGTAATTTTTCTTCCCTTTGTATTCTGTAAAGTTTAGGAATTTCTTCTGTTACTTGTATCAATACTTGAATTTTATTGCTGCCGTTGTCATTTCAAAGTTTTGCATCCATTTCTGATCAAATTCTTCTGTTTGGACATTCCTTCATGTTTTTAGTTTTAGACAACTTTATGTTGCACATTGAAATTGCAAGAAATGGAGTGAATTTGGAGTTCCTAGAATCTGATTTTAACTTGTTGCTTAAATTTTGACATTTGATCTTGAACCTTGTTCTACATTAATTAACTCAGAAGTAATGAGAATGATCATATGAATTTTGCACTAAAGACCGTGCTTGGGTAAGTTTGAGGTGATATGAACCCAAGTACCCAACAATATCTCTCTCTAACATCACTGAGATGGGTACATATATAGATAGACAAATACATGAACTCTATTTCATCCGTTGCATTTTGCATTGTTCTCTGTTGCTTCAAGATTCATTAATTACTGCTTTCATTTGGTCATCCTTACTGTCTAATTGCAAATGAATCATCAATGTATGATTGTACTGGCTTGTATGAACATTTGTTGCTGCTATAGACTGCTGCTTTTGAATTTTGAAATTGAAATCAGTGATTGTTCTGTACTGCTGTTAAAATTGGAGCATTCACTGCGTGTATATATAAAAGGGACATTTTTTAAAAAAAAATTGAAGCTTTAAGACCGGTTGTGGTCATAACCGGTCTTAAAAGTACTTTAAGACCGGTTGTGCCACAACCGGTCTTGAAAATCCACATTTAAGACTGGTTGTGGGCACAACCAGTCTTAAAGGTCAGACATTTAAGACCGGTTGTGGGAACAACCAGTCTTAAAAGTGTGACCTTTAAGACCGGTTATAACAACTGGTCTAAAAAAATAACAGACTTTTTAGACCTGCTGTATCAAGACCTAATACAGAACCGATCTAAAAAGTCATTTTTCTACTAGTGTGGATATCTATAAATAAAGATATGAATTTTCAAAGTTTGATGAAAATTCTATCAGCTTTTGAGCAAGGTACGAAATTAAAAAGGTAATGGCAAAAATGTATGGGCAAAATAGTCATTTGGCTAAATTTAATCCAAAGCCCATAATTTTCCTGTTCTCATGTGTTCTTAGATGTCTAAAAGAGATGCAAAAAGGGAAAATGAATACTTGGCTCACATTTAATCAAGATGAAGCAATTTAAACCAAGTAAAATAAGCTGAAAAGTCAAAAGCAACTGACATGTGGTTATTGCAACTAGATAATATATTTCAAGAGTTGCAGGATGATATTTTATAAGATCATCATCTCCTTCAAAGGGCCATGATTTCGTATGAACATGTGAACATGAATGGTGACCTTTGGAAGCACTTTAAGACAGTCAAAAAGGTGAGAAGAAAAGTAAAAAATTGCAATTAAAAGAAATATGTAGGAAAGTGGAAATACGACAATATTAAAGGATCATTTTCTCTTCCCTTAGGCCATTATTTTGACCAAGCAAAATGGAGAAAGAGAAAAGATGAGGCTTAAATTAGTTGGCATGTGTTTAATACAATAAAATAATATAAATTGAGGAGGTGGATGTTGATATTTTTTTAAAGCTTTTATCTCTTTCCTTTGGGCATACTTCGTTGAAACCAAGAGGAATAGAGAGAGAGAGAGAGAGAGGAGAGCTCAAAAACACAAGAGGATCAAGAAGGTCTTAGGGTTCAAGAAGCAAAATCCAAGGTAAGTAGCCTTGGATTCAAAGAAATTCGTTAGCCAAACCTTGTCCAAAAATTATGAAACTTGACAGGATTAAAGCTGACATCTAGAGCTTTAATTTGATAAGTAGATCACAATTTTTGGACTAGTACATTAAAAGATATGGATTTTTGAAGTTGGACCCTGTTTCTGGAATGCAATATGGGAATAGGGGAGCTTGGTGAATTTTCTTGGAACAATGTGATTATAGTGGTCAGACTCAAGTATTTTTCCTTAAACGAACACTTAAAGAGCTTTATATAGGCTTTAGAACCAGTTAATTTGGAATTTCATAGAATTAATTATAACCAGTTAAAGGCAGTAATAGTTCAAGTAATAACCAGTTACTTGTAACTTTAATTTATAGGAATTTGCAATAGCCTGAGCCAGAACCAAGATTTTAGACAGGCAAATGCACTGAAAAAAGACTCAGATAGTAACTCTTTCTTTCATGCACCATGTGATTATTGTATGTTTGTGTATGCCATCTTCTGTAACATGAGCATAGTGTCTTGAACATGCATATTAGCTTAGTTGTGGTCTAGGACCCAACGAAGGCGCAGAGTTAAGTCAGGGATGCAAATAGTCGTTTGGCCTAAGACAGTGTGCACACAGCATTCTATCATTTTACATAACATGGTGCATGTCATATTTATTTTCTCATTGTATATGTCTAATTGTATATTACTACTGAGATTCTTTGAATTTCACCCTGTCCATAAATGAAGAAAAAAGTTTTCAGCAGCCGATAACAGCTTAGAGGGCAGAATCGTAATTACTAACAACAAAAGGTTTCGAACAAGTACAAGAGGAGATGTTGGTTATCTGAAGACCTTTTATTGTTTTAAGGTTTGTAACCCTTATGGGGAACTCCTGTAATATAATCAAGCAATATTGTTTCAATAATATCAGTATATTTTTGCTATTCTTATGTGCCCATCGAACTGCATAATTGCTATGATTAATATCGATAATAAGTGGTATGTAAGGCGGGGTCTTATAGGCGAGTCCTTTAATTCTGCCAGAGGTCAAGGGAAGCAGCCAGAGGCATAGGCGTCGTAAGCTTTGTAGGCCTCTTTTGGTATTGGTGTTATATCAATTTCTATATTGCCATTATTGGGCCTTCTTCTTCTTTTTTTTTGAAATACTATATTTATTGCTTTAGATAATTGTTTAAACATTTTTGGGCTTGAGGCCTTATTTTGGATACTCTGATATTTTGGTGGATCCACAATCATATCATGTGTTGTAAATTGTATTGTGTAGACCCTTTTGTTGTGGGGTTCAGTTTTGTAAAACTTGTAGGCTACAATTTCTCTTGCTTGTTATTTGTGCTCAGAGTAATGGATTTCTTGTAGCAGGTTTGTGGGTGGGTTTTGTGTAATGAACCCTGATGTGTCTTCTTAGAAGAAATGGTTTTCGATTATCATTTTTTAATCGAATTTTGTAAAACCATTATGGAAAATTGTTGTTTGTAAGAAATTGTTTTTTCAATCCCTAACACTTCAAATTCCCTTTGTCTCCAATGGCTAAATCAAAGGACAAAAGGAACAATATGACATTATCAACAACTAGTAGCAGCGACTTAATACTCCAACGACTATATTCAAGAACAATGGTCATTAAACATACTCACATTACAAATAGAAAGGCATTGAAGACGAAGCTATTGGGATTGGTAGGCACAGCAGAAAATTAAAATTCAAAATTTTTCCAATCCCGACTACGGATCTGTCAACAACGTTTAAATCGATTAGTAGGAAACGTACCTGTTACGAGTGTGAATGATCAATTAAATAGTGCAAGTGTACACTGTCGTAATCAAGTAATATAGAAGTAAGTAGAGTACCGTTCCTACGAGGATTGATCACTAAATACCAAAATGGGTCATTTTAATTCTATTTAGTCGATCGATAAATTGGTGATTGAGAGTACAAATAAAAGAAAAATAATTAAATATGAGTTCAGATGATGTGAAAATAAATATGAGAAAAAGTCCTAGGGATTAGATTTCACTTAACAAATTTTGGATTGAATCACTTATCTATTCTAGCCCAATTTATTCCACATGATTGATAGTCTAGTTTCCCTAATTTAATTACTTGCCTCTTCCAAGGTCAAGCAATTCTATAATTAATTGCTAATCCAATATATTCCTATATGAATTTAAGCAATTAATTATACATTAAGATTTATGAAACTCAATAAGACTACACAACTCATATGAATATATTCCTATTTCATATGCGAGTCAAGGTTTTAATTATAGGATCTACACACATGCATCTCCTTCCAGTTTCAACATGCATATTGTAATCATTCAAAAGGGGGCCAATCAAATGAAAGCATTAAGAACAATGATTAAAACTCAATCATGAAGGAGAAATTAAAGCTAGATTTAATAAGTTAAGATTCAATCCGTCATTAGTAAGCTACGTCATCACCCTAGGAAAATAAAAATTTAGCTCATGATAAAATTAAAAACAAAACCAAAATAAATTGACATTATATAAAGCTAGAATGAAATCCTCAAAAATACTGCATAAACTTGAATATTAAATTCTCAAACATAAATATACTACCAAAAGATACATGAAAAATGGAGAAATCTAGCTGTCCATTTAGGAGGTAAAACCTTCCATGTAGAAGGCATGCAAAAAGTAATATAATACTAAGCCTTCCATGTAGGAGGCATGCAGAAAATAATAAAATACATAAAATTTAATCTAGAAAATAACGCAATTTATTTAGAACTGTCAGAGAAAATATCTATCCCTATCAGAGAAGTATCTCCTTGTCAGAGAAAAATCTCCACTATATTTCTTCTCTCCTCCTCCTTCCATTTTGCAAAGAAGCACACACATATATATATAGGCAAGCGAAGTGCATCTGTTGCTTCTTCTTTTCTTCCACAGGTGCTACAGTGTTTTGCCTTCTTTTCAGCCATGAACATGACTTCTCAGCAAACCTACGTAGTTTTTCCACGACTGCTACAGTGTTTTGTCACCTGCTACAGTGATTCTGTCTGCTACAGTCACCTCCGTCCGCTGCAGTAACGCCCTGCTATAGTGATTCCGTCATGAATAGTGACCGACGCTACAGTACTGACCTTTTTTTATATTTTTATTATTTTTTTAAATACTATTTATTTTACACCCAAATATATTATATTAAGCTCAAATATCGTCCATAAAATCATCATATAAGGGAACATAAATATGCAAATATTTTACTTATCAGTACCTTTCTTATTTGTTCAATATTTCTTTTTGATCTCAAGGAGCTAACAACTCAGATTAGCTCCCTCTACCAATATATACACGAATAGAAATATAACACAAACAGTGTGCTAGCGCCACCAATGCCCCTCTCTAGAATTTTCTTTTCACATGGCTCTCTATCTTGTTTTTTTAATCACCTGTACAAAACATTAGCACAAATTTTCTTTTTTTTCCTCTTTTTTTTTAATTACAACTATAAAATTGATTATATATACACCCCCACACTTTGTCAATAGCCCATTTCACAAGAATTTCTAATGCTCTACCAATCTTCCGAATAATGTAAAAGCACTTGATATATCATTAAAGTACATGTTAATGGGTTGAGAACAAAGAAACAATCAATTAAGCTCAACGGAGCTTAATTGATTGTTTCTTTGTTCTCAACCCATTAACACGGTATAATTGAAAGGTTGGCAGTTCGGCTCTGGCTAAAGGAAATGAATGCGTTTATCATTTTTGAATGTGCATGTGAGATGTAATTTCAACCAGATTTAAAGCAAGTTTTAGAGTGACAACTTAATAGGTGAATATCACACACAAGAGAAATAAACATTCTAGGCTCAGAAGCTCACGGCTAAGGGTTTTTAAACTCAGTTCATTCAATCTCAAAATTCACCACCAATTTCAACAATTAGTTGTTCATTCATGCTATAAAATATCTAAATTCAATTGATCCATCCTTAAAACTTATATACTTCTTAAGATCATTACAAAGCACTCGAACAAGATTTTTTTTTACTCTTTTTTTTTTTTGAAAAAGAAAAAAAAAGTTGCAACCAATAAAATGCAATTAATGAAATGCGTCTCAGGAGTTAAGAATAACTCCTTACTCTACCATTTTTTCCACACCCCATGCATCTAATGGTTTTACTAACTAACAAAAGAAAAACAGAAAAAAAAATTTCTCATCCCCCAACCTAAATCAGACATTGTCCCCAATGTCTTTTAGAGCTCTAAGGAAGGTTTTTTTTAAACATAAATACACAATAAAGTAAAACCAAGAGATTAAGGAAAGTTACAACCAAAGAGTGGTATCTGGATTCTGCTTCTGACTGCTATCTGAAGATTGCCCACCTATTTTCTTGACGAGTAGATCTGGTTTAGGTTCATAGGTTTGCAGTTGATTGAGCAGCTGATCAGCAGTTGGTGTAGAAATTATGGAATGACGAGTTGCTTAGGGTATGAATCCTGTTTCCACAGTATGATCAAGAAAAGACAACAGATTATCATAAAAACCATTAACATTTAACAATCCTAATGGATTTTTGTGATAGTTTAACTTAGCCCAATATGCAATGCTAGAAATGCCATCCAACGTCTCCAAACCATCAGGTAGAGCAATGAAAGCTTGAGCATGGTAGAACATTAGTCCCATTTGTTCAGGAAAGCTCGAAACCTGTAACTCTTGTCCCAAGGAAAAAGTATGATCTTCCAACTCCTTCACCCTTACACTTAAACCCTTGCTTCCATTCATGGATGCAGAAATGGCCACACTTCCCTTTAGGCCCTGGATGCCTCCCCCATGTATAAAGTTGATTCTTCTGGCAGCTAATGCAATTCCCAGTTCATTTGCTGCTGTTATAAACTCTCCTTTCTTGCCCAAATCAGTTTCACCAAAAATGCAAATAGATGTAAATCTACATTTTTGTGAAATACCCTTTTTCTCTTTCTTTCTCTCAGACCATGTATGCTTACAAGTGAAAGACTGCATATTTACAAGTGAAGTGTGCATATTTAGAAATGAAAGAGTACATATATATAACACTAAAGCAGCGACAACAAAATCATACAAATAACGTATTTTTCAAAAAATAATAATTTGACAAACTTCTGACACGAATAACCAGCGTAATTTGCGTGAAAAAAAAAATCAAAAGTTATTGAGAAGATAAGACATAATAGACAAAAGCTGCTGAAAAGATAAGATAGATTTGACAAAAGCTACAGAAAAGATAAGACGATTAGACAAAAGCATGATTATGTATAGTAGTTGTAATTTTTGCTCACATCTTCCTTTGATTTTACGTCCAGTAATAGCTTAAACGATTTCTATGAATCGAGAATTGGCTTCCCATCCAGTTTTTTTATAAACTGGCAAACAGGGTCTTTTTTCGTCAGATTCCCAAGACAATAACACTCTTTCTCACTGTTGAATATGTCCGCTAAATCAAGAAGAATACGATGAACATCACCGCTCGGATGCGTCTCAAGAGTTTGAATGATATCATCCAAGGACTCCTTACTCAGTCCATCCTTTATAAATTTAATTTTGCCTTCTCGATTTATAGACACCATACCTTTACTCCTATATCGCTTATCACAATTCCACCTTGCACATTTATGGCAAACGTTCATCCGTTTAGCTCTTCTCTTTTTGGAGTAAGAACTTCTTCCCATTCCTGGCAAAGGTTTAACAAATGAATTATGAATCTCACCTGCTAAACGTACCTTAGCTTCAATGATCCAACATACATCCACAGGAAGGCCTAAACGCTTGAATATCTTCATCCTTTCAAGTCGACTGTTATAGATCTTCCTGAGCACATCTTTGGGAAGAGTGGGGAACCCGTTCTTAAGCTTTATAAGAGATTCCTCCATAGTAAATGAAATTGATGAAAACTAAAATTCTCAACCCAGTGCAGTGTGTTTCGGTGAGTAGGAAAGAAAAATGAGAGAGTAGGAAAAAAATTTTGGGGTTGCCTCCCAAATAGCCGCCCTTCTTTAACGTTTTTAGCTAGACAAAAACCAAATCAAAATTTTCTTTTTTTAATTTTTTATATTTTTTTCTCTTTTTTTTATCAAAGTAGAATACATCATTAAGAGCTACTAGAAGTCCTGCAAAATCACAACAAACATCGAACCAAACCTTGGGTTGCCTCCCAAGCAGCGCTAAATTTATAGTCTTCAGCCAGACTTCTCAAACATAAACTACTAATCAAAAGTATCAAACACCAGGATTACCTTCTCTTTATTTCTTCTCAAACAACAATGTTTCAGAAACCAACAATGATCATTCAAAATAATTAATTGTACTTCTTTAATCATAGACAATTTTAGAGTACAATTATTTACTGAATTCAAAGAAAGCACAACATGCATGTATTTGCAAACAGATTTAGGAGTTTCCAAAATTTTAGAGCATCCCATAAAATCCACTTGACTCTCATCAGTAAGAGTCAACACTTTAACAGGAGAGACATGAACAACAACTTTTGGAACATCCAGATTAGTTTCAACATCAAAATCACAAAAATTAGGCTCTACAGCCAGAACCTCAATTGGACATCCACTATTCTCTCCAAAATTGATTTCAAGTTCCTTATCACATTCCACAAGAGCTAAGATTTCATTCAATTCCACATCCTCAACTTCCTCATAAAAATCATCATCAACATAAGAAGTGGTCATCATGCTTAAAGAATTATCTTGCCTCATAGTTTCAAGTGACGCAATAATTTGACTTACATATATTCCAATATTTTGGACACTTGACTCAACATTAGTGACAATTTCATTTTGCTCTCTACTAAATCTCTCTGTTGATTCCGCAAACTCCTCACATAATCTTTCTAAATCAGAATTTTCCTTAGACTCAAGAGTTTGTTCTTCAATATATGGATAAGAGTAAAAAGGAGGATTAGAACAATACTTGACATATGGATCCAAAGACTCTTGTTGCTCTAAAATTCTACCAGGATAAAATGAATGATCAAAACAAGTTTGATGCATATTGAAATCATCTCCCATATAATGACTGGTAGTGCTATATGGATAATGCTCATAGGGATGACACTCTCCATAATAAGCACTAGAAAAACAATCATAAGGAGAAGAATTTTCAATCCAACTGGCATTTATATTTTCATGTCTCATTCCATCCACATGCATTCCAGAAAAAAGAACTAAGATATGACAAGTTATCACCAAATGAATGCTGTGAATAATTCATTTTTATTTTGATTTTTTTTTTTGAAATTTTACATGCAGACTAAATTAGTATTAAAATTACTTGGCATTGATATTAATGAAAACAATCCCCGGCAACGGCACCAAAAACTTGTTACGAGTGTAAATGATCAATTAAATAGTGCAAGTATACACTGTCGTAATCAAGTAATATAGAAGTGAGTAGAGTATCGTTCCCACGAGGATTGATCACTAAATACCAAAATGGGTCATTTTAATTCTATTTAGTCGATCGATAAATTGGTGATTGAGAGTACAAATAAAAGAAAAATAATTAAATATGAGTTCAGATGATATGAAAATAAATATGAGAAAAAGTCCTAGGGATTAGATTTCACTTAACAAATTTTGGATTGAATCACTTATCTATTCTAGCCCAATTTATTCCACATGATTGATAGTCTAGTTTTCCTAATTTAATTACTTGCCTCTTCCAAGGTCAAGCAATTCTATAATCAATTGCTAATCCAATATATTCCTATATGAATTTAAGCAATTAATTATGCATTAAGATTTATGAAACTCAATAAGACTACACAACTCATATGAATATATTCCTATTTCATATGCGAGTCATGGTTTTAATTATAGGATCTACACACATGCATCGCCTTCCAATCTCAACATGCATATTGTAATCATTCAAAAGGGGGCCAATCAAATGAAAGCATTAAGAACAATAATTAAAACTCAATCATTAAGGAGAAATTAAAACTAGATTTAATAAGTTAAGATTCAATCCGTCATTAGTAAGCTACGTCATCACCCTAGGAAAACAAAAATTTAGCTCATGATAAAATTAAAAACAAAACCAAAATAAATTGATATTATATAAAGCTAGAATGAAATCCTCAAAAATACTGCATAAACTTGAATATTAAATTCTCAAACATAAATATACTATCAAAAGATACATGAAAAATGGAGAAATCTAGCCGTCCATTTAGGAGGTAAAACCTTCGATGTAGGAGCCATGCAAAAAGTAGTATAATACTAAGCCTTCCATGTAGGAGGCATACAGAAAATAATAAAATACATAAAATTTAATCTAGAAAATAACGCAATTTATTTAGAACTGTCAGAGAAAATATCTATCCCTATCAGAGAAGTATCTCCTTGTCAGAGAAAAATCTCCACTATATTTCTTCTCTCCTCCTCCTTCCATTTTGCAAAGAAGCACACACATATATATATAGGCAAGCGAAGTGCGTCTGTTGCTTCTTCTTTTTTTCCACAGGTGCTACAGTGTTTTGCCTTCTTTTCAGCCATGAACATGACTTCTCAGCAAACCTACGTATTTTTTCCATGACTGCTACAGTGTTTTGTCACCTACTACAGTGATTCCGTCTGCTACAGTCACCTCCGTCCGCTACAGTAACGCCCTGCTATAGTGATTCCGTCATGAATAGTGACCGACGCTACAGTACTGACCTTTTTTTATATTTTTATTATTTTTTTAAATACTATTTATTTTACACCCAAATATATTATATTAAGCTCAAATATCGTCCATAAAATCATCATATAAGGGAAAATAAATATGCAAATATTTTACTTATCAGTACCTTTCTTATTTGTTCAATCTTTCTTTTTGATCTCAAGGAGCTAACAACTCGGATTAGCTCCCTCTACCAATATATACACGAATAGAAATATAACACAAACAGTGTGCTAGCGCCACCAATGCCCCTCTCTAGAATTTTCTTTTCACACAGCTCTCTATCTTGTTTTTTTCATCACCCGTAGAAAACATTAGCTCACCCTTTTAAATAAATAGTCAGGGCTTTCTATTTTATGATGGATATTGGATTTTTTAAATTAATCTTAATTAATTTCGAAATCCATATCATATCAATTAATACTTAATTGTCTTTTGATAAGCAAATTAAATAAATATGGTTTAATTAAATCTGTCCAATAATTTTAATTTAACCTATTTATTGGATCTGAATAAAAAACTAATGAAAATATATTTGATTTATCTTTATAAATTAAATCCGAGATATTATATATTTCTCGTGTTAGTTATTAAATTTAATTTATCAGATAAAACTAAATTTAAAACTAACACAATATAATAATATTATCATATAATATATATATATATATATAATATATATGTGTGTGTGTATTTAAAAAATACATATATGTCTATATAATATTATTAATTTTCTTTTCATATATATATATTGATAAGCCTTGCCTAGGCACAATTACTGATACATTTATTGATAATCTATTTACTCTTGAGAAAAATTATACTTAATTATTTACTACAGTTAAGTTACTCAAGGTAGTGGGATCTTGAGAGTGTATTTGATTACAAAGTATAAAGGGAAGCGAGCATTCTTTGAGAAGGAATTTGATTATACTGAGGCACCAAGAGCCTTGTGAATCTTGGAAAGGTAGTGGAACTCTCAGAAAGACTTTCTGAAGACTGGATGTAGGTCATGTGGATTGGACCAAATCAATATAAATTGATTGTGTCTACCTTTGGTGATATCTATCTAACTCTCCTCTCTTCATTTAGTTTGTATTGAAGTTTAAAATTTTTATTTTGGATGAAAAGCTTGAGCTAACATCAGCATTACTGGTCAACTTTTTCAAACCATTTTTGCTTGCTCACCATACATGTCAGCATAAATTGTCAAACATTTAATTCTCACGGTCAACGTCCACCAAATTAATGGAAATGACATTATTGGGGTGCTTTTTAATGTTGATGGTTATTTTTACACCCAAAAAATGTTTGTTGTGCCTTTAGCTCTTTTGGAAAAAGCTTATGGATAGAATTGCTCCTTAACCCTTTTTTTTTTTTTATAAAGAAGGGTTAATACAATTTTATTCCATCAAATCAATCATAATTTTGGTTTTAATCCCTTTAGTTTTTTTTTTTTTTGGTTTTCAAATAATAAGTTTTGATTCTTAAATTTTCTTTTATTTAAAATATTGTTCTCTATAATTTAATAAAAATATGAACTATTTCACTTATTGAGAAAACAAAACCAATAGTTTGAAAGGATTAAAATACAAATTTAATAATAATATTTTTCTAAAAGTACACAAACTTTTTAAACAGAGGAAAAGTAACAACATCGCTAGTTCAGTAAAACTTCCTTCACTCTACATATTTGTGAAAATTTTTCTTTCTTTTATCCACGTCATCTCTTTCTCATCCTCTCAAATCTCAACCTTCCTCTCTCTCCCCCCTCCTCCTCTCACTCTTCCTCTCCCTTGATCAGATTCAGAATTTCCCGGGGATTCGCCTTGCTCAGTTCTTCATAGAACTCATCCAAGAATGGTGGCGGCACAACCTGAACCCCAAGTGCACAAGTCGCAAATGCATCCTAATTTTTGGGGACCTCACTTGATAATTATGGGAAGCAAGGAACAAATGCCTTTTCCCTGGAATTTCATTAAGACCCATGGAAATTGTTGCTAGCATTGAAGCTTTGGTTAACCATACCATGAAAGCTATGAACTTAGTTGAGAACTCCTGATTCCTTTGTTATTTTCACTTAGGTGTACATATGTAAACTTTGATTAGTTTTAATGAATGATATATCCTTTCCATTAAAAAAATTCCAGATTTAGAATTTATGTCATAAGTCCCTCCCTTGCACCTCCATCAACGCCAATACCTCCTTCAAACCCAAGCTCTTTGAAGGTCATACTTACTTATTAATTCTCTCTCTCTCCTCGCACTCAAAGTGTTCATTTAATTTAATTGTTAGGAATATATATATATATATATATATATATGTATATATGTACTTCCTAATCATACGCGGGTTGCAATACCTTTGATGTTGAAGAGATCTATGTCATTTTCAGGGATCGAGAACAAGCATGAGGACGATGAGCTTTTCGACTTTGGATCTCAGCTGATGGGTCAGAAGAAGAAAGTGAACGAGAAACAAGTGAAGGCATTGGAAAAGAGCTTTGAGATATTGAACAAGCTTGAGCTTGAATGCAAAATCCAGCTGATTGAGGCTCTCTGGGACTTCAAGCAAGGCAAAATGGCTATTTGGTTCCATAATAGGAGGGCTAGATAAAAAAACAAGCAAATCAAAAAGGAGAGTAAGGGTGAGAGGGAGAGAGTGAGGTTGAGAAGATGACAGTGAGAGATGAGACTAAGAAATATTTTTGGGAAAATCACATTCAAGTTCCCATAATAAGAAAAAGTCAAAAAAAAAACGTCTATAGCAGATTCCCATATAAAAAAGCTCTTTAGGGACTTCATTGATATTAATTCGGAATGTGAAATCACCTTCTTGCCCTTAATATTTAATATTTGGATATGATATAATATTAAATTAAATGATTAGGTGTAGTAGGTACTTGTCAATCACTACTCCATGTCTTATCAAAATAGACACATGTACTTATCAACGAGAGCTATTTTACTTAACATTAATGAGTTTGTCAATTGCTACTCTATGATTTGTCAAAATAGACAGACACACTTAACAAAATATGTATATAAACTTATTAAAATAGGTACATATACTTGTCATTTTATAAATTGTCATAGTAGGTATATTGAAGGAAAAATATTAACTAAAAAGAGATTAGGCGTACTTGGACGAATCCATGTTCGGATCCGGGTCAAAGCTCCAATACTCCATACTTGTGCCCACACAATTATTAGACTACTAGAGCCTAATTGTGTTTTGTACAGTAGATCACCAGAACCAAAAAGATGGTAGGAGAGAAGGGAATTGCCAGAAAACTCAATGGCAGGACGAATTGCAATTGAGGAGGCACACCCTATTTATAGTGGTTTATGGAGGCCACTAATTAAGAAACGTGTGCACTCCTTCTTGTCCTCCAAGACAGCAATTAATTGTCTCTCAATTAATTCCCTAATTATGGTGATTTGTTCCTCTTTTAACAAATCCATAATTATTACTGAAATATTCCCAAATCTGCATTTTATGCTGATTTTATTCTTATTTGATTAGGCTACTTGTTTCCTAATCAAATAGTCCGGCCCATCAAGGGCGGACTTGGACCCAAAGTCCAACATCTCCCACTCCCACTTGATGGGCCTCCCATCGTGCGTGCGTTACTCTTTCTTGTTTCATACTTGGTGTCTCCCGTGACTGCGTGGGCAAAAACGTCTTTTAGATTTGGTGCTTGTGATACTAGAAATCCTTTATATCGGACCAGCATCCAAGGACACCCTTTATATATAACCGTAAGCTATATGTTCATTACCTCATATGCCCCAGATTCTCCTATACATATTACTCATGGCATATCTAATCCCTCTCGAGTTAATATGTTGATTAACTCAGATTGCCTTCCACGCACATAGTATCCGCACTTACTAGCTACACATAGAGCTAGTAAGGGGTCGACCACAGATACTAGTACATCTTATGTATCTAGGAGTAAATCTTCCTTTTTGACTAAACATCAGTCCATCTTGACTTGGTTGCTTTCCTAGTTTTCACTTGTCTGACCGAATCAAGTGTGATCATGGAGCTTTAGCTCAAGTAGCTGTCACCAAACCAAGCTTTCATGATGCCGCCTAAGTCTTAAGGGCATCGTGGAAGTATTCTTCCTTCCTGGGACTCACACTGTGGTGAACTAGGGATCTTTCACCCACATCCCGTGCTGCAGTTTAACTCTCAAGCACATGCAGTATGAATTGCATGCTACGGTGAATGGTTTGAGATGTACGTCGATTTCTTTTCTTTCACCGTATAGACATTAGTTCCAAAATGTACTCAACATTCGAACCAGAACTTTCTTTTTCACAATATCTCTTTTACAATCTCTTTTGTGAAAAAGAGTTCTTTGCCTGGCTACAGGTCTATATTCATGCTTTGATCCATTTTCTGTGTATATGCACACATGTGGATCTCATCTCAGTCTAACTGAGGCGACTCAAATGCAAAGATTCTTCTCAACCATCTCATGGTGATCATTTTCTCGTCTTACCTTCCCATGTCCCTGCAAAACATGGGAAGACGGTTGTTTGTGTGAGTGAACCAACCTCTTTTGACCTGTACGACATACAAAACTGTATACCTTTATGTATTTACTCATAATATACATACCATTTCTTTTATCTTCATATAAAAGAAGTTCACGACCTTATATTTTATTTACCCCCTAGATTTTCACTAACTCAATGAAAATCAAGCTATGGGCTCAATAAGGGGATCTACCCACATCCTGTCAGTAGAAGATCATTGAACTATCGCTTTCTCTCTTTGAAGGCATATCTCTCATAGAGATGTATCAAAAAGTATGTTTCGCCTTGTTGTGATACTTAGGATCCTCATCATAAGATGTTATCGTTTGGATCCTTCTATCCACCATTCATTCCCAATCTCTCATAGGAATTACTTTAGCCATATGGCACTTTAAATTATGGCAGAATACACCCTGTGTTCTATTTCCATGGATAACAGGAAAAAATACTTTGTATGTTTCCTTACTCCATCACCATTTGCCTAGGTCTTGTATTGGAGTATCCTTTCAAAAAAGGAAAGTTGTTGTCTTGACAACTTAATCCATGGTTATTCTCATAACCCATTTTACAGCAGGACCAAAAACAACTTCCAAGTCTGACCAAAAACATTTGGTCTTATGTACACCAATGTGTACATTCATATTACCAACTGTAGTCTCACATGAGACTCTATCCACCTTTCTTATGTTGGATTCCTCATAGGACATGTAACCTCTTTAGGTTTATGCCCTTGACTTCAGGGGTGTCTTTGGGTTTGCAGTTTGACATCCTAAGATGTCTAAGGAGTACATTTGTACATGTCTTAGGTGGAAAAGACTGTATCTTTCTTGTGCAATCCCCGTTTATCTTGTCATTCAAGATATTTGTTCAACCCATGACTTTCTTAACTCAGAATTTAAGGATTCTCTGATCCTTTATTCCTTTGACTCCCTTGACACTTGTTTCATTTGTCACTTGACAAAGGATGACATCACAAAGAATCATCACTAGACCATTTGGAACTTATGTAGTGTTTTTCGATTATTTCGAAGTTAGTGAGGCTTTCACCTTATGAAAACCTCATATACTACTATTTAGGTGATTGTTTCTATGAAGCCCTTAAGCTACTTTAGTGTAGAGTTCATCATCCAATATCCAAAATTCCAAATTGGAAGGTGGTCTTTACATCATCTTAATGCAATTTTCAAGACTAAGCTTGTTGTCATAGCCAAAGTTTAGAGTTAAAACACACAATGGACAACCTTCCATTGTATTACCCCCTAGCCACTAAGTGTTTTAGGTTCTACATGCCCCCAACAGATTTGAGAACCTACTTGTTCCCAATCGCCTCTTGGCTAGGTGACAAATTACCCAAACACGTATTCGGCTTAAAAAGAATCCAAAACCTCCTGCATGACACTTTGCAATTCATCTTAGCAGGTCCTTCTAGTGTCTTTCAAACACTTATAGGTACTTATCATCACCTTCTAAATGATGAAGAGAGCATTCAATCCATTAGGGAATCTATCCCTTATAGTCATTCGCTAGATGACAATTTTGCTCCGAGGTGGATTTCATAGGATTCTTTTCCTATGTATGAGTAAGGTAATTCTCTCGTAACTTACCTCTTACCTCTTTCATTGTGAAAATGGTCTCAATTCTCCCACTCGGATAAGTGAACTTAAGAACACTTGGTTATTCCTTGTCACTTGTGAACCTCTTAAAGAGATTTATTGTGATTAATGCTCATTTCCTGCTAGGAAATCTTGGTTTTATGAACGTTGTGTCCCACGGTTTTCTATCAGTCACTGAACCATCATCATTTTCACTAATGAAGACGTGTCATGTCAAAATCTCATGTCATCTCACAAAGAGATACTCATAGGAAGAAGTGTGAATATAAAGTTGATGACCCTTATGGTCTTAACGAACTTGGCCTTGGTCTAAGGCCTATCCACGATTCATAGGGTAAGGTCGTGACTGACATAGAAGGCATTTGGTTAAGTGTGAATATAATAGCTATGAGTCCACCTACCAACATATGGCTGGTAGCCTCATTAATGCCATTATATTCATAACCAAAACAAAGGAGAGGTCTATCTCTCTATTTCAACAACTCTATTATGTTGAAGGGTTATAGGTATTGATAGTTGCCTAACAATGCCTTTCTTGTACACAAAGCAGCTTGAACTAAGCACATGGGTGTCTTTAACCTTTGTTAGTTCAAAAGGTTTTATCCTTTCAGTTTCACTGATTCCTGACTAGATTAGCCATTATCTAACAACTTCACACTTGCCAAAAATCAAGTAAATATTACTGTATTTCGAGTAAACATCCACAACGTCAACGAAACACCAAGCTGTTTGTGTTTTGCCCTCATGTTTACTGGTTCACCAACGTCATAATTTGCCAATTGCAGTGGATATTCTCAAAAAATGTTTCTTTGTCTTTCTTGCCAGGTAGAATAAGTTTTCAACTTATTCATATGGGTATTAACCCTTTAGCACACGTTATTTAGCAAATACTCTTTTGCTAGTTTGATCATTCCCTTTGATCAAGGTGTACATGTGGCAAGAAATGGAATCTTTTATCCCTAGAAAAGAAACTTTAAAATCCAACAAAGGATTTGAGAATCATAGTCCCATCGATCCTTAACTAAAGAGATAGCAAAGATGCGATTCTGTCAGTTGCAATTGCATGGAGTGAATCAGGGTGGATTATCTATGCAGAGTTAACGTGCAAGTTCCAATCGCTTGATTCTATCTCTTTGTTGCTTTGCATTTGACATGAAGCCATATGCTTTTCTGAAATATCCACAACTCATGTGGATCGCTACTTTTATAACCCTTAAGGATTATGAATGTAGCTTTTCATCTTTGTAGAAACCATTTGACCTCCTCTAGATCAAGTTTACCTCATAGGTTTCTTGCCCTTGGGCTTAGAGGATGAATCCTCCCACTCTTTAGCTAAGTTTGTCTGACTGATGGATCTTGAATCCTTCAGTCTTGCACATTCAAGTTCAATGTGGTGAATCATATTGCTGAAGGTTACAATATGCATATCCGAGGCAATCTTTACTTTCGTATACGCCCACTCAATGGAAGACATGGCTCACTCCCACTCACTGGGAGACATAGCTTCCTCCCACTCATTGGGAGATGTCTTATCACAACATACATTTGTTGTTTGTTAGAAAGAACTTGGCATTTAGTTTTGTCTCAACTTCTTAGTTTGACATCTGCCTCAAGTGTTGCCTAAACAACATGTTAGGACTTAGTACACTATGTTAAAACTTAACTTAGTTTTAACTTTATGGAAGAAGATCACTTAGTTCACTATCTTCCAACACTATCCACACGGCTTGGATAAGGTTACATTGCTCAAACCAGCATAAGTTTAAGCAATGTTGTTCTTTCTATGCTTGATAGCATAAACCTCTTGTATCCTTCAGTTGCTTCAGCCTCTAAATGCTGAAGACTAGTTGGTAGGATGTCCCTGACATCTCATTCTTCTTGAATGAAAGAGATTTGAGAGTTTTTAACTCCACAGATATCTCTATTGAGCTTGTCTTCATATAGACTTGGTCATAATTGGTCACTTAGACGATTATGGTATACAAATCTTATTTGTTCAAATAAGACAAAGGATAATTAGATAATAAGTTCACTAGTTTCATGTTGAGGAGACAACTATGTTGACTCCCATCCCAATCATACTAGTTAGCTCATCACCCTTTTAACCACAGTCTTCATTTGAACACTCTCCCCTTTGGATTTCTAGACGTATTCCAGAAAACTCCCACTCAATCAAAGAGCAGTTATATTAACAAGATAATAACACAATATCATCTAACTAACATGAATGTTCAAGAAAACAAGAAGAGAATATACTGAATTCAATTCTAAAAACTAACAGAGAATTTAATCTTAAATTTAATGGAAAAACAAGAACATTCAAAAATTTAAGCCTCATATTGTTGTTTCTTAAATAGGTTCTCCTTCTCATAGGCCCTTCTGACCATATTAACTCATGCAGCATCTAGCTACAATGTCAAGCTCCTCTTTGCCATGTCTACATCTACTCATTTAGATGTATTTGCACCATACCTCCCACTTGATGAGATGATTCTCACATCTCTATCTCTCTTGTCCTTTGTCACAACATATGTGATAAAAGGTTGACTTTTAGAAGTCATTGCTTCAACATTAGGGAAGACTTATTATTATTCAATAATTATTGAATAATTTTAAGTTGCTGCAATTTTTCAGGTTTTATTCCTAAGAGTTTGAGTCAAGGTTGGATAGGATTTTATATTCAAAAACTCATTTGAATAATCCCTTACTTTTAAAGAATCTTTCAGTATTTAACCTTATGTTGCAACTGGAAAAACTCTTAAAAAAATAAGCCAACCTATCCCAAAAATAATAGAACCAACATTGATTTAATTCCAACATTTTTGGGATCTTCTAAGTGCACAAAAGCACATTTTTGACTTAAATCATATCCAAACTTGCTTCAAATATATGCAAATTATATATCAAATTGAAGCTCTCGAATTTAGGGATTTTTAGGAACCAACCACATCTCAATCAGAGGTCCCACGCGCTCTCACGCGCCCCTAGAAGGTGTCTGGATGGAAAAATCCTGAAAAATTGGAAAATTCCAGTGTTGGCCACTCTCGGCGGTGGCGCGTGACGTACACGCGCCGCCTTGCGGCCGTTCGCCGGCAACATGCGCCGGCTCCCAAGACTCCACGCGCCGTCCTCTCTCCGACAGTGCTTGCCACGTGTCAAACGGAGACCCCAGTGGGCCCCACGCGCCATGTGTCCCTTTTTTTTTGGGTCAATAGTCAACGAATGACTGTTGACCGTTGACCAGTCAACTGTGACCCATCACCGATGACGTGTCAGTGACGTGGCGCTGACGTGTCTCGGTCAACGTGGCTAGTCAACGGATGACATGGCCTCGTTGACCGATGCTGACGTGGCGACCTTCGTTGGTGCCACGTGTCAATGGTTGACCGATGACGTGTCATTGACTGCCATGTCATCATCTTCAACTCCAGCCGGGTCAACCCGACCCGGTTGTAGCTCCGGCGGATCATCGCGACCCGCCAAATTTGGGAGGCCATATCTCCCTCGTTTTAGCTCCGTTTTTCGCGTTCTTGGTGTCGTTGGAATCGTAGTTCAGCGAACTACAAATCCATGGCATTTATTTGATCTTAAAACCTCTGTTTCATTGATCAAATCACAAGTGAAGTTGCAGTGGTGACTAACGACCCGCGAACTTCTTTCCTTTGTTTCTCCCTCATCCGGACTCCGTTTAATGCGTTCTAAGCATCGTTGGAATCGTCTCTTCGAGATCTACACATCCATGGCCTTACTTTGGGCAAAAACACCAAGTTTTAAACACCCAATTTTTCTCGACGTTTGTCGGTGCGACGTAATTCGACGTGGATGTGTATCCTCTGGGTTTCAAAAGCTTATCAACCTTTTGAGAATTAAAAGTGTCTTGTTTTTGGTTCTACATAGGTTCCAAAAACGCAACTTTAAGAAATCGAAGAAGAGAGGAGAAGGTGAAGGAATTGGGCCATGAGTTATATATATACACTTATTATATATATATATAAAACAGCCAGAGGAGGAAACAATCAAGAACCTAGCATTATATGTGTGCATATTGAGCTCAAGTCGAATAACAAATTTGGGAAGAAGAATTTGATGCACACACGAAAACACAGACGCATGTATTGTTCAGTATATACATTTATGACACAATTTCATATTCATGTGGAGGCAGAGACAGAAGCATCGAAGAGACATGTGGTAATACAAAACAAAATTATTTGCAAGTTTCCTAACAAATTAATTAACGCATATGTCTCCAAAACATAAATGCTCTGAGCAACTCCAGATGGCACATTCAAATATAAAGATCATATATATATGATTACCTAGTGAAAATTCATCTCATATTGACACCCAAAAAATCATACCCAGAATTATGATTTAGCGCAGCGAAAAATAATAAGCATGATGAAACATAAAATTATTCACATAGAATAATCACAGCCTCAATGATCAAATGGCTCTGATGCCAATGAAGGAAAAAATATTAACTAAAAAGAGATTAGGCGTACCTGGACGAATCCATGTTCGGATCCGGGTCAAAGCTCCAATACTCCATACTTGTGTCTACACAATTATTAGACTACTAGAGCCTAATTGTGTTTTGCACAGCAGATCACCAGAACCAGAAAGATGGTAGGAGAGAAGGGAATTGCCAGAAAACTCAATGGCGGGGCGAATTGCAATTGAGGAGGCACACCCTATTTATAGTGGTTTATGGAGGCTACTAATTAGGAAACGTGTGCACTCCTTCTTGCCCTCCAAGACAGCAATTAATTGTCTCTCAATTAATTCATGGTGATTTGTTCCTCTTTTAACAAATCCATAATTATTGCTGAAATATTCCCAAATCAGCATTTTATGCTGATTTTATTCTTATTTGATTAGGCTACTTATTTACTAATCAAATAGTCCGGCCCATCAAAGGCGAACTTGGACCCAAAGTCCAACATATATAAACTTGTCAAAATAGGCACGCACACTTGTCAACACTTGACTTGTTAAAGTAGGCATATAAACGTGTCAAAGTAGGCACTTAAACTTGTTAAAGTAGGCACATAAACTTATCAAAGTAAGCACATAGATTTGTTAAAGTAAGCACATAAAGCTTGTCACAATTGGCATTACACTTACCATTTTATAAGTTGTTAAAGTAGGCGTATAAATTTGCTAAAGTAGGCATATAAACTTGCTAAAGTAGGCATATAAACTTATCACAATAGGCACATACACTTGCTATTTTATAAGTTGTCAAAGCCGGCACATTAACTTGTCATAATAGACAAATATACTTGCCATTTTACTAATGAGAAGAAGGTAATTTCATATTCAGAATTAATATCAATTAAGTTCTTAAAGAGTTTTTTGATAAGAAAATTTGCTGAGACTTTTTTTGTGATTTTTTCTGGTCTTTGAAAACTAAATATAATTTTTCCAAACTTTGTGGGCTAACAAATTAGTACAGTGTATGGTAAAAAAAAACCAAATAAATAAAGTAACGGGAAGTTTTACATGAATTAAGGTGTTATTAATTTTTTTCCTATTTAAAAAGTTTGCTCCAGAAATTTTTGATGAGGAGTAATATTATCTTAAAAATTTTTTAGGTTTAATATTACCTTATAAGTTTAAAGATGTAACAATTTTATCTCTTATAGCTAAAAAATTAACCGTCAATATCAATTTTTTAATGATTAATATTTTTTTAACTGTATAAGATAATATTATTATGTTTTGAAATTTATAAGGTGATATTAAATCTGAAAAAAATATCTCGAATAATATTGCACCTTATCCCTAAAAAATTTATTTATAATTTTACATCCAACACAAATTTTATTGTGCGAGGCGTACATTTGAGAAAACATTATTTTAAAATTTTCATTTTAATCCTAATTTAAAGTTTAAAAAACTAAAACTAAAATAAGTGCAAGCTGAGAACAAAATCTACCTTGAAAAAAGTTGGCAAGACTACGGGCTTAATTTTTGCTGGGGAGCGGTGCACGAAATTTGCAGTAGCATCAACCGCCCAGCGCCCTAGCTTATAAGAAGGGACTTCACAGTTCTCCGTTCCCAGTTCCAAATTTGTTTGGGCTTCTGAATAATCGTTACTCAACGACTTCTCAGTTATCAAGATTGCCACACTTTGATTCTCTCAATGGCGGCTCAAGAAAACCAAGATTCACCTGCAATCATCGACTCGGTTGCCCAGAAAGACGATGAATTCCAGAGCACTATTGAAGAGACGCAAGAGCCGGTTCGTGCTTCTGCTGCCGAAGTAGGCAAGAATTGTTCTGCTTCTTCAAACGTCAAGATCGATGCATGTGTATTTGGTTTCGCTCCTTCTTGTTGCGGCGGAAAAGTAGAAGATTTTTCCAGAGAAGTTCAGAATATGATCGAAGGACTCCTATTAGCTGAAAAGCGCGATGTGGATATTGTCTCAGCTGCCAAGCAAGACGATGAATTCCAGAGAACTATTGAAGAGACGCAAGCACCGTTTCTTACTTCCGCTGCCCAAGTAGACGAGAGTTCTTTTGCTTCTTCAAACGTTGAGATTGATGCATGTGTATTGGGGTTTGATCCTTCTTGGGGCGACGGAAAAGTTGAATTTTTTTCAAGTGAAGGTCAGAATATGGTCGAAGGAGTCCTCTTCGCTGAAAATCGCGATGTGCGTATTGTCTCAACTGTCGAAGGGACGAGACAGACTTGTGATTCTGAGAAGCTAGAGCTTCAAAAAGGAACTGTGAACGGTGATGAGATGCAAGAGAGTTGTTTCTTGGAACAACGCATTCATCCATCTGGAATCCAAGAATGCAGAGTGCTCCATGAAAAAGCCGCCTTAGAACCTAAATCTACTCGTATGCTAAACGAAGATTCGGTCTCAGAGAACGCCTTGGAAGTCAAGAAGAAATTACTGCTTGAGGATCTAGAAGCTGTTCTTTGGCTGGAAGGCGACCTTGCCGCTGAGAACTTAGCTGGTGTTAAACTCATGCAAGAAGACTTTACAATTCCATGTTCATTAGGAATTGAAGTTATTGATGATACAGCGTTGATTGAGACCATTCCTGCTCCTGCAATAGGAAGGAAAATGGATGTTTTGGGAATTAGGACAAGTACTGGAAAGGATGCAATAAAAGAAATAGATGCAAAGAATGGTAAAAGATCAAGAAGAAAAGCGAAAGGAGCAAAGAAGGTTCTGGGGATGGATGGAAAAACCAAGATTGGTACTCGAGTGGAAGAAGCTCAAAATCCTTGTGTTGATAGGAAGGAAAGAGCGAAGAGAAAATATACAAGAAAGGAGATTGAGGCCGTGAGGTTTGTAAATAAGGCAGCGCAGCAGAGGCTTTGGAAAGCAATATACAGTGGGCTTGCCACTGCTGTGGCAAATGAGTATGACAGCTTGGTGAGCAATGAGCATCAGAAGAATATACGTTTGAACTATGATTCTCAGCAATGCCTTACAAAGAAGAAGGAAGCCCCGGCAATTCTCAGTGAGTATTACTGTATTATTCAAAATTGTAATCTTGTGTGTTTTATAAGGTCTTCATTCATTTAATGCGTAGATGTTTGTGAATCATGTCCATGTACACTGACGTTTGTTTGGAAATAACTCATCAAGTGTCTTATAGATTCAAATGATATAAGGAAAATGCAAAACATCTATTGATTAGTAATAAGAGTTAAGGCTTAATCGTTGTTCTGATCCATCTTTGCTTTATCAGGTCTAATAGCATGTAGTGTCTTGTTGAATCCTCTGCTGCATGATGAATGCTAAGATTAATGGTTGTAGTAAATAAGCTTATTCTACTATACTACGTGTCACTTATTTCTAGCATTTCTCAACAGGCATTTCTCAACAAGAATCAACCTGTGATATATGCAATATATTTATAACTCAGTCACTTGAAGGCTGATCAGGCATCTCTATGTATTTTAACGAATATAATCCTATATGGCTTGTTTTAAAGGTTGTGGCTGCAAATGTTTTACTACTGTTGTAGGTTCTTGGAATCAATGAGAGTAGTCTATGCAAACAAGCTTGAAATGCAAGTCATTTCCAGTGTGGAGGGAGATCTATAAAATTTAATCAATTTGATTGCAGCAAACTTTTTCTAGATTTATTTGACGTAGTTGAGTTGTGACTTCTATTTGTTTTTGCTATTGGTACAGTGGCTTATTCTTTTTAATAGTGCTAAGCAGATTCTGGATGAGGTAGGTTTTGTTCAATTTAATAATAGCTCTTCATTAAAAAAACTATTTATGCATGTTTCCTTATCCCTAAATATAATGGTGGAAATGCCATTACTAATATGAATTCCAAGTGCCAACAATATACTTTAGCATTGGACTGGTATTGGTAGTATATTTATTTGGTCTACAGATAGAGAATGGCTGTATTCTTGCCCAACAATGGGAAGTCCTACCTAGGTCACTGTTGTTTTGAGGAAATCCTTTCTCACTGTAGTGTTTGTGGTGAATGGTTATATAGGGAGTATAACCTACAGATGATCTTGAAAATGTTCTAGTGCAATCTATGTATTTATATGGATACTTTTCTTGGCCTATTTACAGATATGGGTAGTTAATAGTTTATACTTCATCCTATTTATCTCATATTCTGCAAAACAGCTATCAATACAATACTTGATTTTGGAAATATGTCAAGTGGTGTTAAAATGACTTTATTGACAGTAATTTGTGCAACCTCTTGCATTATTATTAGGTAATCTGACATCAATAATATTTTTTCTTGCTTGTCTTTCTATAATTGATTATAGACAATGAAATGAACTAAGCTGAATACTGTTAGTACATTGAAAGTTGGATGTCTGCATCACTTGCAATTTAAAGTTTGAAGTATCTTACCTATTGAAACTATAGCCATTTCAAATTAGGGCCTGGGATTAAGATATGAACATTGCATTATGATTTGAACACACACACACACAACCACATCTTGATTAAATTTATGCTCATTTTTTTTTTTGAATTTTCAATTTCAGAGTGGTTGTAATAATTACCCAGTTATTATTTCTGAACTTTACTCACGTATGATCAGAATTTTATTTTGTCTTTCTTTCTTTCCTTTTTTCGGTAAAAATGTTTTTGGGGTTGGGAGGTGAGTTTTCTGTTTATTTTATTCAGTAAGAATAGTAAGATCTTTTTTTGTAGTATGTGACAATGACCTGAACTAAACTACATATTGTTAGAATGTTAGTACATTGAAAATTGGATGTCCACGGTACATGCAATTAAAAGTTAGAAGTATTTTACCTATTTAAAGTATAGCCATTTCCGATCAGGGCCTGGTGTTAAGCTGTGAATATAGTAAGCAGGGTCAGAACACTGCACAACTCTTGTTTTTTAAAGTCTTGTTCGAGTAGACGTTGCTGATTAGCTAATCACTTTGTTTTAGGTACTCTTCTAAGTTTGTTTTGTCAAACGTGGAAGGAATTGAAGATAAGCTGGTTACTCGTGTTCATTATGCATTTTTAGTCAGTGTTGATTTTATGCAGAACCTTTTATGTTATTCATCCATTTTACCTTGATAAAAGGAGATAAGATATATCTTGTTCTAAGAAACTCACTGATATGGTGGTTCATATATTTGAGTAAATTTGCAGTTCTTTGGCTGTTCAATGGTTGAATGTGCTATAGTTTAGTTTGTAATTACAAAGAACAGATGATTATTGATGCTATTGTTGTTATGTGTTCGTTCTCTCAACATGCCTCTCCCCTTGGCTTGTTTGTTGTAGTTCACAAGGATCATTGCATTATGATGTTAATATGCTTATTTATATCTTGATTGATTTATGCTCATTTTTTAATTTTCAATTTCAGTGTGATTGTAATAATTATCCAGTTACTTTTTTTTTATCTTTACTCACCTATGGCCGTAATTTTATTTTATTTATTTTTTTGCTAAAAGAATAATTTTTGGGTTGGGTGTTGAGTAATAGACAGATCTTTTTTTTTTTGGATGAAGCTTTAACACAAATAGTTATTTTTCCCCTTGAAGCACCTGTTTTCTCTTTGCTGCTGGTTCAGATTGTGTCAATTTGATATTTCCAATTTCTGTTTTGAACAGGCGTGGGTGCTGCTTATGGAAGATGGAGATATATGAATGTCTATGTGCATTGAGGAAAGAGCAAAAGGAACATGGGATTGATATAATCTGCAACATTTTTTGACTAGTTTTCAATCACTTTTAGGCTCTGACTCTAGTTGCAATGTGCTTGATTACTTGTATAAAATCCTTGTATATGAAAAATCATGTCCAAAATACTAGCATTGTTGTCATGCCCTAATGGGGATGATTGGACGTTTACATTCATCATTGTACATTGAAAGTGTTATGGTTGACTCTGTTCAATAAGAAGTTCAGTTTCTTTTCCACATTGTTCTTGTCTGAGAAAGACATTCTTTATTTGGCTGGTGTTGCTTTTTATCGAGATTGCATTTAGATACATATTCATTCTCAAACGCTTAATCATTTTCTAATTGTACGTGCTAATGCTGAAAGTTTTTGAAATTGCTTTTTGGTGCAGTGTGTTCTGAAAATATGGATGATGAATTACCACAAATAAAGAGTAGTGAAAATGTGAATCCTATGGATCCTTGTAGCAATAATCTGGGTGAGGAGAATGGAGGCACAGTTTCTGAAGGGAAGTGCTACGATGATGAAGATAGTGACAGTGATTATGATAGCATTCAAAAACCTGCCTTTTTGGTTGATGGAGAACCAAATTTTGGGTCGGGTCCGCCAGAGGATGGATGGGAATATCTTAGGCGTGTCAGGTATTATTCTGATTGCTCACAACTGCCGATTGCTTGTTCTGTGATGCATTCATGCTCTGGTTATGTTTTTATTCTCTTTTATTGTTCTACTCTTCAAATATTGATTTTTGAAAATATTGGGGACTCTGACTCTTTGAAGGCTTTGAAAATATACAAAACAGCCCATTCCCGTCCTCATTTGGGGCTTTCATTGATTGAGGTATAGTGGACCTTTATGTCACTAAAATCCTATTCTTTGCCTTTCAATAGTTACTTTTCTGGTAAAGAACTTACAAAGTATCTTGTAAAATAAAATGATGGATAAAAAATAAAAAATTACAGTGAAAGGGAAGACTTTCACTATGCCAATTCCATCATACAAATGGATATGTCAGTGTTCTGCTTTTTATTGTTTTAATGATACTTGAAAATAAAGATAGACTACGAATGAACTTTTAAATTGTTGAGATTGAAGAATCACATTAAGCACAATGAAAATACTAATATTATTATTGATCCTTAAGAATAAAATGGAGAACAAAGAGGCCTTTATATAAGCATATTAATAGACTAACTCTAACCCTAGAATCTATCCTATTCTATTCAAATCAAATCAAATCATAATGATAAAATATTCAAATCTAATCCTAATAAATACTAAACGATGATAATGATGATGATAGTAATAATTACTTAATTTAATAATAAAATTTCTATTCTTCAACACCCCTTGAAGCTGGAAGTAGCTTGAATGTGCAACCGATCCCTAATAATTTGCTTCTTCATGGGATCCTGTCCTTTGGTCAGTAGCACCTGAATCTTTGGTCGACTTCGAGGAAGAAGTGGCAAGACAAGATTCATTCTTTGCAGCATAAGTACTTGTAGATGGCATGGCAAACTTCATTGACTCCTGATACTTAGTAAACTAGGCATACTCAGCAGTGGAAACTTCAAATACTGTCAT
This sequence comes from Inga oerstediana, assembly GCA_963210345.1. Lineage (NCBI taxonomy): Eukaryota > Viridiplantae > Streptophyta > Magnoliopsida > Fabales > Fabaceae > Inga > Inga oerstediana. The sequence goes on along the minus strand of OY723410.1, from coordinate 37,827,054 downwards.
CATTCGGCGATGTCACATGCATCGATATTTGATAGGGACCAAGGTAGTATGGGCTGCCAAAGTCCCATATCGAGTAGTATGGGTTGTTTGATGAGGTACTTAAACGTCTTAGCTCTCCCATCTCAATAGTTAGCTTTTGGGGTGTGGTTTTTCAAGGTGTTTGGGTACCTATCATTTGGTATTAGAGTTGGTGGCCGACGGACCAGAGAAGGCTATCGACGGAGGGTTCTGACCGGTAATGAGGCCGAGTGAAGTGCCGCCGAGTGAAGCCACCTAGACGTTGGCTCTCCGGTCAGGGTGTATTGATAGGGATCAAGGTAGTTTGGGCTGCCAAAGTCTCACATCGAGTAGTATGGGCTGCTTGATGGACTACTTAAGTGCCTTGGCTTTCCTATCTCAATAGCCAGCTTTTGGGGTGTGGTTCTCCAATGTGCTTGGGTGCTTATCATTGGTATCAGAGTTGGTGGCCGGCAGTCCAGAGAGGGCTATTGACGGAGGGTTCTAATCGGTAAGGACGCTAAGTAAAGTGCCGTCGATTGAAGCCGTCTTTTCTGGGGAGGGTGTATTGATAGGGACCAAGCTAGTATGGGCTGCCAAAGTCTCACATCGAATAATATGGGCTGCTTGGTGGGTACTTAAGTGCTTTGGCTCTCCCACCTCAATAGATAGCTTTTGGGGTGTGGTTCTCCAAGATGCTTGCGTGCCTATCAGTATTTCTTTGCAGTTTGTCTTGCAACTTGCAACAAGCACGTTTGGTATGTCTAGGTTCCTTACAGTAGTACTAGTAGTACACAATCCCTCAAAAGTCCTTGGTAGGTGCCCCTTGCCGTGGGACACCCCATTATAGGAATTTTGGTTATCAACAGAGCCACGACAAGCTAAAGCCCTGGTAGTGATGCTAGAAGGCGGTTGAGAGATATTCTAAGCACGCAGTACATGAGAAAACACATCCTGCAGTGTAGTAATCTTGGAACTAGACAAAATCTAAGAACGAATTGTCTCATTTGTGGTGAAAGGCTAATAAGAAAGCTCAGAATTGCTTGTTTCTCCAAATTACCCACCTATGCCTGAAGATTAGTGGTAGGTGGCATTAACAGCTTCATTTTTTCATACATGCACTTGAAATCCATAAAGTAAGTCTTTAAATGACGATCTTGTTTTTCAACACGATAAAAGCCTTTACAAACCTCGTAAATAGAAGTGATATTTCTTTTACTAGAGTACAAGAAATCTAAATAGTCCATAATCTCCTTTATCGTATTGTAGTGATTGATAGAGGGAAGAGCTTTACTCTAAATAGAATTCTTAATTTGCAAGAATAACCGGGCATCTGCCCTTTCCCAAGCCTTGCGAGAATCACCTGTAGGAGGGGCTCCAGTCAAATGATCCTTCTTTTCAATACTCGGCAAGTACATACGAACAGTTTTACTCCAATCCATATAGTTTGTCCAATTTAACTTGTGATCAATAATTTTGTTAGCAACAGGGACAATCTCAATAGTAATACTAGTCTTAGAATCAACCATCACTATCGTCAAACTAGAGATTATAACATAGAGAAGTAACCCGAGGTCTCACTAGGGACCCACATTAATAATCTAACAGTTTCACTAGGAGTAGAGCTGGGAAAACGGGCCAACCCGCGGGCCGGGCCCGTGTGGCCCACACTTCTGCGGGTTGGCATTTTGCCAACCCTAACCCGCAGTGTGCGGGTTGCGAGCTAGCCCGCGGGCCCGCATAATTTTTTTGAAAAAAAAAAGATCTTTATTGTTTAAAGATAGTCGAAAATACGAGACACACATATATGAGTTATTAAATTTACTTTCCTAGCATCAATCATTCCTCTTATAAAAGTTTAAAAACAATTCATAATTTAAGAGATAAAGTTATTAAATTTGTCGAAGTTTATAAGCAAAATATAAACTCATCCTCAAACAACCAAAATATAATAATTTTGTTTAAAAAAGAAGGAAAGAGGCTAAGATTTTTTCTCTTTGAATTGGGAAATGTCAAGATAGGAGTGGACAACTTATAAATATTGTGAAATTATTATATGTAAAAAGAAAAAAAAAATTTGCGGGCCAACCCGCCAACCTGCTGGCTGGCCCGCATCAGCCAGCGGGCCATGCGGTGCGGGCTTGTTCGCAGGTTGGGATTTTCCCAACCCTAACCTTGTCTCAACCCACTGGCCCGCGGGTTGAGCTCGCAGGTTGGTCCTGAGGAGTTGAACAACAGTCTCACAAGAGACCAATTAATAACAACCAACGGGGACCAAAAACAATAACCAGATTTGAACAAGCACCAAGAACTAGATCTGACAATAGAGAAAAGAAGACAAAACAGAGGAACCAAGAGAGCAAACAAACAAACCCAAATCTGAAACCACAAGATACAAGCACGAAACAACTTGGGGCCACAGGATTCACTGAGTTGATGTTGGAGAAGCAAAGGGCGACAGAAAACTTGCAGGAAAACAGTGTCACATGCTAGTGGGTGCAACAAGCAGCAGAGCTCCGGGAGGAGCGTGAAGCACCAAGCGCAGGCGAAACGGAGATCGGTCAGTGGGGTTTTGCGATTGGGACCTCCTGAGCATGATGGGGTGGCACGTGTTCCATAATCTGACCATGAACAGAATCTGAACTCTCTCTCGCACTTACTGTTTCTTTACGAACAACAGACCAGCAACGAACGTTCAGAAAATAGTCTAATTAGCAACCTGATTGCTCTGATACCATGTTGAGATAAGCACAGTGAAAATACTAATATTATTATTGATACTTAAGAATAAAATAGAGTACAAAGAGGCCTTTACATAGGCAAACTGATAGACTAATCCTAATCTTAGAATCTATCCTAATCAAATCAAATCAAATCATAATGATAAAATATTCAAATATAATCTTAATAAATACTAAATAATAATAATAATAATAAGTACTTAATTTAATAATAAACTTTCTATTCTTCAATAGAAATAAATCAAGAGTCCTCGACAATAATAAACTGCATGACTCCTTGAACAAAATAATTATTCCTTTTTGGATTCTGATGGGATTCTCTGCACCCTCTCAAGATGAAGTTTGAGTTGTCACAACAACCAATTGAAGAGAACCCAACTAAACTCAAACGGAACAACCAGACAGCAAAATTTGAAGGAGTCTAAACCTGAGAATTTTTACTCAACGGATATAACTGATTGTCTATCATAACAGAACTAATTATGTTCCCTGAAACTCAGATTGATGTTCACTTATCCAAGCTGGGTATGCTTGACATGCTATGTGGTGGGGTGTAAAAGTAATAGGTGGCTTAATTTTTTTCCTAAATTATTATTGGTCATTGTAATTGTAATTGCAAGTGCGCATATTTCTCAAGGGAAATATTCCAAGTTAGGATTGTCCTTTCCTTTTTCTCGGCTATAAATAGATGCCCGCACTCTTGTAGAAGTATCAGAGTCCTAGTCAAGAGAATACAATTCTCCATTCCCCTCTGGCCACTCTTTGACCATTCTTTGCAGTCTTTTTTAACATAGACTGCAATAGTTCAAGAAATGTCACAATCCAAGTTACTGAGATATTATAGTCAGAATGCAGCCTCTATGCACAGCTAGATATATATTAAGCATTTTTTTTATTAACTATTACTCCCTCCGGTCCTAAATATAAGACAAAGTTGACTTTTTTTGGAAAGATTAAGGAAGCTAATTAAATTACTTTAGAGTATTTTTATTTTTATTTTTATTTTTTCTCCAAACTAATTAGTTTGACTAATAAACTGATATATAATCTAAGTATACACAACATATGATATAAATAAGTAACTTGTTTAGCCTCCTTAATCTCTCCAAAAATAGTCAACTTTGTCTTATATTTAGGACCGGAGGGAGTAATATCTATACATCCATTAACGCATTGTTCGGAAGTCAACCTGTAATTTTGAGCATCAGATGAGCAGGAACAACAATGATTTCTGGCACTAGATGATGGACCAATTGAGGGAAATCAAGATAAGCCCAATAATGCCAAGGTGTATGTTAGAAGGAAGTAGGCGTATTGGATAGAGTAACGTGTATTTTTGCCTTATAAATATTTTCATGAACTATGGGTATCCGAAAGAACATACTCCCTCCAGTCTCTTTTATAAGCTTCAATGTTTTGAATGGGTTTGGTCCTTTTTATAAGCTACACTCTAGAGATTGTCTTTTTACGTGGAAAAACTTGGCAGGGACCTATGAGGGAGAATTCTACGTTCTGCATGTCTTAGGGTCTATGTTATTGGGTTTACTGTATTTATTTCCTTTAATTAATGCATGTCACTCTGTACTGGGCTACTGGCTGCTCCCCTAGTTTCCTTTATCTCTGTACGGTAACTGTTTACTATAGTCTCTACTTTTGAAATAGTTTGCCGTCATTAAGCTTACTTGTTAAGAGCGTGGAAGAAAAGTAGTTTGTATTGTAAACTGAAGCCTGTCTCCTCCTTAGATGGGAAGCTGCTCAAATTCCCAAGGTGAAGGTAGCCAAACTTGATAGAAGTAAACTTAACAAGGAACAGAGTGCTTACATGCCCAAGATTCCTGGTATTGCCCAATGTCCTGAACATCTCTTGCCATCAAAGCAGTGGGAGAATGCATTTCTTGCTGAATTTTCAGACCTCAGAGCGGTATGTTATTGTCTTTTTGAAGAGCAACTGGTTTTTTTTTTTTTTTTTTTGATGTGTTGAATATGTATTCACAGCTTGTCATAGTGAAAAGCTTGAAAGATGAAAGGAGGAAAAATATACTGGCCCCATTTTGTTCCAATCTACTTTCCAACTTAGTAACCATTCGACTGCGAGGTTAATAATGAAGAAAACTTTGGATGGATTGGGCGATTGCTATGGTTAAAGAAGTTTGGGACTCCCTGACCCTTCACATCTCCAACTTTAAGACACTTCTTTGCCAGACTCGCGAATCTTTCCTTGAATCATTTTGTAGTAAAATATATATTTTGTTGAGTGAATGATAATGAAATACATTTTGATGATATGACTGAAACGACTTTTGTTTTGGCTTTCTGATGTTTAAGCTCAGAATGGAAGTTTTACCCATGGCATCTTTTGTTATAAAATAGGAGACAGTGCATCATGAGTTATGCTGACAATGCTAGTTACAATTTATTGTATTCTTTTTCACCTCCATAAGTAATAATGTTTTGATACTATTTGTTACAGGGAATTTGATTTTCTTCTAACGAAAGAATTCAACACGATGTCATTGCTAGTTAGTTTAACTAAATGTTTCAGTTCATGAATTAACTAACCCTATTTATTTAATTGTTCGCAAAATTGCAAAGCCAGAAACTGTCGCAGCTTGATGTTTCAAGTGTGCAACATATGAATTCCCTAGAACCAACTGTGAACGAGGCAGGCGCAAGTAGTGTTGTAATGACTGAGGAAACCCAGCATCATAGCCGTGAGAACATTGGGGTGACCACCGATCAAACTGCCTTGACTTCAGAAGATAAGGATACTTCCAGTAGCTGTCCTTTGCTCTCTAAAATTTTAGGAATGGATCCTGTAGCCCGGGTGTCGATGTTGCATAAATGGATTCGCTCGCTGGAGCCGATGGACGCAGTCACAAGAAATGATTGCATGTGGCTGTTTGCTCTCTGTGCAACAGTTGATGCTCCACTGGATGCTGATTCATGTGCTGCTTTAAGGAGTCTGCTACGGAAGTGTGCCGGCTTACGAGCTATGAAGACGGAACTCGATGACGAAGTCGTGATGTTGAATATACTAGCTGCAATTTCAGGCAGGTACTTTGGGCAGGCTGAAAACTAAGTTGGGTTTTGCAACTTTTATGATCTTTATCCTCCTAATCCACTCTGCACAACGTGTACTTGTTTATTTTCTCTGATTATTTCACTCCCATGAAATTTTGTAACTTTATGATCTTATCCTCCTCTTCTGTGCTGGAGTTTTTAGCTTAATTTCCAAGTATTTGTCTCTTCTGTTTTGGGAAGCAAATGGCTCAAGAAATATGTTTCTTTGAAGATGCATAGCATTTAATTTGATTTCGTGGATATCTCTCAATTGCACTGTTGTTTGCCAAGTTATTTGATTGAATGTGAGATGGAAAATTGATCGAATCCCAGATTGGTGTATATGTGCGCCTTGGTACTGAACAATAATATAACGAGGTTAAAAAAAAATAATGCTTCTTGAACAATAATAATATGCTCCATCTTTGTTGTATATTAAAATTAAAGGGCATTTTGAAAGTGTATCCAGTATCATATGTTTTTTGGAGATGTAAAATTACTCATAAATTTTTAAAATGGGGCAAAGCTATCATTTCTGTTAATTTTCGGTAACCTCTGTTAAATTTTTGCCAGCTGGTATCCACGTGGCAAAAATAATTGACTTCTTAGCTGACTAGTGGACACGTGGCGGGGTGTCAAAATGCCCTCTTCTCACTTCTTCCCTGACCTCAACTCAAGTCCTCATCCTCAAGCCGTGAAGTGTGAATTGTGAGCTCTTTCGAAGACCAAAATCTGTTGTACAAGTCCATCATATTGCCGTCGAAGTTTTCTTTCCCTGTCTTGTAGCTACAAAAGCCTTTATGTGTTTCGCCCGCGATGACGGAGGGAAGGGGTGCTGGAAAATTCTTCCTGTTGTCGAACTCGCACTCTGGTGCGTGCACTCCAACGGTGCCGGAGATTTCTTAAAGAAGCCGGCTGATTTGGGGCAGTAGAATGGAAAGAATGGAGACTATTATTGTTATAACTTGTTTCAGCAAATTTATTTCAGACCCTCTCTCTTCCTTAGTTCTTCATCGAACATCCTTCCTCCAAATCAATTTCTTTCATGCTCATTTTATTCCAGTGTTTCCGTCTGCGACAGCGTGTTCGTCGGAGTTTCAAAAATTGCAGATCTATAAGCCTCTTCAGTTCTTAGATCTTGTTTCCTTGTGATGGCAGTGGAGTGTCTAAACGACAATGGTGGTATATAGACGAGTTCCAGAACACGATGGGTCTACACCTTCAATCTTCAATCTTCAATCTTCAACTTATACACACCACTGAGAAAAAAGGCAGCGGCGAGATAAGGTTCTTCTTATCTTCGCGATTTTCAATCCTTGTGGTTATTTAATTTCTGAGTTTCTTTGTGGTGATGATCTGATGGAGAACAAGCAAACATCAGCAAAGGAGATGAATTGTGGGGGCTGTACAGTGCGAGTTTGGACAAATTGGTGAAGACTTGGAGTGCTACGTGGCAGAGCCTAGAACGAACCTGGCACCAAACAAAAAAAAAAAATTAACGGACGTTAAGTATTATTGACGGCAGTGGCATTTTTGCTCCTAATTTTAAGCTTTATAGATATTTGTGTATCTTTACAAAACATATGGTGTTGAGTACACCTTAAATAAAAATTTGTGGATATTTTTACTTCTTTACCAAAAAAAAAAATAACTAAATTAATTAGTTGCCCACACCCGCCCCTATATGCTTCAACATGAACCACATGGGGATAGATTATTGATATGATAATGTACACATTTGATAACATATTTGGGAAAATGCTTCCTAAAATTAGTATTCCTCTCTCATTTAGTGATCTTTATGTTTCAAGATGATTAGTCTCTAACTATTTATGCCTCTTGGAGAATTAGTGGTAGAGACTGTTTTTCCAACGTAATTTACAATATATAAAATAAGTATATGCGAGAAATTTTATCTTAATTTACGTAAATATATGCTAATTCAAACATGCCTTCAGTCTCTAACTACGACAAACTACTGGAGTCTTGGAGTGTTTTTCCATGATAGAATCCCTGGCCTTTGACTTTCCCTTCCGCAAGTTATGTTTGGTATATCTATAAGGCCTTCAGTTCCAAGAACATATTTTTCAATTTATTATTTTTAATTTATTTGGTGCTTAAAGTTTATTTTTTTTTAAAAAAATGTTCCTTTTTTGAATCCAAGAACAAATTTCTTAATGATTCTCTAAAGTACATAATTTTATCTGTAATTAGAGAAATTAAAACACGTGACGGCATATTTCACTTACCAAATTGAGAGGTTAGGTTGAGAGTTCAGAGATTTTTAATAGGACTGAATTAACTTCTCACATTGAGTTGAAGGAACCCATAGTTTTACCCCCTTAACCCATCTAATTATAGAAAAACTACTCCGATAATAAACTTAGGACATATTTTGTAGTGCAAATTATATTATAAACTAGGCCATATATTTAACACCGGATTTATTATTTTAATATATGTACGATATATAGTTTGAGTTAATGTATTTCATTTATAAAAATAAAATTATGGATATATAATCATTTGCAGACTCACCGTTATTAAAATTTACTCCAATAAACTTTATTGTTGTGTTTAACGTATAATCACATTTTTATATTATGTGATGCTTCTTTTCTTTCATTGGAGTATCCATAGTATATCAAACTCTACATGTAATAGACAATGAAGAGTACCAATTTTTTTATAATTATATTACAATAAAAAGATGAGAACATACTAATTACATCATAAAAAAGAGAAAAAGGAAAAACTAACAAAATTTGTATGCAGATAATAAAGTTAACAGAAAAATACAATCATGTCAGACCCGTTGAGAAGAAGAAGAAAGGGACACTTCCTTTGTCCAAATTCGCTTTAAAACTGGATGACAAACGGAATGCCAACGGAGGTGTCGCCGAAAACCAGCACATCGGTAGCAAGTAATGAGAAGGGAAAAAGTACAGTAACTTTAATGTCTATTTCGGGAGTAGCAGTAGAGGAGGAGTATGGAGAATGGATGAAGGTCAAATCAAGGTCTCGGTAGAGGATCCAACGAGCTGATTCGGACATGAAGAACTCAATGCAAACGGTGCCCAACGTTCGGATGAATAGACGAGTGGAAGAGAGAGGAGAAGGATCGCGTTTCCATATCCTGCAAAATTCTGAAGCAGAATCGTTACCTAAAGATAGGGAAGGATTAGCCTTGGAAAAAAAATATGGGAAAGCAATGGAAGAAGAAAGAAGTTGCATCAGGTATCTCGGAAAAGAAAAAGCTTCAGAGTGTCCAGATCTCTGATAGAGCAGGTCCGAGTGGAACAAAGGACGAGGGGAAGCAGACAGTTATGGAGATCTGCGCAGTTAAGAGTCAAAAGAAAGAGAAATTGAAGAAGGAGACCGGTTCGGTGAGGAATAATCAAATTAGGCCTACCCAAGATGTTCAAGCAAGCATTTCTCAAGCAAGTATTAATGGACCAGGGGATAATGCTGACGAGCTGTCGAAATCTATGGTAGAGGGAAGAAAAAAAAAGGTTTTTCTAGGCCTACACTAATTACTCCCTTATTTAAAAAAAAGCAAACAGCTCGGACTCATCATTTGGTCTTCACATCTGCATCTATATCTGGGCCATTAGATATCAATAATGTAAACCAATTGCTTGGGCAAAAGAGACAAACTAGAAAGGAGGAACGTGTTGATAACCGAACTGCACCTGCTGAAGAGGACTACCAGGAATGCTTGAATGACCCGTCAGTAGTCTTAATAGAGGCAGGAGATGTGATTAACCAAGAGGAGGAGGCAACAATGGAGTAGGCAATAATGCAGCTCTCGGATTCAGGCCAATAGCCTTGGAGCTCAGGTTCTTTTTCTCTATCTCTCTCTTTTAAATTAATTTTTGTTATAGATATTATTTCTTGGGACTGTAGAGGCGCAGCCTCAAAAATTTTTCCAGGTCGAATCAAGGATATGCTCAAAGGTAAAAAGGTTAATATTCTTATTCTCTGTGAAACTCGTGTCAGTGGTAGTAAAGCGGACAAAATTATCAGGCATCTTGGTTTCAGTGCTTGGCTTAGGCTTGAAGCTACTGGGTTTGCCGGTGGGATTTGGATCCTTTGGAATGAGGAAGAGCTTAATCTTCAGTATATCTCTTCCTCCACTCAAGTTATTCATGTTAGAGCTACGGTTAAGAATAACTCTGTCAGTTTTTTGCTCTCATGCGTGTATGCCGAACCTAATTGTATGCTGCGTCAACACCTTTGGGATGATATTGTCAACTTCAGTGACTCGGTTAATGAGCCGTGGCTGATCATAGGAGGCTTTAATGCTTATTTGTCTACTGAAGATAAGAAAGGAGGATCAGCTCCAAATCTTCGATCTATGCATCATTTCAGAGATTGCATAATGAAAGCTGATTTGATTGAATCTAAGTTTGTTGGCGAGCGATTCACATGGGAACGTGATCTCTTGAAGGAACGGCTTGATTGGGCCTTCATAAATGCTGATTGGAACCAAGTTTACCCTCTAACTAAAACTCATTACCTGAACAAATTTGGTTTCGATCACAGGCCTATTCTTCTCCGTTGCAATCCGGATAGGTCTTATAGAAGAAGGACAACGCCCTTTCGTTGTCAAGCTGCTTAGTTTCTTGAAGATGGGTTTGCGGATGTGGTTCAAAATTATTGGAGCTTAGATTAATGGACTGATAAAGTGACTAATTTTGCAACCTCGACAGAGGAATGGAATCGTAAAAAAATAGGAAATATTAACGAGAAAAAGAAGAGGCTTTTTAGAAGGATCGAAGGGGTGGAAAGGGCTAGGGGAAGACGTGATAATCAATATTTAGTCCAAACAGAAAAGGAACTTTGGAAGGATTATAACAGAATCTTAGCTCAAGAAGAATTGATGTGGTACCAGAAATCTCGTTGCCAATGGCTCAAATGGGGGGATAAAAATAGTAAATTCGTTCACTCTGCTGTTCAAATTCGACGTAAGAAAAATCGAATTGAGGTTTTGAAAAGGGAGGATGGTAGCTGGACGTTCTATGAGTATGAATTGAAGAATCTTGCCATTAATTATTATACGAATCTCTTTAGCAGCAGTGGGTCTTCTGTCAATCAGCTCATAACAAGTTCATGCTTTCCTAGATTGAGTGACAGGGATATGGAACAACTTCAAGCAAGGGTAACAAATGAGGAAATAAAAAAAATCTATATTTGATTTGGGAGGTTTCAAGGCACCAGGACCTGATGGTATTCAAGCTATTCTCTATCAAGAGTTCTGGCCTATAGTTGGCGAATCCATTTTTACTCTGGTAAGGGATTTCTTCAACGATCCTATGTCGGTCAAGGGCATAAATAATACTAATATTGTGCTCATTCCCAAGATAGAAAGCCCTCAAACAATCATGGATTTTCGGCCGATATCTCTTTATAATGTGAGTATGAACACCCTATTTTGTCCGGGCCCCATTAAAAAATACAAAAATAATTGATAATGATTGGTGTCCAAATTGGCAATCATCATTGAAAGAAAAAATTTAAAAAAAAACGAAAATAAGAAAAAATAAGGAAATCCTCCTATTGATGATGATCGGTGTCTAAATAAGCAATCATTATTGAAAGGGAAAAATTAAAAAAAACGAAAATTAAAATAAATCCTTTAATTGATATGATTGGCATTGTCATTCATTAAGGGAAAATAATAAATAAAAAAAATGAAAAATAGAAAATAAAAAAATCTCATTTATGTTGATAGGTTTAAATTAGGAAGTTACTTGTGGGGAGAATAATGAAAAAAAGATTAAAAATGAAAAAATCTCCACTAATGGTAATTAGGTCAAGTTAGGAAGTTTTATCAATAGAAAATACAAAAAAATTAAAAAAAACGAAAATAAAAAAAATCTCCATTGATGGTGATTGGGTTAAGTTAGGTAGTTCTTAACATAAAATACAAAAAAAAATCAAAAAAACGAAAAATAAAATAAAAAAAATAAAAAAGGGAGCATTTATGAAGAAAACCCTACCTTGAGACTATAAATAGGAGTGCAAGGGTTGAAGCAAAGGGGACAAGAATTTTGGGAGAGCAAGGAGATAAGGTCTGTGGTTGAGTTTTCATCCTTTTCTTTGATTTCACTTTTACATCTTGTTTTTTTTCTCTCTCATCTAATATCCCTTGGTTCATGCTTACTTCATCATTCATGCACTATGACTTTATCCAATATGCATTACATTGCTTTACTTTGTATTATGATGTTGCTGGACGTGTTTTAGCTCATTATGATCTTGTGGATTTGCATTTTATTGTCCAACTGAATTATCTCATACATAGGCAAGAGGTATGTGCTGTCTTATTTTCTTATGATATTAGGTGCTATGCTTAATAAATATAGATAATATAATTGTACTTGCCTCTTGTTTATTATGTGGTTCTATCACCCTATCTCTTATTGTAGCGGGTTCAAAGAATAAAAGGTACACATAAATCTCCTGACTTTTGACTTCCTTTTTGTTTAACTTGTGTTACTTTTCTTTTTTTCTTAATCCCTTTCTTAGGTCCTCTTTTAAAAAAAAGAAAAAAAATATTTTGACACATTTTGATAAATGAAAATAAAATGGAAAAACTCTCTTTTATAAGAAAATAAAAAAAAACATTTTTTGAAAAAAAAAGAAGTAAAAAACACAAACCCAACAAAAAAAACTATTTTTCTCAAATAAATTAAATAAATATTTTTCTAAAAATCACCAACCAAGTGACACGCTTTTCTACCCCCTCGAACTACGTGGGCTATGTTCCCTCTAAAGGGTACGTAGGCCCTAGGTTTTCATCCTAGGTCAAGTCCAATTTTGTAAATAAATATATTTTTTCTTATTTCTTGTTGTAAATAAATGTTCTTTTTTTAAATAAATATATTTTTTCTTATTGTAAATAAGTGTTCTTTGTTCTTCTTCTTTAGTTTTCATTTCATTTAGTTTGGTAAATATTCTTTTTGTTTATTTGGGTAAATATACTAAAGTTAAAGGCCATAATATTTTTAAATAATTAACTTAGGGTAACCATTCTTATGAATGGGTGTTGTGGGGTGCCTAACACCTTCCCCATACACAATCGACTCCCGAATCCTAAATGGTTTTTGTAGACCAGTTTCCATTTTTAAAAAGGTTTCCAAAATTATCCTATTTTCAAAAATTTTGGTGGCGGCTCCATGTTTTTCTAAATTTCGGGCGCTACAGCTTGGCGACTCCGTTGGGGACAGTTTGAGAGTCAAGCCCATTTAAGTTAAATTTTTAAAAATAATTTGGCCTTAATTTTATTTTAATTACCCTTTTCTTATTATTATTATTTTTTGTGAATAGTTGTTTTTATTTATTAAATTCCTTATTCATCTATTTGCTTTTTTTTTTGCTCATTTTTTCTATCTATCTTGTGATCTGCTTAGCAGATGAGGGTTGGGTAGAACCTAGGCCCATAGGTTGGTATGCTCTCCACACACACTGAACACATACACTATTCTCCTCACACACATTTTGGGCCCTATACCCGAGTTTGTGAGTTCCTTATGTGAGTGGAAGTTTCTAGCGGTCTCCCTGTGGGGTTTTAAGAACCCCCTGAGGTTACTGTGAAGACTTCATCCTAGCTGTTACTCATTTGGTGAGATTGATCCCTGTGGGGTTTTCAGAACCCCCTGAAGGTCAATTTCATCAAATGGGGTCTTCATCTTTACGATGGGGGCAGTTAGGAGACCTTTATCTGTGAGAATTAGAACCACCTTGAAACCATTGCACCTATTAGTAGAAATTATAGACCTACCCAATTAATTAGTACCTACCTATCTTAGGATAGATACTACTAACCTAGGGTCATTCCTAAAATAGGACACTGGAGGGCATATATTTACTTATTGTTGATAATCATTATTGTCATCCATGCATTATCAATGAAACCCCTAGGATCAAGTGACTAATTGTCGCTCCACTTGAGTATGTATCTAGCATCACTTCACATAAAGATACATCACAAGGACGGTGTATGCATTATATAGCCAACCTTAGTCTAAGGGTCCGTGACCCTAAAAGACTATCAATCATATTAGAAAACATCTCAATGAGAGATAATCCTTTAGGACTCTTGAGGTATCATTATATCATTCATTAGCATTTTAGCTTCATTTGATATGGGCCTTGGACATAATCATCATTTTTTAAAACCCTTAGCCGCGTGATAGCTTGGGCCATTCGCAGGTTAATGGGCACTTCATTCTCCCTATGAGGTAATAGATCTCTTGAGGAGGTGAAGTTCTTTTTCTTAATGTCTATCACCCATATCAAAACTTGAAGTATAAGTCATTACTCTTTCATATCTCATGAGATATCCTTGTATCATCCATTGGCATTTAGCTTCATTTGATATGGGCCTTAGACATAATGAACATTTAACAAAACCCTTAGCCGCGTAATAGCTTGGGTCGTTCGCAGGTTAATGGGCACTTCATCCTCCCTATGGGGTATTACATCTCTTGAGGAGATGAAATTCTTTTTCTCAATGTCCATCACCTATATCAAGGCTAGAAAGCACATGTAATCATCTGCATAGCATGCATTCAGAAATACTTTTTGACTCTTCCTTCTATTTCCTTTAATAAAGGACAAGCAAATTATCTAACAACTAAAAATTTGGCACAAAGGTTAAATGGCAAAAAACCAGGTTTAAATCAAGTTCCTATTGGAAAGGTGTATTGCATGCTTATCACTATGGTCAATGATAAGATCTTGGCTAGGATGGGACTCAGGGTTCTTCCTATCTAATGATCAACTCTAGTTCTCCCTGTGGAATAATAGATTCCCTGAGGAAGCTAGAGGATGCTTGTGCCAGAATACCTTTATGCCATACACCATGGATAACTCGCTATGCCCTTTTGAAATTTTGAGTTCAAATAAACTAATATAGGCAGGTGATACAATATTGCTCCATCTAGATGTCCTCGCCAGTTACCCCCTACGTGTTCATACAACACACACTCACGTAGTCGTCAGATGGCAGCCAGCAGTGCAAATGAAGCCGAATCTAATATGAATCATTGGATCGGAAGGGAAGATTAGCACTCTGAAAATCCCCATATAAGGAAGAAATTCCTGATGTTCTCTAAAGTGCTAAACAAGCTGACTATTGCAATGGTTTCAACAATAGGCAAAAAGACCTGCACGTGGATTTTAGCTGGTGATTCTGGAAGGGCTCTGAAAAATTGGGAGTTTAAGGACACCTTCAATTCTATCATTTTAGAGTAACATGCCTAGCTAAAAGTTGTCTTTTTATGCTTTGTATACGCCTTTAGGCGAGCTCTTATATAAACCATGAATAAAGAATGATATGTGAATAAAATTCACTTATTTATATCCATTCCTTTCTTTTTCCTTCTATTCATTCGTTGTTCATTTTTCGCCCTTCAGGAAGTCGATTTCCTCGGAACTCTTGTCCAATGTAGAGGTTCCTAAATCCCTGAATGATGATTCGCTTGTTGCCATTGATATGCATGATTATGAGTATGATGATGATGAGGTCATTCAAGTATACAAAAAAAATCCTCGAATCCGACAACAATAGAATGTGCCCACATGAAGATGTAATTGAAGTAATAAATATGGGCACAGAGGAAGAAAAGAGAGAACTAAAGATAGTAGATAACCCCGAAAGAGAGCAAATGGTTGAACTCTTAAAAGAATTCATAGATGTATTCGCATGGTCTTATCAGGACATGCTAGGCCTTGATCCAGGGATTGCCTCTCACAAGATCCCCTTATTCCCAGACACTACGGCTAAAAAGCAGAAATTGAGGAGGCTCACTTCCGATATGTCCTTAGTGGTTCGAGACGAGGTGATGAAGCAATTAGAAGCGGGTTTCCTAGAAGTAGCTAAATACCCACAATGGATAGCAAATGTCGTTCTTGTCCCAAAGAAAGACGGCAGAATTCGAATGTGTGTGGATTATCGAGATCTGAATAAAGCTAGCCCAAAAGGCGATTTTCCATTGCCTCATATTGATGTCCTGGTTGATAATACAGCCCGTAGCTATAGGTACTCGTTCATGGATGGGTACTCAGGGTATAACCAAATCCCTATGGATAGAGAGGACAAAGAAAAAACCACATTTATTACACAATGGGGAACTTATTGTTACCGCGTCATGCCATTCGGGCTAAAGAATGCTGGGGCAACTTATCAGCGTGCCATGGTGGCACTCTTCCCTGATATGATGCATAAAGAACTTGAAGTATACGTGGATGATATGGTAGCTAAATCTTCTGAGGGAGAAAGTCATGTTGTGGTGTTAAGAAAGCTGTTTGAAAGGCTACGCAAGCACAAGCTACAACTAAATCCTAACAAATGCATCTTTGGAGCTTTATCTAGAAAATTGTTGGGCTTCATTGTAAGCAAAAAAGGGATTACAGTATATCCAGACAAAGTAAAAGCAATACAGGAAATGCCCCCTCCTCAAACAAAAAAGGAAGTTCGAAGCTTTTTGGGGTGACTGAATTACATTGCACGATTCATTGCCAACCTGACTGCAACTTGTGAGCCGATATTCAAGCTTTTAAAGAAGAACTGCACCAGGAAGTGGGATGAAGATTGCCAACAGGCATTTGATAGAATCAAGGATTATTTGTTAAATCCCCCAATTTTGGTTCCTCCTGTACCAGGACGACCTTTAATTTTGTATTTAACAATACGACCAAATTCCATGGGAGCCATGCTGGGGCAACAAGACGCATCTAAGCGAAGAGAACAAGCGATCTATTACTTGAGCAAGAAGTTTAATGATTGTGAGTCACATTACCAGATGATCGAGCTAACTTGTTGTGGTTTAGTCTGGGCTACAAGGAGGTTGAGGCAATACATGCTTTACTACACCACTTGGTTAATTTCAAGAGTAGACCCACTCAAGTACATCTTTGAAAGCCCGCATGTAGCCGGAAGAGTCTCTAAGTGGCAAGTAATATTGTCTGAATATGATATAAGATACGTCATTCAAAAATCTGTCAAGGGTGGTACGATAGCAGATCACTTAGTGGAAAACCCTATAGATGAATGCCAGCAACTAGATTTCAAATTTCCAGATAAAGACATATGTGCTACAGAAGACCCGATCGAGGAAAGCAAATCGAAAGGGTGGGAAATGTATTTTGATGGCGCAGCAAACATGCATGGCAATGGTGTACGGGCAGTAATCATATCCCCAGATGGAAAGCAATTTCCGATTGCTATAAAGTTAGGGTTTGACTGCACCAATAACATGACAGAATATGAAGCTTGTATTAATGGTCTCCAGGCTGCCATAGATCTGGGGATAAAAAACCTAAGAGTCTATGGTGACTCAGCTCTCATAATTTATCAGGTGACTGGTGAATGGCGTACTAAATACCCAAAGTTGATCCCTTATCAAGAGTATTTGATAGAGTTGATCAAAAACTTTGAAGTAATCAATTTTCATCACATGGCTAGAGAAAAGAATCACTTTGCTGATGCGTTAGCTACTTTAGCAGCTATGATCCAACTTGATTGTGGGGTCCAAGTTCAACCAATACAGATTGAGACTAGAAGATCGCTAGCATTTTGCTTCAATATTGGAAGAGAGCACGACGAGCAACCTTGGTACCATAGTATCAAGATGTATATGGAGCATGGTACTTACCCTCCAGACGCAACACATAATGAAAAGAAGACCATCCGGAGATTGGCCATGGGCTTTTTTATTAGTAATAACGTCCTATATAAGAGAAGCTTTGATGGGACATTGCTACGCTGTGTAGACATGAGGGAGGCGCACAAGATTATGGCAGAGATCCATGAAGGCGTATGCGGTACACATGTAAATGGCCACTCATTAACTAAACAAGCTCAAAGATCTGGTTACTACTGGATAACTATGGAGAAGGATTGTATCAATTATAAAGTGTCATAAGTGCTAGATATATGCCAACAAAGCTAACGCCCCTCTGACTATAATGCATAGTCTCGTATCTCCATGGCCGTTCTCCATGTGGGGAATAGATGTCATTGGGCCGATTAACCCAAAAGCTTCGAATGGTCATCGTTTCATCCTCGTTGCTATTGACTATTTCACTAAGTGGGTAAAAGCCAATTCCTTTGCTAGTATTACTCAGAAGGCTTTCATCAAATTCTTAAAGGACAATGTCATTTGTAGATATGGGTTACCAGAGAGGATCATAACTGACAATGCACCAAACCTCAACAGGGCAGCAGTTAAAGAATTATGTGATCAGTTCAAGATCAAACATCATAATTCTGCACCATATAGGCCACAGATGAATGGTGCAGTTGAGGCAGCCAATAAGAATATTAAGAAGATCCTCAGCAAAATGACAGTGACCTATAAGGACTGGCACGAAATGCTTCCATATGCATTACATGGATACCGTACCACAATGCGTACTTCAACTGGGGCAACCCCTTACTCTTTAGTTTATGGCATGGAGGCTGTTACTCCAATTGAGGTGGAAATACCATCCCTGAGAATCTTGGCTGAATCAGACTTAGATGAAAGCGAATGGATACGTTCTCGATTTGAACAATTAAATATGATTGAAGAAAAAAGGCTCATAGCCATATGTCATGGGCAGTTATATCAATCACGAGTGGCAAGGGCCTTTAATAAGAAACTACGACCCAGGTGGTTTAAAGTAGGAGACCTAGTCCTCAAGAAGATCCTCCCAAATCAAGAAGATGATAGAGGTAAATGGGCTCCGAACTATGAAGGCCCATATGTTGTTAAGCAAGCTTTCTCTGGTGGGGCATTGATATTGACAAACATGAATGGCCAAGATCTACCAAGGCCAATCAATTCAGATGCTGTAAAGAAATACTATGCGTAACGGCTGGCACCCTTTCAAAGCCCTGTACCGGCAGGCACCCTCAAAGCCCAGTAACGGCTGGCACCTTTTTCAAAGCCCTGTACCGGCAGGCACCCTCAAAGCCCAGTAACGGCTGGCACCCTTTCAAAGCCCTGTACCGGCAGGCACCCTCAAAGCCCAGTAACGGCTGCCACCCTTTCAAAGCCCTGTACCGGCAGGCACCATCAAAGCCCAGTAACGGCTGGCACCCTTTCAAAGCCCTATACCGGCAGGCACCCTCAAAGCCCAGTAATGGCTGGAACCTTTTTCAAAGCCCTGTAACGGCAGGCACCCTCAAAGCCCAGTAACGGCTGGCACCCTTTCAAAGCCCTGTACAGACAGGCACCCTCAAAGCCCAGTAACGGCTGGCACAATTCTTTTAAAGCCCTGTAACGGCAGGCACTATTCTTTCAAAGTCCTGTATCAGCAGGCACCCTCAAAGCCCAGTAACGGCTGGCACAATTCTTTTAAAGCCCTGTAACGGTAGGCACTATTCTTTCAAAGTCCTGACCAACAGGCACCCTCAAAGCCTAGTAACGGCTGGCACAATTCTTTTAAAGCCCTGTAACGGTAGGCTCTATTCTTTCAAAGCCCTGTATCAGCAGGCACTCTCAAAGCCCAGTACCGGCTGGCACAATTCTTTTACGCCCCACCAAAGTCCTATGCTACTAGACGCTTCACTTCCATTCCAGGTAATCATCTATCTCCACTTGCGTTCTTCTCCCCTATGAACCAAGTAAAGAGGGGCATGGACACTGTATTTTGTCCAAACCCTCTTTGGTTCCAAGGGGGGCACCTTGTTCTCTGGCCGGACAAAATACGTGTTCTTATCTTTACTTGCTTCATAGATGAGAATCTCACTTTTCTCAGTTACGAAACAAGTAAAGAGGGGCAACTGTAAACACCCTATTTTGTCCGGGCCCCACTAAAAAATACAAAAATAATTGATAATGATTGGTGTCCAAATTGGCAATCATCATTGAAAGAAAAAATAAAAAAAAAGAAAATAAGAAAAAATAAGGAAATCCTCTTATTGATGATGATCGGTGTCTAAATAGGCAATCATCATTGAAAGGGAAAAATTTTTAAAAAAAACGAAAATTAAAATAAATCCCTTAATTGATATGATTGGCATTGTCATTCATTAAGGGAAAATAATAAATAAAAAAAATGAAAAATAAAAAATAAAAAAATCTCATTTATGTTGATAGGTTTAAATTAGGAAGTTACTTGTGGGGAGAATAATGAAAAAAAGATTAAAAATGAAAAAATCTCCACTAATGGTAATTAGGTCAA
This sequence comes from Inga oerstediana, assembly GCA_963210345.1. NCBI lineage: Eukaryota > Viridiplantae > Streptophyta > Magnoliopsida > Fabales > Fabaceae > Inga > Inga oerstediana. The sequence goes on along the minus strand of OY723410.1, from coordinate 37,807,078 downwards.
GTTAGGAAGTTTTATCAATAGAAAATACAAAAAAATAAAAAAAACGAAAATAAAAAAAAATCTCCATTGATGGTGATTGCGTTAAGTTAGGTAGTTCTTAACATAAAATACAAAAAAATCAAAAAAACGAAAAATAAAATAAAAAAAATAAAAAAGGGAGCATTTATGAAGAAAACCCTACCTTGAGACTATAAATAGGAGTGCAAGGGTTGAAGCAAAGGGGACAAGAATTTTGGGAGAGCAAGGAGATAAGGTCTGTGGTTAAGTTTTCATCCTTTTCTTTGATTTCACTTTTACATCTCGTTTTTTTTCTCTCTCATCTAATATCCCTTGGTTCATGCTTACTTCATCATTCATGCACTATGACTTTATCCAATATGCATTACATTGCTTTACTTTGTATTATGATGTTGCTGGACGTGTTTTAGCTCATTATGATCTTGTGGATTTGCATTTTATTGTCCAACTGAATTATCTCATACATAGGCAAAAGGTATGTGCTGTCTTATTTTCTTATGATATTAGGTGCTATGCTTAATAAATATAGATAATATAATTGTATTTGCCTCTTGTTTATTATGTGGTTCTATCACTCTATCTCTTATTGTAGCGGGTTCAAAGAATAAAAGGTACGCATAAATTTCCTGACTTTTGACTTCTTTTTTGTTTAACTTGTGTTACTTTTCTTTTTTTCTTAATCCCTTTCTTAGGTCCTCTTTCAAAAAAAAAAAAGAAAAAAAATATTTTGACACATTTTGATAAATGAAAATAAAATGGAAAAACTCTCTTTTATAAGAAAATAAAAAAAAAAATGTTTTTTGAAAAAAAAAAGTAAAAAACACAAACCCAACAAAAAAAATATTTTTCTCAAATAAATTAAATAAATATTTTTCTAAAAATCACCAACCAAATGACACGCTTTTCTACCCCCTCGAACTACGTGGGCTTTGATCCGTCTAAAGGGTACGTAGGCCCTAGGTTTTCATCCTAGGTCAAGTCCAATTTTGTAAATAAATATATTTTTTCTTATTTCTTGTTGTAAATAAATGTTCTTTTTTTAAATAAATATATTTTTTCTTATTGTAAATAAGTGTTCTTTGTTCTTCTTCTTTAGTTTTCATTTCATTTAGTTTGGTAAATATTCTTTTTGTTTATTTGGGTAAATATACTAAAGTTAAAGGCCATAATATTTTTAAATAATTAACTTAGGGTAACCATTCTTATGAATGGGTGTTGTGGGGTGCCTAACACCTTCCCCATACACAATCGACTCCCGAACCCTAAATGGTTTTTGTAGACCAGTTTCCATTTTTAAAAAGGTTTCCAAAATTATCCTATTTTCAAAAATTTTGGTGGCAGCTCCATGTTTTTCTAAATTTGGGGCGCTACAGTGAGCTACAAAATTATTACTAAAACTATTTTGCATAGACTCCGGGAGATTATGGGGAAAGTTGTTGGTAAACATCAGTGTAGCTTTATAGCTGGAAGACAGAGCAGTGATAACATTATAGTGGCACAGGAGGTTATCTATTCAATGAAGACTAAATCTGGCAAGACAGGTTGGATGGCACTCAAGGTTGACTTAGAGAAGGCTTTTGATCGTCTTGAATGGGGTTTTATTCAAGATACTCTTAGAATGTTGGGCCTTGAGGAAAAATTGTGCGAAGCTATCATGGCATGCATTACCACCTCATCTTCTCAAATTCTATGGAATGGTGAAGTCACTTCTACTTTCAATTCATCTAGAGGCATTCGTCAGGGAGATCCAATCTCTCCCTATATATTTACCTTGTGTATGGAGAGATTAAGCCATATAATTCATGATGCTATTGATAATGACACGTGGACTCCGATTCAGCTGAACAGAGGAGGTCCTCTTATTTCTCATCTATTTTTTGCTGATGACCTCATTCTGTTTGGGGAGGCCTCTGAAAGTCAGGTTGAGGGGATGTTAGATTGTATCCAGAGATTCTGTGAGGCTTCGCGGCAAAAAATGAATCGAGGTAAGACAAAAGTTTGTTTTTCGAAGAATGTGAACTTCTCTAGAGCTTTAAGTATAAGTCGGAGTATGGGAGTTGGCCTTACAGGGGATCTGGGTAAATATCTGGGAATTCCTTTGATACACAAAAGAGTGAACTACGTCACTTTTATGCCTATCTTGGAAAAAACCAGGAATAAGCTTTCAGGATGGAAAAGGAGATATCTGAACTTGGCCGGTTGTTCTACTCTTGTTAAATCAGTCTTAAATGCCTTGCCATCGTATTACATGTAGACAATGTTATTACCCAAAGGAATGCTGAACGAGCTTGAAAAAAGAAGCAGAAACTTCCTATGGGGGGAAGAAGACGATAGAAAGAAACTTCATTTGATATCTTGGGATCAAATAACCAGAGATAAGAAAGACAGAGGCCTTGGGATTCGTGAATTAGGAAGACAAAATGAAGTTTTTTTGATGAAGCTATGCTGGCACCTCCTTAACAGCAAAGATGTTCTATGGGTTAGGGTTCTTCGATCGAAGTATAGATGTGGCATTGGCTTCATGCCAAGGATTCAACACAAGACAAACTCATCTACGACTTGGAGAGGTATATGTGCTGTATGGGAAAATTTTATCAAAGGCGTAAGAGTCAATATTGGGAATGGGAATTTGGCCTCATTCTGGCATGATAATTGGTCTGAGATGAATAGACCTTTAATTGAGCTCATTCCGGGTTATGAAGCTTTTGTGGATAGGGAAGCTAAAGTAAGTGATTATACTAATCTGTTGGGAGATTGGGACAGGGATAAGCTAAGCCAATGGTTCCAGCCTCATGTTACTGATCGTCTTATGCGAGCCCACCCTCCTCGTGAGAAGAGGGGAGAAGATAAGTATTACTGGAAGCCTTCTTCGGATGGCTGCTTTTCTGTTAAATCTGCATATTATTTCCTTTCTGCAGGTACTCATGCTGTCAGAGAGCCATTTTGGAAGAAACTGTGGAGATGCTCAATTTGAGAACTCAGAGAGGCCTCATGGATTCGGCAAGTTGTTCATTCGGTTGTAACCAAGAGGAGGACATGATGCACATGCTTAGAGATTGTGGGAACGCTCGGGAGTGATGGATTGCTTTAATTCATCCGACCTTGTGGGATAAATTCATATCATTACAAGAGAGAGAATGGATAAATTGGAATCTTAAACATGGATTTGGCAGAGATTTCACGAGAAAAGTCCAATGGGCTTCCTTGTTTGGTTATGTCTGTTGGGATATATGGGTATCCAGATGCAAGAATGTATTTGGCGAGGAGCTTAAGTTTTATTCACAGGATGCACAGGCCAGCTTCTTTCGCGCTAGCTGGGATCAGGATCTACTTTCCCATTGTAAGTTTTACTTACACCAGTCATCTGAATATTAGAGTGTAAGAGACAGGCAGGCAGGCTTTGTACACTTGGAGGTAGATGGATCGGCTATGGACTCAGGTCAATGCAGCTGTGGGGGAGTTTTATGTGATATGGAAGGAGCTTGGCTTGGTGGTTTCACGTGTAAGCTGTTGACAGTTCCTCCTGCAATCATAGAGATTTTAGCAATTATCCAAGGATTTCAAATTTGCTGGAGCAGAGGATACAGAAACATTCTGATCCACACTGATTGTATTGAGGCTATCAATTTGTTAATGAGAGGTGGAGAGCAAAACCACCCTTTCAGTGTTATTATTGTAGAAGCTAGATTATGGTTGTCTAGGGATTGGCATGTTTTATTGAATTACATTCCTAGAGATCAGAATAGGAATGCAGATCATCTTGCTAGATTAGCGCATACTAATGCGGAGGTTTTTGTCTTCTTTGATCAACCACCACCTTCGTTGGAGGAGGCGGTCGTTAATAATCAATTTGGGGTTTCCCCTTTTGCTTTGTATTAAGTTCTTTGTTGTAACTTAATGAATTCCAGTTATCATTCAAAAAAAAAAAACTGGATCATCCACTTGAATACAAGCCCATTTTTTTTCTTAACGCTTTGGTAATCCAAAAGAGATAATGACTGGACCCTCCCATGAACACCCAAACTTGAAATAGTCAGATAGAATATAATCCCTGAAGAAGCCATATGTATTTGTAGAATATCCCTAGCGAGATATTAGAGATCATATAGGATTTAATTGTTTGATTTTATCTATATATAATAATAAATCTCAATCACAATTCACTGTTCATATGAATAGTGAAATTCTCGTGAACAGTGTTAGCTTCTGTGTCTGGCTGCATGTGTACTTTTTCTCTCCTAGATTATTTCAAATTTTGAAATTCCCCCTGTTAGTAGTCTCACTTTTCTTTCCTGCATCCTTTTATCTCCTAAATAAGGATCCTACGGATTGTAGTTGTGGGCAGATTCAGAGATGAGCTACGAAGCATAATACTTTTCTAAAGACTTTGAGTGGGAAGAATTAAGAGCAGGGATCGAAGCAAACCCTTATTTTTCTTACCACCTACTCCCATTTGAGCCATCTTCTTCTTTGAGACAAGCGGGAACCGATGTGAATGCTTGGGAGCAATTTCACAGCCGTCATTCCTCCGGGAAATTCTTTAAGGTTTTTCTGCTGCAAGATTTCTTTATTTTACACTTATTTTAAATTGTCTTTGTTTGTCTAAGGAAGAAGATGGCTCCAAAAATCACCCTATCGCTGAGTTGGATTCTCCCACTTTTGTAAGGGTTAGAATCAAAGCCACCAACTTGAATTTCGCAAATTATTTGTAGATACTAGGTAAGTATCAAGAGAAGGCTCCATTGTCATTTATCCCAGGTTCTGATTTTTCTGGCTTCGTTGATGCTGTAGGCCCCAAAGTTTCCAATCTCAGAGTTGGAGACCTTGTTTGTTCCTTCATTCCTCTTGGGTCTTTTGCTGAATTCATCGTTGTAGACTAGAGCCATCTGTAAGATTCTACCCAAATTTTCCTATTGCCCTTCATTCCATTTCATTTTTAATTTTAGAACTCTTCTATGTCATGTGTTTAATTGTCATTCATTGTTAAGGTTTCGTGTACCAGAAGGTTGTGATCTGGCTGACACCGACGCTTTTCCAGTGGCTTTCGGTACTTCACACGTAGCACTCGTCCATAGAGCTAGATTGACATCTGGTCATGTATCTGATTATCTTCAACATGATGGTATGTGCAACTTCCATTCAGATTGGGCAACATTTTACTTTAGGTTATATAACAACTTATAATATCAACTGTTTATTGCTCGCCTATCCACATAAAGAAAAATTTTTATTGCTTACTCTGTCTGTGTTTGTTTATCTACCTCAAACCTTAAGAGTTTTCTTTATTTCTGAACTTCTTGTCCAGACTCCAGACTGATGGTCAGATAAGGTAATTTTGTCGCACTAGATTGGCATGAGTATTTGTGATGTTCCACTAGTATTTTTTTAATTTTCCCTTAAAAAAAGTGGTTTGGAAAATTTAGAGTAGTTTGTTTGTGTCTTTTTAGGAGGATTAGGTGTTTCCAGCTGACTTGTAGGTTTTTTAACCATAAATTCATTGGTTTTGGCTAGAAAAAAGGGGCATAAGTTCTTAAAGGCATTGTGCTATGTTGCTGATTTGTAATGTCTTTGGGTAGGACAGGATGTGAGACTGTTAAATATGTAGTGTTTTTGGGCTCTCTTAAATGTCTATGCTGAAGATATTTTAGGGGATTGCATTGTGGACATATGAAGAGATTGGAACACTATTTTGAGCTAAAAGTTCTGTAATGTTTTCCTTTTCTTGGGAGGATGACTACTGTTTTGTACTGTTCTTTTCAGAGGAAAAATTGATCAAGCATGTTCCCCATGATTGAATTTTACTTTGATCTCTTTGATTCTCCATGTTAGTTGTAGTATCCCCATGCATGCTTAGCTGTCTTTCCATTTCTTATGATATTTGCAATGTGATGTTGATAGAATTCACACAAAACACACTACTGAATGCCCCGTTTTCCTAAAAGCATATGATTTTGAAATAAACCGAGATAGCAGCTTAATTAAAACATGCCATGTGTTTTACTTGGGTCTTGCCCTGTTTTCCACAACAACAAAAACAAAAGAAAACATGCCATATTGATGTTTTCATGTTCTATGATAATTTTGTATTGTATTATGATAAAAAAACCAAAAATGAAATTAAAATATTTTGACATACCATAAAGAAAATGAAAGTTTTTTCCACTTTAATGCCTATTTGACATTTTTATGTTCACTTATTAATTTCTAGGATTAGAGGAACCACTACAGTTGAAATTGCATATGGCCTTCATTGGTATCTAAAATATTGGTGTGGTGCTCATGTTTCATGGGACAAGACTGGTGGCATTCAGATAGCAACTCCTATTTGACTTTGATATTATTTTTTCAGATGCTTGCCGATCTAGAGTAGTGGAAGCTATAGGGTAGTTAAAGTTACTGGGTATCAAAACTTCTATGCTTACTAGATATAGCCATGTAGGCTCAAGAGCAGGTTTGAAATTGTATTTTTCCATTGAATTTTTAGTGCTTTTTTCATTCCTCTTTTTCACTGTTTTCTTACTTCATTTCAGGCGTCAAATACTTAGAATTTCAAGCATAAATGATAAAATTTGAAACGCAAACTGATGGTGAAAGATTTCTTAGAACTAACTAAAATTTTTGTCTAACTTATTTCACTATTTTTTTCCCTGTAGAATGTCATCCAATTCTTGAGTTTGATTAGACAAGCTTATATTTTGTTTTTGTTGGCTTTGCTTATGGAAGATTTATGTATAAATTTTGTCATCCAATCCTTCCAATAGATCTTTTCTTCATATTTTTAGGGAGAGGACGTAATTCTAAAATTGATTTAATAGTCCACATTTACATCACATTTTTTATAGCTAGGTGATGAAGTGAATAGTAGAAGTCTTGAGTAGTTTACTGATGTGAATGTTACTAATTTTTGAAACATTATCCAACACCAATGTAAATGTTTGACACTTTTTCTCTGACCTTTCAAATTGAATTATTGGGTTACTAATTTCAAGATCAACATCTCAATTGGAAGTTGGTCTTGGGTGCCTTAAAGGATTATTGTAACGCTTGGTTGACTAGCCACCAAACATTTACATTGGTGTTGTATAATATTTCAAGATATTTTAGATTATTTAGATTAATTATTATTTTATTATTAAGTTTGATTTTATATTTAGATAAATTATCCCTATGTTGGAAAAGTAATCCAACTATGTCTATTGTCATAAGGTTTAGTAAGTAGAGTCCCATTTGTAGATTTGCATTAATTGTTGGGTATAAACCAATGATTTGAAGATCAAAACAAAGAAGAGGTGGTTTTAGCTTCCTCCACTTGTCACGATTACCAATAAAGATGTAATATTCATGTTATTGTTCTTTTTTTTCCAGTCTGCAAGATCCTGTTTTTAAGGTATTGTGTTACAAGTTTTGTTTAATAGATATTTCCATGTGTTACAATAATTATAGAGCTGTTGGAAATGTTTACTGACTAAAGTAGCTCTCTGTTGGAGGGGGTGTTTTGCAATTGTGGTACCGCTTACCATGTCTTTTCATTGGTAATGTGAAATATCATTGAAAGATCCTGAATGCGATTTTATATAAAAGCTTTTTTATTATTGGCACTTGGTAGTTTGAAGGATTCTTATTTACTGCATGGTATAGCATTTGTTAATCCTTTGGTCACTCCCAAGAATAAAGGATATGATGTGGGAATCGCATGTTTTTCCCCTTAAACCCCCTTTTCAATATTATGATTAGTATTGGCTACGTTGTTGAGATGGTATGGCTTTTGTTTGTTGCCTTTGCTACAAAAGAAGTGACTCTGGAATAGACAACTTTTATTGTATACTATTTAGAAGCATAAGGGTTTAGTGAGCATTGAAGTTAATCTATTAAAAAAGGCTTGAAGTTAATGACTTGCAAATTTTTTCACTATGTAACAAGAAAAGCAAAGGAAAGCTTCAATGGTGTCATTAATTGCCAATGAACTTTATTGCTTGCTTACTACTCACAGAACAAAGTTTTGCATAGGGAATTTGAGAATGAACAATAGTGGAAAGGAGAAATATTTGAAATTTGGAGGATATATCTACTGCATATCTCTATACTTTTTGTGTTTGGTAAGAACATGGAGAGAATTAGTTTTGGAAACATATATGTTCATATTGCTATTTTCATTCTACTATGCACTACTCCATTCTGGATTTTTATCTTCCTTACTGTTGACATTGGTAATGACAATATTGGAGAGCCTCTAATAGTTTTTGAGATTATTATTTCCATGATTTGTTGTACGGTGGCTTTTGGAGGATCCCAATGAGAGAAATGTTTGATTTCATTCATGTGAAATGCATTGTAGTATTTATGATTAGAGATAAGTGGTTAGCATTGTGTTCGTTCATAATGTGTCACATTTTAACGAAGAAGCATTTTATGATGTATGTGGTAATTTCTTTTTTTAGCACTTTTATGATATTTTAGTTAATATTAATCTTTGAATGCGTTATGTGCAATTTATGTCATAGGAACTAATTTATGCGTAATTGAATATATTGGGAATATTGAGTGCACTTAGCTAATTCATCCTATGCATCGTGCGGGGGAGTTAGTGCTTGTTCTTATTATAGTTTGATTGTAATCTCATCTCCGTGTATCTCACTCACTCCCACATATCTCTCTCCCCCCCATGAAATTCGGCCTCCTTTTGACTTGAGTGATTTACTTCTCTCATACATAATATTGTCACCACCGATTGAAAATAATGCAGAGAATATATTCAAACCTCCAATTTCTTCATATCAAAGAACTGAAGATATAATCGGAGTTCTTCTCAGTTCCTGATCATCCCTCTATCAAAACTCGGCAATTCCCAATCGCTCTTAGGTCACATTGTCGAAAGTTTTCTTTCTTGCTAGTTCACGTTCTCGCACTAATTAAAGATTGAATGCCCAGTCAGTATGTCGACTACTTCCTCTGACGTCGAAGGCTCCTCCCCTGTGCCAGGGTTTGGCACTACTGATACGTCAACAGTCCTAATTGTCTTAGAGAAGCTCACTGGCTGTAACTACTGATAATGGGCGCCGTACATGATTCTCACTCTTGACTACAGAAGGAAGTTGGGGTATATCACTAGCAAAACCACCGCCCCTCCATCATCGGATGCCAAGGCACTAAATGTATGGAAGTCATAAAATTCCTTGGTCTCCTCGTGGCTGGTTAATGTGATGGCTTCATCCATTAAGAGAAGCTTCATGTTCCTTCCTTCAGTATGTGTCATATGAGAGGCAGTACGTGAAGCTTATGGTAACATAGGAAATATGTCTCATATATTTGATATTTGGGCTATTATGGTAGGTCAAACAAGATCAAAAATCATTAAATGATTATTACCTTGAGAAATCTACTCTACAGCTGGAACTTGATTCTCTTCAAAATAAGATGCATCATTGCTCTGCTGATGCTAATGAGGACCGATAGGAAAAAGAGACAGAATGTCTATTTGAACTTCTTGTAGGCCTCAACTTAGTCTATAATGATGTGCGAGCCTATATTCTGAGCCAAACCCCACTACCATCTGTGCGTGAAGCATTCGCCATATTGCGTAATGAAGAATCTTGTAGAAAGATCATGCTTAAAGATAGTTCTACCACTCGAGTTGATGTTCCCGAGACATCTGCCTTTACTGTTCATTTTGTGGATTCCAAGATCTCTAAAGGCAGACGCACTTTTGACCATTGCAGAAAACAAGGACACACCAAGGTTACTTGCTGGGATCTACATAGTAAGCCTCCTGATTGGAAGCCTAAGAGAGGACAAGGTTGTGGCTATGTTGTTGAGAAACATGATAACACAGATCTGGTTCCTCACTTAAACGATGTGTTGGGTCATATTCTTGAGCACTTGGCAGCACTTGAAGCAGCCATAAGCAACCCATTGCAACTATGATTCAAAGAGGTAATTTCTTCAAAGCTCTAGCTATCATCGAAGGATTCTACTCTAGTTATTGCTGGATAGTTGATTCAAGTGCTTCAAATCATATGGCCCATGACCAAACCTTGTTCTCTATGTATACTCTAGTTAATTAAGAAATGGCTTACGGTTAAAATTGTTGATAATTTTGATGTTACGGTGGCTGGTATTGGTACTGTTAAGCTTTCCACTACATTCACTCTTCAGTTTGTATTACATGTTCCAAACTTAAAATGTAGCTTGTTATCGGTGATCCAATGGACCCACTACTACAAAAAGGTTGAAAAGTAGGACCCATTTTGTGGTCCTTCTTTAAAGAAGTGCTGCAGCTTCCTATGTTTTTTTACATTTTTTTGGGGAACCAGCTGTGGTGCTTGGCCAGCTGGGACAATTCTGATGTGGTGCTTATGCAAGCGCCACGTATGCCAACTGTGCTGCTTGAATGGACAAGCGCCACAGTTGGGCCATCCACGTGTGGTGCTTGCCTTGGCAGGCACGACACTAGCCCAGCAATCCCCACCCACCAATTAAGTGGTCCCCCACCTTATCTTATTTACCTTCCCTCCACTACTACAGAAGGGACTTTTAACGACCGTTTTTTACCCTTTAGACGACTGTTTTTGGGGAGACATCTATGTAAGTGTCATTAAAAAAGTCAAGAAAAGACAACTGTTTTTAAACAGTCGTAGGATCAAAGTTACAACGACTATTTTAGAAATAACAGTTGTTGTATCTTAGCTGTTTTGTTTTGTTTTTTTTTCTATTTTACTCATTATTACAACTAGCAATGCCATTTTGAATCTTCAAAGTGGGCAAGTAATTGTTAGGTTACACATGAATGCATAACCCTTCCTTTTCATCATCTCCTGTCATCATCTACAAAGTTACATTGTCCCTAAAATCTATATCCTTTCATCATCTACAACCTCAAGACTAACAGTGGTTGATCATCAAAGGCTCCTAAAACCTCAATGCTAGATGAACCTATACCAACGAGTTCTCTAACCTGTACATTGCTATCTTTAAAAGAAAAAACTAGATCCACGAACCATTCTCTTATGATTAACTCTTTAGCTTCCCCTATTACTTCATGGAAGGGAAAAACACACGTTAAATTTTCTATCATGACATATATAGCGCATATATCATCATAACATCATTTCAATATGCAAACTTCAATTTTCAATGTAAAATCATGAAAATCATATGGCGAAAGAGATGATGACATGCTTCCATGAAATCCTTATGCTTCATCATCATTTCCCAAAGTGTTCTCTATAAAGCATAATGCCTTAACAAATTCAAAGTACTTATAAATAAGAAACTAGGAAAAGTATTCGAATATGCAAACTTATATAGAACTGTACAAAACCACTGCAATATGTTAAAAAAACCTCTACACATCATCACCCCTCTGTGTTGTAGAAGATGTCCTGACAAAAGGTCCCAGATCAAATTAATGTTGTCGATTGTGTAGGGGTGCTGATTACCAAATATCTGTGCGCAAAATGGAGAATATGTTAACATAAATCAATAATTTGAATGAAATAACTAACAATTCAATTACATAAAAAGAAATGAAATTCAGTTGAGAATCAAGAAATGATCACCTGTTCAAAATTTGTAGTAAGGCTACTAAAAATGATGTTATACATATATAGTATAACATAAAAGCCTCACTAAATTTTCCTTACTTGCCGAGGACACTATACATCAAAAGAAAACGGTAAAAAAGAATAAAGGCCTATGTAAAGAAATAGTCAATCAAAGAACTTGAATGTAAAGAACCTACGTGTGGCTTGAACCACTTTGTCGGACCACCTTTACCTTCACGCTTCCCACCCATTATATAATATGTCTTCAGTGCACTGTAATAATTAAAATGATAAACAAAAGACATTAAAACAATTGAGTAAAATAAAAAATCAATGATTGATAAATGAATTTACTTACGTGTTAAAAATGTTTTTGATATCTGCGTCTGGCTTGCGACCCAATGAGTCAAACCAAAAGATAACGTTGATCGAGGGACAAGGAACACAAAGACTCCAATGATAACTATAATCACATGCATATATAGATTAAAATGAGGTTAGATAACATGATACTGTTTAACAAAGTGAGCGTGTATAAATATATCAAATAAAGTTACTTGCCCTTCAACAATTGGTACTAGATAACAAGGCAGCTGAGTCTCGCCTATTGTATAGCCTACAGAGCTCATCCGATCTTCCAACGTCTTGTTATTACTCCGTGACATATTGCCAGGACATAAGAACCCATATGTAGTGCTGAGCCCTCGTTCGTCACACAATTTGTGGAAGTAGCTACCACATAAATGAAATGAGAAATGACTCAATAAATGTAGAAACCTAAAACTCCTAAATATCAGTGCATTAATTAAAAATTAAAAATTATAACTAAACTCACATGATTGCTAATGTGACCCATCCTATGTCTATCTCCTCTAAATATAAGAACTCTCTAATATCTTTGTTATCAAGTCCATAATTATACGAGATTCTATGACCCACAATCTCACAAGGCATCTACAAGTCAACCTTTTTTATGTCTTGATGAATATTTTGCAGTTTTGTTAATAAGGGAAATTTTGTGCATCATCTTGTTCCTAGTAAGACACAAAATAAAGATTATAAGTAGAATGTCAAGGATCAAGTAACAGTAAGGTGTTTCCTACCATTGGAGGGACTGGAACAGTCTAAACAAGATGTCTAGGCCACAAGATGAAAGATTTTTTTGCCTGACCTAGTCTGGTAACCTCACCATCGGGGAACGGGACATCTACACCTTCCTCCCCCAGTCGAACACTTGTGACATTGACCTTACGTTGATCGTCCCTGATTTGGTTATTATGGTGGGTGGTGGCATGCGTGTATACAACAACATCAGCAATAGCACGCAGGTACGGGACTTCAAAATACAGAGTGCAAGGTTCTTTAGGCTCTAGTGAAGGACCAGGGTCACCATGTCTAACCTTTGGCGGATTGAAACTGCCTTTGGTGCTGGGAAAGGCCGGGGATTCCTGAGTAAGAGAAATGAAAGAATTAATTAAAATAACATAAGGAAAAACTCAATGTTATATTAAATGAAATTATTTACAAAACTTAGATCTAGGCTCCACGTTACACATCCTGCCTTGCATGTGAGACAACACCATCGTACTCATCTCACCACGTAGCTCACTCAACAACTCTTCTTTAAGCTCGTCTCGAAGTGATTGACACATTTGCACTGCTAGCTCTGATCAGATTTCCTCTTGAACCCTGGCCACAAACTCCTGACTTATTTCACCTCATCCATAAGCTTGTGAAACTCATCCAAAGTATTTAGAGAGACCAACTCCCCTTGACTCCCCTCTAACTTGACCAGGTTGATCTAGATTCCCAAGCACCGTTACTAAGATGTCCATCCTTCCAGTTTGAGTGAAGGAACCTTGGTTGCCCTACTCTTTAAGTTCATCCTACAGAATACAATAGATAAATAGAAAGTAATTACATGCAATCTTGTTAGGAAAATGAAACACACTTAAATATACTTGTTATTAAATACTCACAATCCTTTTAGCGACATCAGCAACTACTGGATTTATATATTTTTCTCCCTTTATCCTCACTGCTTTTCATTTTTTGTGATGTAGGGGAGGAGGTGGCACCTGCATGACAATACTAGGATCTGCTCGGGCTGCTTCCTCTAATTTTTGCAATTCAGCCTGCATCATCTTCTTTGCGAGCTTCCGATAACCCCCACGCGACATGTAATGAGAATAATTGTTTTTCGCTTGCCTCTCTTTATTTGCTTGACTCAATTTCTATGTAAACAAAGAATAATGATAACTGAGTTAGCGATGTCAAGTAAGTTCAACTAAAATGTTTAACATTAAGATGAACAAAATGTACTAGGAAATTGGGATCCTGCCGTAATGCCATAAACAACCTCCAGTCATTTGGAGAAAGAAACGAGTACTCTTTGCAAGGATCCTCATGACTCCTTAGCCCCCGAACGTACTTGGTTGTGAGCGTGGACTTGAAATCTTTCCATCGCTCATGAACTTCCCCTATCCAATGCTTGTACATCTGCCTCGTATTGGGAACATCATAGGTTTGCTAAAAAACAAAATATATATTAGTTATATATGAAAAAATAGAAATAGAGATAGAGATAACAATACTATAAATACATACCAAAAGTTAATCCCGAATCATACCCTTCATCTCCTTTGAAACTTCCCTCCAGGTAGGAATTAGAACGCTAACTTTGCTCCGACCCAAAAAGCCAACGTAGCTAATATACTTGTCTCCGTCTTCGCTAATAGGTTTTAAATCAGCTTCAAATTCCACATGAACCCACGCCTGTTCTTCCTCATGACATTTGACCAATGACCGCAACTTTGTGCTTCCTCTAACCTTTTTCTTAACAGGTGAGCCAATAAAGTCACCCGAATTTGAATGTGCCATGATCTTGCTAAGAAAAAAATGTGACATATGATAAGTAAATTGAAATTACATGCACACTTTAAACATTTCAAAATCTTACTAAGAAATAAATGTGACATATGATAAGTAAATTGAAATTACATGCACACTTTAAACAATTCAAAATCTTACTTTAAGTTTTTTCCCAAATTCCTTCACAATGATCAACTCTAGCTGCATATTTATCATCATCTACCAATTCCACTTCAGATGGCATAGGCGGATTTATAGTGAAAGGCGGCGTGTCGTCAAGATTCAAACTTGGATCACCATCCTTCTATTGTTTACTTTAGAGTACAATAGACAATTTTTCATTTGCTGGATCAATGACATAAAACACTTGTTTTGTCTGACTTGCTAGAATAAATGGCTCATCTTTATAACCAACTCTTTCAAGATCAACTGAGGTAAATCCAAATTGATCTATTTCAACATCATTATAGTTAACCTACTTGCATTTGAATAAAGTAACTCTCAACTTAGTGTAGCTTATCTCCCATATGTCTTCAATAACTCCATAATAGACCATAGATGCCAAAATGGGGGTTTTTGTCTTTTGAACTAGAAAAGTGCATTAATTCGGCTACCACCATCACCCCACTATTTTGTATAGTACTTCTGTTATCCTGGGCTTTTGTATAGAAAGAATATTTGTTTATATTAAAGCCACTCCAAGTTATGACCTCAAAACAAGGCCCCCAAGCTAACCATTTGATTGTCTCAGACACATTGGTCTCATACGCTATCTTATCCTTGAACCACTCTATGAAAGTTTTGTTTTGCTCATTAGCTATCTTCATGTCATTTTTTCTTGGATATATCTCCTTTAAACTCTTTCTGTGTTCGGCTAAGTACGGTTGAACTTCTTCCGTATTATTCAAGATATACAAGTGTGCTTGCAAAACTCTTCACGGCGCATACTCTTCACTTTGAGCCCTCGTGTTCCTTTACTTGTACCCTTTTCATGACGAGATTGGGCCTTTGACCTCGATAGATATTCTTTGCAAAAGTCCATAGCCTCTTCAACGACATATCTTTCCATAATTGAGGCTTCAAGTCGATAAGGATTTTTAGAATACCCTTTTAAGTTCTTCATGTATCGATCAAAAGGATACATCCACCTTAGATAAACTGGGCTGCATAGTCTTACCTCCCTTATCAGATGAACTATTAAATGCACCATTATATTAAAGAATGCGGGAGCATAAAGCATCTCTAGTTGGGATAGAATAATATAACCCTCATTCCCAATTCGTTTAACCGTGCAATGTCAACAACTTTGCTACAAATAGCATTGAAGAAACTACACAACCTTGTTATTGTACTTTGCACATCATCTTTCATAATGCCTCTAATAGTTACTGGTAATAGTTATTGCATCAAGAAATGACAATCATAAGACTTCATTCCAACTAACTTCAAATCTTCTATTGACACAAGCCAGCTCACATTAGAAGAATACCCTTGTGGCACCTTAATGCCGTGCAAACACCCACACAATGTATGCGCTGCTAGCTCCATATATGCTCTCTTGCCATCATTTCCCTGCTATGTGCAAAAGTGTACCAACAAGGCTATCAGATACATTTTTTTCCACATGCATCACATCAATACTATGTCTCACATTAAGACTACGCTAATATGGAAGATCAAAGAAAATTGACCTCTTCTTCCATATGTTCTTCTCACCCGTAGTCTTTTGATTTTTACCAAAAAGTGACATTGATTCTTTCCACCAGACTATAAACCTCATCTCCAGTTAATGGCTTCAGAGCCAATTCATTCTCCTGCAAACCGTTAAAAGCCTTCTTTAGCCTACGGTACGGGTGGAATCGAGGAAGAAATCGTCTATGACCAAGGTAGACTATTTTTCTACCGTGCTTGAGTTAATGGAACTGTATGCTTGCTTCACATATCGGACATGCTTGATGACCCCTGACACTATAACCTGACAAGTTCCTGTATGCAGGGAAGTCGTTAATCATGGTGAAAATCATTGCACGTAGCTTAAATGACTGTTGCTTATATGCATTAAACACATCTACACCATCCTCCCATAACTTCTTTAAGTCATCTATCAAAGGTGCCAAGTAGAAATCGATATCTTTCCCTAGCTGTTTTGGTCTTGAAATCATCATAGAAAGCATCATATACTTGCGTTTCATATACAACCAGGGAGGTAAGTTGTAAATCACCAGCAGAACTGGCCATGCACTATGTGTATTGCTAAAAGTATCATAGGGATTGATTCCGTCTATGCAAAGCCCAAGCCGAAGGTTTCTAGGCTCACTGGCAAATCCGGGATACATTTCATCTACTTTCTTCCATTGTAGAGAGTCATCCGGGTGCTGAAGGTATTTTCCATCTCAACTTCTTTGCTTCTTTTGCATTAGCAAACAATCTTTTAAACCGCGGTATGATTGGAAGATACCACAAAACCTTTACAGGTTGCTTTTTAATTGTCTCATCACCACACCTATTACCTTTCTTCACTTTGTATCTGAAAGTTTTACATTTTGGACACTCACTTAAGGCTTCATACTTATTTCTGTACAACACGCAGTCATTAGGGCAGGCATGTATCTTTTTATACTCTATACCCATCATAGATAATATTTTCTTGGCCTCATACATACGATTTGAAAGTACAATATCCTCAGGAAACATATCACACAACAATTCAAGCAATAATGTGAAACTACTATCAGTCCACCCACAAGTTGCCTTTAAGCTGACCAAGTGCAAAATACCTGACAAGCGTGTATACTTAGTACACCCAGGGTATAAAGGTGTCTCTGCATCACTTTGCACATTATCATATATAAGCGATTGTGCAAAACATTCTACCTCAACATCATGAATCATTTTCTCCATTCTATCATCATCTCCAACCTCCAAAAGTTCCTTCTCATTGGGCGCACAAGCTGTTACTTCCTCACCATACCATATCCACCTTTTGTACCAAAGATTTATTCCATCACAAAATAAGTGATCTTTTATATCATCAATATCTTGTAGACTCTCATTTAAATACTTCTCACATAGGCAAAAATACTTCCCATTTTTACTAGGCACATTCATTCTAGCAAATTTAATAAACTCTTCCACCCCATTCTCATATTCTTCACTAGTTTTCAAAGTATTCATCCAACGGTGACCCATTTTACTACCACCTATGTCATTTTCAATAATACTCAATTTTAGACCAATTGTCATTATGATATAAATATGGATCAAGAAAAGGGATGCCTTACTCATTTTTAAAAAATTTCAGTAGCTTTTGTGCTAAAAAGTAAGATTGCGAGTCAGATTCAATTTCAAAATGGACAATAGATACACAAGCATAGTTAAGGCTACAGTCAATTGCTGTATACACAAAATAAATTAACTGAGCAAAAGAAAGTCACTGTTAAGAGAATATTTCCTAGAAACATTTGTTACTTGTAAAGAAATTGCAGCTTTAAAGTGCTCAAGACTAGGTACTTCTTCCACTTCACCACCAAGTTTCAAATTATGAACTTCTTCCCCACGATATTTCTTTAATGTAAAGGGAGTGGCAGGCGTGAATTGATAGAGAAGTAGGAAGCGTGAGAGGGGCGGAGAGGTAGGAAGGGATAAAACAACTTTACTCTTTACGCTGCTCTGACATACTATGCACCATCTCTGACTTCAAAACAAGATACAACGACTGGTTTTAGAAAGGGTAAGATAGTGACATATGACAGTTTGTTATTTACATTTAATAAAAATAACAAAATCATGACCCCTCATGAAATCAGCAGCTATGATTCAATATTCGTCAAATAATGACACCATCTTCAGCTTCTACTATGAATCTGGATATTATTCTAGGGAATGATTTTGTTAATGTAGAATCACTTTTCTATTTAAGCTCACTATCTATATAATTACTAAACAAAGCTCTAAAATGAGCATAAAGTCCTTATCTTTATTCTAGTATGCATAACCTTTTCTTATATCATATTCTATATTTCTTCATCATCATTATTATGTCTTCCCTTGCCATTCCACATATCTTCTATTATATTTATAGAATAATAGTCTTTCTCAAATTGTTACAAGTGTGGCCAAGAAAGTAAGCATTAAACCAAGACAGTGAAAATTAATGAAACCCATATAATAATGTCAAATGACTTTATTTTTCATTATATAAGTACATGAGTTACACGTAGTTTGTAATTATATACTTGATACAAACACATGAAGAAAGATAAAGAAAATACCAAAACCTCCAATTTTAATCATAAGAACATACTAGAAACAAAAAACCCTCACAAGAGTTAGCTTTGGAGCTCTAATGAATGAGTAATGACCTTAGTTTATTCAAAAAAAAAACATATACCTAACTGTTTTAATTTCATATATCCATGTGACTGAGAAAGGAGGTTTCAGAGGAAGAAAGCTACAAAATGTTTATCATCATAGTAACAAGTATTTTCTTTTTCTTTTTTGCCAAAATAATAAGTACTTGCATACTGTTTTAACAAAACTTTTTCATCAAGAATATGTTTTCATCTTCAGACACTGATTTATATTGCATAATTGTAACACCCTGTCTTTAATCATGTAATTATAATTCGATAATGCACATTTAATTCGGATTAGAGACCATCGGATAACTTAAACTCATTTCAATCTCCTACTTTGTAGTAGGGTTTTCACAAAACATTCAAAATCTCTTCCTGTTCCTGGTCTCCATTTCAAAATTCGAATATAATTACCAGTGCAGTTTATCTACATTCACGTATAACAGAGTGTATAACCAAATCCCCGGCAACTCCCGGGTTCTATACATATATAATCTAGAGGTTACAAGTATCCACTAGGGGATTACACAACCCAAAATCAAATATAATATTCCTAATTCAAAATATACAGTCATCCCGAGTTTAAAGTAGATAACTAACATCTCAAAATCCTTAGTATCCCTAAAGATCCTAAGTGCTTCGGGTTGGCCGCTTCTCCTTTGAGCCACATGCCCTGTCTGAAATGTTAGTCATAGGAAAGAATGAGATTCGAGCGAATCACAGTAGTAACAAACCACTCACACAATGCATAACACAAAGCATGTATATAAATCACAACCAGCAACAGCAGCTACAATCTCAAAGATACATGGTTTTCACCACAAACGACAGCACTCACGGCTGTATGCACAATACGACAGCTCTCGCTGTAATAATAATCACGACAGCTTACGCTGTAATCACAATAACGACAGCTTGCGCTGTAAACGACAGCTATCACCAGCTGTAATGCAGCAGCATCAAAGAATCATCACATAACAGTGATAACATACACATACAGAGCATTATACATAGTGTAAGAGAGAGAGAGAGAGAGAGTCACTACCTGATCCTTTCCTGACGTTTCTTGGCACTGCGGGCTCACGAGGACGGCAAATATCGAATCCTGTAAACCAAGATAGGGACAACCCGTCAATCTCTTTCCCAAGTTCTTAATTCCATAGTACTTAAGTTGGTTATCATTTAGACTCTTTAGGTGGCTATTTTAGGTCTAAACATATGCCTAAAGGGTTGGGAAAGACTATACCCAAAACCACCTTTCAAAAGTGCAAAACACATATTTTTGGGGGTGGGCCGCGGCCCAAAAGAAACATTTGGGCTGCGGCCCAAAATCCATGGGCCGCGGCCCAAAACTGTCCAGAGACGCTCAGAAACATTTGGGCTGCGGCCCAGAATCCACGGGCCGCGGCTCAAGAAAATCCAATTTCTGGCTGAACTTCCAAAAATCATAACTAATTCAGGAAAAATCGAAATAAGGTGATTCCAAAGCCAAATGAAAGCTATTTAAGTCCTTTTTCAAGGAAAAATATTGGCCATAACTAGAAATCACCACAAAAGGCCAGATTTACCAAAAACCTAACATTGTACCAAAACAGGGTCCAGTTTTGATGCCAAACTTTGGACAGTTCAAACTCCCAGCTCAAAAAGCGAAATGACACAAAATTTATGTCCATTTTGAAGCTTGAGATGTGAAATTTAAGACTGAAAAGTTTCATAATTTTTCAACATCATTTGCCTAGTCAAAACGTCCACACCATCTGACTGTCCAGAACAGACTTACATTGGACAGATTTTCCAGATTTTGCCAATTGGTTTCCAATGGTCCCTAATTTCAAATCACATTCTATTTTCACACAATTTGGCTCAAGGAACACATTGGAGCCATCAAAATGACCATATTCCTTATCCATAAGCATGTTCTACCACAATCACCACATGTCACCTTAACATCTCCTATCAACACACACATTGCAATCCATTCCAACCCAAAATTCCAAGCCAATTCCAAATGCACCAAGACACTCTATGACACTAATTTCCACACTAAACACTAACCAAATCATGCTTTTCAAAATTTACCAAAAATCAGGGGAAATTCCAAAGTTCTCAAGACTCAACCAATGATCAAAGCAACCATACCAAAGTGCATCAACTACTCACCTCTTATGTCTTCCAAAGCCAACTTCTTGATTCTTCAACTTTCCAAAATTCACAATCTCTCAACCACCACCAATGAAAATTCTGAAACCATAGGTTTAAAGCTCTCAACTTTTTGCATAACATTAGTAGAGAACATTTGAGCATATGGAGATGTTCACTTACCTCAACTCAAGCTTTTCTCTTTCTCCTCCTCCACTTTGGGCGTTCATGGAAGCTAAGGAGAGAGATGAAGAAGATGAAGAGGGTCAGGTTTTGGCCCTCATTTGACCATTTGGACGTTTAAATAAGGGAGGAGAGGAGAGAGGGAATAGTTGACAAATTGACCCCATCCAAAGGTCCAAAACTTGCCAAGTGTCAACATCTCAACACACCTCCCATGAGCTCACATGAGCACACCACATGAGATTCCACCCATTGATCTATTACACAAATCAATCTCAACCATTGATCTTGAAGTTACCAATGAGTTTCCTCTTCGGTAACTGATCAATTGGTCAGTAACTTTACCGTTTTGCCCCTGATTATGGTAATCTCTCTTGGATCACCACCAAATTCATTTCTTATTCATTTATACCATACATACGCCCTTCCCCTTATTTTTATTCAATTTAGATGTTAATCCATAATTGAACTCAAATACAGGGTTTCGGCGCTGCTCAGAGTACATACGAATCACATCGGGTGCCAACTTACACCAAAATCTCCAAAAGGGTTTCTTTATCACTAACCACATCCACTTTTGGAGTCATTATCTCTTAATCACAATTTGGGATCCTGCTAAACCAGGGCTTAGCAGTCCACTTATTTCAGGCTTATTCTCTAGCCTCGAGTCTCAAAATTCGGGGTATTACAATAATAATTTAGATATAAATTTATTGGTTCTTGTAACACCCATGTTTTGAAAGCATATAGATGGCATAAGTGTAGTAATATCTTTAAAAAGGAGACCAATAATCTTTTGTAAATAGTGGAAGTCCCAATTTCAAGCAGAGTGTGGAGCTGTACTTGAATGGGTTTTCAAAAATCTTTTCAAAAATCATTTTCAGATTGGGTCTCATATTATTTTATGATTTATTTTAAGCCATCCGTTTTAGGTTCATTTCTTCATATAAGAGTGTTTACTAATAAGTTCTCTGCTGAAACCCAAGCTACTATGTTTAATTAACGGCCCTAGGTGGACGGCTGTCCACTACTGGTACGAATGTCGTTGCGCGTTCGCTTATATACAGGCGCTTACATACATGTCAGTATGAGACTGACCACACTTAAATACAAATTACATACAATCTCCAAAATAGATAACTAATAGAAAACTAAATTCTAAGTCCTTTGCTTCATGCCCGTGTTTACCTTCTTGCTTGAGGAACTACTTGCCCAAGCTGAAAATTTATTTTGGAAAAAATAGGGTGAGATTCAATGAATCTCAGTAGTAATAGATATCACTCATATAAAATGAACATATATCATGCCATGTCAACCAAAGTTACAGTACAATCAACATATTCAACATTCAGAGATAAATTCACAATATGCAAAAAGCATAAAGTTACCAATTCAAGGACAACCGTCCCTTGCCACAGCGTTGAGAAATTCTACTGGGCCTTAGCCCTTCTCATCTGAATGTTTTAAATTCACAATAGTACAAACATGCATATAACATATCACATAGTACTTGAGGGATAAGTTACTACCAGACAAGTTTTTCAAATCTTGATCTTGATTGATGTGCTTTGAATGTTTTGGGCAAGTGTCAAATCCTATAAATTATAATTTACGGGCAATGAGTTATTTCTTAGTCCAACTCTTCATAAATTATTCTCTTATGTTGGTTACCATTAGGGTTACTACATTAGGCCCAATATGAAGCTAATGAGCTCAAGCTACTCCAAATGCTTAACTTAACTCTTAAATGTCCAATTTTATTACAAAAACTCTTTGCTTTGAATTTTCGCACAATTACCAAAAGCTGACAGATTTTTCACTAAACTTTGAGAAATTATAACTAATTCTAGAAAAATCGAATTGGGGTGATCCAAAATTCTATATAACCCTTATTTAGTCTATTTTAAGTGAAAAATACTTTCACTAGCCGAAAGATTGCGCACACTTCCCAGTTTTTCTTTTTCTCCCTGCTGCCAGAAAATCTGACAAATTTTAATGGTCTACTTCAAACATTCATAACTCCTAGTATACTTATCAAAATCCTTCATAATACCTATCAAATTAAAGGTCTATAAGTGTACTTTAATTCTAGAAAATATCATAATCAACAGATGAATTTTGGATAGTGAAAGTTTCGCCACAACAAAACTGCCAGACAAAAACGCACACTGGCAACTTTGTTGCACAAGTAGACTTAATTTCCAATTTTTGAATCTTTAAACCAGTCTGTCAAAAATTATAACCAGAGCCTATTCCCACACAATTTTTCGTGTAGAATCTAATGGAAAACTCAAAAATACCAAAATCAAATTATTTCTACCAAACTTAGCCCCCAACCGAAAACTGCCTCCTAAAACAACAAAAATTCCACTTTGTGATTTTAACTACCAACAAGTCTAATACTTCTCCAAACATCATATATCACCTTATATATGATTAAAACATCTTCCTTCTTCAAAAACACCCCTTGAATGAAATACAGGGGTGGTTGAAGAGCTAAGAAAAACTCAATGAAATCACAAAGTATTCGGTTCAAAAGAAAGCCTACGCTTACCTCTTCGCGTTTCTACAAATGGTTCAGTATTCCGGCGGCACTCTGGTAGACTAATTGGCACAAAACACCTCAGATGAGAAATCTAAGACCATAGAATTGAAGCTTATAGTGAGTAGAGGAAGTTTCCTGAAGGATTTACCAGACAATAACAGTGATTCAGGGTTGAAATCGGCTCCGGTAGTCAAGAAAACTCACTATTCACTCCTCCTTCTCACTTCTTGTGTTCTTAAGTTTAAGAAATCTAATTCCTCTTTCTCTTTTCATGCTTGCACGAATTTTTGGCATTTAATTAGGCATGGATGGCTGTGATTTAATCACATAAAATGATCTCATCTCATCTTGCCACGTGTCACAAGTTTAATGCTTAAGAGTGCCACGTGTCATGCAACCATTGGTCTTCCACTTTTCTCTTTCTTTGGTGGATCAAAAATGGTCAGAGGAAGGGGAGGGCTGACAATTTCCCCAGACTCCTGAGTTCGGTGCTCGACACGTAAAGTAAGCGACCCGGCCGGAGATCGGTTAATTCCCCGGACTCAGATGCTAGATGGCGTACTCCGGAGATGACAACATAAAAGGCTTAAAGTGGGTGTAATGATGAGGGACACATGTCACCCTCTCATTTAGCCAACACAAAAACATGGTTTTACTTTGTAATAATTTCAGGACACTTGTCATTTCCTTATTTGACCAACACGAAAAGATGTGTCATCATGAGTCATAATGAGCTATCATTACATACTTTACTGAAGTTTTTTTTAATAAAGTTGTTCCATCAGTGCATTACCTGGAATTCCATGTGGGACCCATGTGGGACCGGGACACGCATATTGAGGCACGTCATGAAATGCTCGAATTCCTCCGATCTCGCAACTGACACCCCTGAACCTTGCAGCCACCGACGAATTTTGCTCCGACTTCTAACACTTGTATTGTTACAATATTGACTTCTCGATTTCTGTGAATGACACAATGGACATCTGGGAATTCCAAAAGTAACTCTACCTTTAATTGTAAATACCAATATTTATTTTATTCTAATATTTCCATATTTACACATTTTTAGTATTGCAAAATTTGGTATATTACAGTTCTTGTATGTAGATATGCGGGCATATGATTTCTTGGATTATTGTAGCTACTTTTCATTAAAAGTAATTAAATCAACATGATCACAAAGTGCATAATATCATGGTGTTCATGATGAACTATGAATTGCATACAAGTTGTCTATGGATTTATACGCAATTCCTAAATTAATACTTGTATGTAGTGAATATATTTCCATTTTGAAGGTATATATTTGCTTTTAGAAACATAGAGTAACTCTCAGCATTTGATGTCAATCCATTAACAAAAACATTTCTAATTAATTTGATTATCTCACAAGTGAAATCCCAAATAAGATCTTGCAACTTACCAGTTAAGAGTGACAAAAAGCAACAAACACGGATACAAAAAAAAAATCAAACAATCAACATATATAGCTTGTTGGAGAAGAGGGAAAACTGGGATTGCAAGCTCAGAGGATGAAACGTAGCCATAAAACACATACTTAAACTTGAATAATGCAGCTTCAAGCAAGAAAAAAAATCAGGATTGTAAGCTCAAAGGATGAAATGAAGAACCCAATCAAATGAAATTTAACTTCTGCCTTACCAAGCTTGTCGTGGGATGGAGAAGAGGTAAAATAGGGAGGATGGACCTAGCAACTACGGAACCCGCCGCGAATTGAGAAGAGGAGGGAGAACTAAGAACACAAAGACAGAACCACTTCGGGTTTCAATGAAGAAGAAGAGGGAGAACTGCCAAAGGAGAAATGCAAATGGCGCCAATGAAGAAAAAATGAGGTTTTGGTCAACAAAACAGCTACATGCAGAACCCACGGCGAATTGACAGGAGGAAGGAGAATGAAGAACACAGAGACAGCAAAACCACTTCTGGTTTAAACGAGAGGAGGGAGAACCGCCAATGGAGAAATGAAAATGGCGCCAATTGAGAAAAAATGAGCCTTTGGTAAAGCAAAACAGCTTTACTCTTCATGCTGCTCTAACATGCTCTACCATCCTTGACTCTTGCAAAGAAGATATAATGACTGGTTTTCTAAAACCAGTCATTGTATCTCTATTTTTTTAAGATACAATAACTGGTTTTTAAACCAGTCGTGGTATCATAGATTTTTTTAATGTGGATGATGATCTAGGCAATAGATACAACGACAGGTTTTAAAACCAGTCGTTGTATATAAGCTGCATCATGCGCATTTTAAAAAAAGAGCTTTCAACGACTAGTATAGAAACCAGTCATTGTATCATGGGAATTTTTTTTTTAAAAAAATCCAGCTTCCATCTTCAACAACTGTTTGTCATAAAACCAGTCGTTGAAACACCTATTTTAATAACTGATTATGTGAAACAGTCATTGAAACACAACCACTTCATCTTTGACTACTGTTTTTTAAGAACGGTCGTTAATTTGTGTCGTTAAATCAATTGTTTGTAGTAGTGCTCCAATAAGTGGTTCCCCTGCCGCCTTTATCTTTTTAACTTTCCCTCCTCTTTCGATTAAACTTTTCCTCTTTCTCTTTTCACACTCTATTCGTAGACATCGTCCGCCCCTACCTCCATTTCCTTTCAACTGAACACACACACACGCACGCAAACACGCACATGGTACATCTTCATGGAATCTACATCTTTATTTTTTTCTCCTTTTTGCTTCTACTGTCATCCCCACTTATGCCCCAATGTTCCCTTTTCTTCCTACTATGTTTCTCTTTTGGTGCCCACTCTATCAGTTGTCCCCACTACTCAAATTTCCTCCTCCTCCACGTCACAAACGGGCAACAACGTGGTCCCCCACTCCACTGCATTGGTCAACTAATCTATAAGTCCATTATATTGCATATTATCATGCTTTTTTTTAATGTTATTCAATTCCTTTTGCTATTTTGCGTTTTCTAAAGCTTTTGTACTCTACTGTGCTGTTGTTTGAGAGATGATGGTATGATATGCTTAGACACAATAGTTGGTTTGTTACCACACTTGTTGATTCTGCTTATTTTGTTTTTGGATCACTCACATGTTGATTATTCTATGATATGCTTTATTTTTTTTAGAAGTTGAATTCCGTTGCCTCACTAACCCCTTCAGTTTTATGAATATATAATAAGTTATCATGTGGTGTCTTGTTTTCTTTGATAAAAGCTCATCTTTATAGCTCACTTTTGGGGTTAGTTTTTAGTTTTAGACCGTATGATTAATTATGACTTAGCAATGTGTATTGGAGAATATATAGATAGATATATATATATATATATATATATTCTTGCTTGCTGGTATATATATATATATAAAAACAACACAAGCATTGTGAAATATCTAATTTGCTTTCCAAAAATATGATAATTCACACATACAACAAACGAATTTTTGTGTTCCATTTTATAGAGGTAACAAAATAATTTTTTGTATCATCTTATTAAATTATAATATTCAAGAGAAATTTAAGTAAATATTTAATTACGTGTGTGTGTGTCTAGTTCCCTCTTTATATATATATATATGTATGTATGTATATGTATGTATTTATATATACATCATATTTATGACTGTTAGAACCGGCTGACACCCAAGAGGGGGGTGAATTGGGTGTAAGATAAAAATCTTAAGAACTTTGAAAATCTTTTTGCATCTTAGAGGAAGCAATAAATATGAAAGTAATGAATCATAAATCAACAGTTTATATATGCTGGAAATATAAGAGTTTAAGGAAGAAAGTGTGCAAACTATGATTTATCCTGGTTCGGTCCAATCTGTGATAGCCTACGTCCAGTCCCCAGGCTCCTTCTGAGATTTTCAAATCCACTATCTTCTTGTTTAATCCAGGCACAAGAAAAACCTTTACAACCCACAAGTTTAGCTGGGTACTTGCGAAGCCGTTTACAAATCTCTCATCGAGTTACTCTCCTTACACACCCTGTAAGGATACAACTTTGATGATGAAAGATTACAGTCAATCTTCTCTCTCAGAAGTGAATAGATGAATACTGAAGCACAACGAAAGTAATCTCTCTCTCAAATACATATTGATATAGAAAATGGATAAGAACTGAGATTAGTTGGGTTAGAGTAGATGATTCATGATCTTTGTATGTTTCTCGTTGGTGTTACTCTTCATTGAATGATCCCATATTTATAGATGAGTTGAGATAGCCGTTGGAAGCATTTCAACCTGTCTGTTAGAGTGGCTTAGCTTCGTTTGACTATTCTTCAATTTTGAAAACTAGCCATTGTGAACGTTGACGCTCTGCTTCCGTAAAGTCAGTTTTTCTCTCTTCACATCATCTCTTCATTGCATTCCTTGGAAATACCTGTTTACTCGAGTGCTCACTCGAGTAACGTTGGCAGGCCGAGAGCAACTGGAAGTGATTTCCCAGATTACTCGAGTGCTTACTTGAGTAACGTTGAAAGGCCGAGAGCAACTGGAAGAGATTATCCTGATTACTCGAGTACCTATTCGAGTAACGTTGGCAGGCCGAGAGCAACTGGAAGTGATTATCCTGAATACTCGAGTAGTCCCTCGAATAAATTCCAAATAACTTGGCAGATTACTTGAGAAGCCCTTCAAGTGAATTCTTGATTTTGATTTGAAATATGGCTAATTATATATCATTGAAAAAGCTCTCATCGTTTACATTCCAATGTAACAATAATCAGCTCCAAACTCGTTGTGTACAGAAAGTTATGATTTAAATAGTATCTACTATTCTTAGACAATCTCTAAGATCACGAGCAGCAACTTCCAAATGACATAGCTATTAGAATATAACCTCAAATATGTCAAATTAACTATCAATGGAAAACTATTTGAGTCTTCTTTCATATGGCACCAGATTCGTCTCAATCCAATATGTATTTTGAGAGTTATGTCCAAAATACCGAAGCTGTCCTGGAATATGTCGGTGATTCATGTGTCAACTTCAATAGATCATATCTCCCTTATCTAAACTTCTTTTAATGTGATCTTGGTGTCCATAGTTCGTGTTTGGAGTCTAGTTTCATATGCCATCGGTTTCAGATCAATCCAACATGTGGTTAGAGAGATATGCCTAAAATAACGAACCTCTATCGTGACACGTGAAAAACAGAGCATAATAAAAATGCAGATTACTCGAGTGATCATGTCTTTTACTCGAGTAACCACTCGAGTAATGCCTTCCAAAACATGGCAAAGAGCCAAAACCTAAAGGAACACCTTGGGGAAGCAACATAACTTCCATATAAGTTATCTTGGCTTTGAATTGACCCATTCCAACCTCCATATGATCAAAGAAACCTTTGGTATCACTTCTAATAGCTTGGATCTTGATATTCTCATGTGATCTTGCAAGTTCTTCTTTCTTTAATCTCTTTCTTCTTCTTTCTTCAATCTCTTTCATCTTGTTTTGCCACTTGATGATCATTCTTCATAACCCAACTAGATATCTTTTTGAATTGATGATCGTTCTTTATAAACCAACTAGATATCTTCTCGAATATCTTCAATCTTCTTCTTTCTTTGTTTTGACCAATCTTTCTTCTTGATATTTCATTAGTTCTTGCAATGCCTTCTTTCTTTAATCCCTTGCCTCTTGATTTTCTTCTTGATGATCATTCTCCATATATGAGGCATTATAACATCAACCCACAATCAGGTTGATGACTAATCTATAAGATATACAACATTAAGTATAGTAGTTAGTCAATGTATCAGATAAGTATATTATACAAACTTTTTACTTATATTTGACATCATCAAAACTATTCATATCTAACATTCTCCCCCTTTTTGATGATGGCAAATCCTTTAAGAAAAATATGTATAAGTTATAAAAGTAAATTAAAAAACAACATATTTTTCCTGCCTTTCTCTCCCCCTATTTGACATTAGCAAAAAGTTTGAAGTATAAGGAAGGAATGCTTGTAGAGAAGTAAATACGAAATCAAATGAGAAATGTCATTCTCGCCATTAATCAAAATAAATGCATCAGGAAAACAAGTTTCTCTCCCCCGTTTTGAAAGTAGTTTCATTTATAATTTGATGCAAATAAAAAATAATTTTCATGAAAAAAAATTTGAAATAATTTGGAGAGGTTTTCAAGAAAACATTCATAATCAAGACAAATTAAAATCAAAGATATAAAAAGTATTCTTGAAAGATAAAGAGAGTGTTTAGAATTTCTCATTTGGATTTAGAAAATTGATGATTGATCCATAAAGTCTATTGTCTTCTTTTCTTGTTGTGTAGATCCATGATGTTGTGTTCACCATACTTTTGATGTGTAACTTTGATGAATCAAGTTCATAGGAGTGAACTATAGCTGGCTTAGTGGTAGACTCTGAAGTGTACTCAGTAGGAAGCTCAGAAATAGCCTTCCTTAGAATGCTACCAAAATCATCCTGATTTGTGCCTTTTGTTGCTTTGAGTGTTACAGCGAATATTAAATCATCTTTCCTCAAAGTTGATATATTCACCTTTTAGTGTGTTAAGGAATGATTTTGCATAGAGCCAATTCTCCTATTATAGAAGTATTCTTGCAAGGAGAGTGGTTAGTGCAATCAAGTATCAAATTTATTGAATAAACCAAAGCCATCCTTTTTATATGATATGTTAAAAATTAAGATCATGAAAGGAAAATATAAGAGTAACTCATCATCAAAACTAATTAAAAGATAGTGAATTCAGATGAGTATGTTAAAAGGATTTTATTTCAATAAATGAGATGAGCTTTTAAGATATAAAACACATGTGTATGTAAAGCTCCCCCTTAATGAATGCATGGCTTATAGTTGATAACTCTCCTAAATTTGTAAAAAAAAATTGAAAATTTTGTAGAGAGAATGAGTATGAAAATATGAAGATTAGAGAAAAATCAAGTTTTGAAAATGATGATGCTATTCAGGGTTTTAAGGTTGTAACCCTATATCCCTCGAGTAGTTACTCGAGTAATTCCACTCAACCATTACTCGAGTGCTCACCCGAGTGATGCAACTCAGAGAATTTTAATTAAGTAAGAATACAATACCTCACTTAAGTAATATCGTAATCACTCGAGCCATAATCCTCTGAAGCCCGTTGATGCATCGTTGGATACTCACTGTCTGATGATGTGATCAGTACTAAAAGATTCTAAAGTGTAGTCTTTTGTGAGCACTTTACGATACCAAGATGAGCTCAGAATAAGGCCTTGAGATTCTGGTTGATCAAGTCATAAAGTTGTCTAATCTCGCCATTCACAGAGGTAATGAACTCAGTATCGTTCGTAGAAAGCTCTGTGTGATTGTTGAAGCTCTTCCCTCAAATAGCCCTAGACAGATGGACCAAAGAATGAAGGACCAGGGAGACCAGCTCTAGCAAAATGTTGTATCTCATCTATTCTTGAAGTCTCAGCTCTTATCCTCTATGCCTCTTATGTTAACTTGGAGTAAATGCGAAT